>JBBBVU010000022.1:23183083-23219408 GCA_037177055.1 Atherinosoma microstoma | reverse complement strand
TTCTGGGTGAGTCATCTTTTCTCACATAGGATCTTTGGGAGGATCTACAAGTCCAAAAGCAGTTGGCTGTTCTAAGGCGTGTGGCGTCCCCTGATTGGCTCCTGCTGACCACCAGTCACCTCCCGATTGGTCCCTGCTAACACCTGCAGCTTTAAAAGACTGAGTGTTCCTGAGATCTGATGGCAGCATCTTGACAGCAGCAGCGATCAGGCCGCCCGGTCCTCAAACCCAGGTTCTTGTGTGTGTTTTGGTCTGAAGGCCAATGAGTTACTCTGTGTGAGTATTTTTCGTGCCCTGTGTAAAAACAGCATTTGTAGGAGCTGAAAATTGTAGGGGTGAACTGCCATTTTTCTTTCTGTGTGTTTTCTCCTGTTTATGCAATGTAGGGAGTTAGAGTTAGTACATGTGTTTTCTTTGTTTCCTTTCATATAGGGTTCTCTCTTGGTTGGGTTAGTTGTTTTGTTTGTTGTTTTGGCCTTGGTTCACCCTGATGATCTTGCTTTACAGGTTTATTCGGTGATCTGTTGATTATTATTTGAATATTATTTATTGTAAATAAATGGTTAATTGTCAGTATTGTTTGACCTTGATTGAGGGCCGGGACGGGTAATTTTGTTATGTTGCGCTCCACCCCCTAGACAGGGCGTAACAAGTGTCAGTGCTGTGTACAAAAGCTAGACGAGCAGACCATTTTCTGAGAAAACTGTGTGCAGCCAGATTCTGGAGATCCTCTACCAGTCTGTGCTGGCAAGTACCATCCACTGTGCTGTGGTCTGCTAAGGGAGCAGCATCAGTGTCAGAGATGGCAGCAGGATTAATGAACTCATTCACAAGGCCTGAACAGTCATTGGCCGGGAACCCGAAGACGTTTGAGTGAGTGAGGAAGAGGAGGTCACCGAATAGACCACCACTGATCATGGAAATCATGGATAATCCATCACACCCCCACAAAGAGACAGAGGAGCTCATTCTCCAGCAGACTCAGTCAGCTCAGCTGTCATATAGATCGTTTTAGGAAATCATCCCCTCACAATAACTCTCCTGAACCTCTCACCTCTGTATAACAGGTGGAAACCGCACACACCTGTACGTACTGTTCTTATTACTGCCGATTCCCGCTGCCATTTATTGCTCTACTTTCTTTAAAAATTGCTCTGCCATCTGTGCATACTGTTCTTTTTGCTCTACTTGTCTGAATTTGCTGTTTAACACTGCCCAGCCATCTGTACATAACATTTTTATCTCACAGCCATCTGTAGACACGGTTTCTATTTTCTATTTTCTATTATTGTTTTTTTAATAATATAGCACTGAACACACTGCTCACCATCATGGGTAATCCATCACACCCTCCGTGAAAAGCAAAAGAAGCCGCAGAGCTTATTCTCATTTTATTTTTCATAACTACACTATTTGTAGAAATAAAGTATTACTGTATTTTGGAGCTATTTATGAGTAACAGCACAGTAAAAACTTCTACTTCATGATAAGAATCTGTGACCATTTTGGCAGTTTTAACATCTGTGGGTGTTGGAGATGCTATTTCAGAGGATAAACCACAGCTGTCCTGCTAGATAGCTAGCTTTAAACACAATGGGCACGTTTCCACGAGTTTTAATTCCCCTTTAATTCAGAACAAAAATTAAATCTGCTTTGAATAGATAAAAAAAAGACCATGCAAGCACCTAATTCCGAATGAAAGTGACCATATTAAACCAAATTAAACTTAATTCAGAAGTAAGTCGTTGGTTTATTCTCATTTAAATCGGAATTGAATAATTCCTCAATCATACGCTCATTCCGCATTAAATTAATTCCAGTCGCTCTGCCCGTGCTTGTACCCTTGTCCTGTCACCATGACAACCATATTTTGCGCCAGCAGAAACATATTCCCTGTTTACGTGCCTTTTCATCTTGTCGAATCGATCAATCAAATTTACAACAACTGTCTTAAATTGCTCTAATTTCCTGGGTAAAGGACGTACACATGGGCTATTTCACTTAACAGCTTAGATTTCTGCCCTGCAGCGCGGTTAATACGCATGCATGCATGACGTGTGCATAAATTACGAATTGTTATTGAGGCTTTGTGCTAGTTGGAAGGATGTCAGGTTAAATCACTTAGATGCTGGTATATTTAGCACTGCTGTATCATGTGCTTTTTACACAATTCCCATATAGGGGTTGCTTTGGGGCTGTAATCTACTCCATTACGTAGCCAGAAAGCCAACATCATTGTGAGATGAAGCAAGGGGTTCAACATTTGTATCTTCGTTTTTAGAAAGAGAAACAAATGTGCTGTTAAGCTACTTTTATAGCAAAGTAACTTATTACATGCTATGTTTTCATTTCTATTTATCTTTTCAACAGTCTTTTGTTCATTTCTGCAGTTAAATCTTTCCTTAAAACATGATTTTACATCACTTTTCTGACTTTATTTAGTCATTGAACTGCTACCTTTTTCAAATATATTTTTTCTTTGTTTTTCTTTGTTTTATCTACTGCTTTGTGAAGCGTATTTTATAACTTATTTAGACAAATATGAACCGGATCCTTAAACAATCTTTAAAATCCTTAATGGTGGTTGTCATGGTCTGTGAGCTTTGGTTCTGTCAGTTTAGTGTAGTAGTACTTTTCAACACAACGTAAAGTTGGTTGTGGACCTCCACCCTTCTCTCTCTGTGATTGGTCAGGGACTAGTGAAATCTGATTGGTTCTTCAGTGTAGGATTGTAAAATGTGGGACAAATAGTTTTACTTGTAAAATTGACATAAAAGCTCTTGTGTTATCACACTTATGTTTATGTGTATTATCAGACTTGTAATATGTACTTGTATATTTGGACTTGCAATATTTATTTGTATCTTTAGACTTGTAGTATTTACTTGTATTTTAGGACTTTTAATATGTACTTGAATTTTTTTAGACGTGTAATATTTGTGTATTTTCAGACTTGTAGAGGAAATCTGTATTTATAGATCTGATTAGCACCTGTACTTGTTGTTACTCTTACATATAAGGAGATACAAGCTACAGGACATGTATAGAAACAATAAAACTTATGATCCTCTCCTATCTCTGTACAGCTGCAGCCTGCTTTCGCCCTATTGTACACAAGTAAATAACACAGAGACTCCACGACCCAAGCAGACGAGTTTTCCACATGTGTTTTCTATAAAAAGCCAATGCGACGTCTCCTCTGTGCATCAAGATAAATTTATCACATGTGTAAAACGCAGCAGTGCAAGTTTGGTCGGATGATCTGCAGTGTCTTGTAGTTTTACTTAACTGGAGCTGTGGCTCATTTCAGCGCCTCCCCTGTATTAATTTCATGGTCCACAGCTCCTGACAACCACCAGGCTGCTGGGAAATCATGTGATTCAGCAAAATCATGATTCAATTATGTTATTTGCCATTGAGGGGTGCAGTAATTAACTTGATCTTGCCACCCTGGCAATTGATTTTCAACTGGGTCATCAGCATGCGAGTAACTATAATAACCTCTCGTCTCAATTTCAGCAAATCACAAGTAAGTTACAAACAAACCCGAGGAAGAAAAGCAATTACCAACTGATGCAAAAGTAAGGCGCCCAACTTTGTAAAGATGACTTTTATGATCAAAACTTGGAAGTCAGGAACTCGCCAATGAAAGCGGAGCTTAAATATTAATAAATTATGCCTCTGGGTTTGCCCTACACAGCATGAACAATGATTCCAGCAAACATTTAAACAGGAAACTTCTTTGGAAATGAGTTGCACTGCATTTGCATTTTTCAGTTCATACATTTTAATTTGTTTTAGGGCAGCTGTCAGGCTGATTGTAGAAACGGTGGCACAGATTTTGATAATGTGGGATCTGAAAGATCTTAAAGCCTGTCCTGTTGGGGGAATAATGAAGCCATAGTGACACAAAGTGAAGTGTCATTTTATTGACATTGTTATGCTGACAACATGCTAAGATTTGTTTTAAGAGTTTTGAAATCCGGCCTAAGATCCTTCGGGAGTGTGTACGTGACTCTGCATAAATGCCACGTGATTAGCATTCAAGGGCGAAAGTAGATTCTTGCTGACAAGTCATGGCTCAATCATTTTAAAAACAGCAGGTCCTTTGTGTTTGTGCTGCTGCGAGTTTGGCAGGTTAGTCCATTAAGCAGAGATCAGCTGTGTATAAACTGAGCATACAATACAACACAAACAATAAAATGCATTGCAGCGCGGCAAGGAGGAGACTCGCGTCAAGGTTACTTTAGTTCCACATTTTCTCATCAGTTCTACTTTTTTCTTCCAGAATTTGATTTTACCTTCAGTTCTGTCTTAGTTATTTAAATTAATGTCTATCTACAGTTTTATTTCAATTTAGAGGCAAAATGGTGATGATAAACCACACCGGGACGCATGCTCCGGCACTTTTCCAAAGGTAGATTATTTCAGATAATGTAATGAACAGCCCTGACTCCCTCTCCTCTTGCAGCTCCGCCAACAGCAGCTTTACTGAAGCATGATGTTACAGTCTGATGGCTAAGTTCTGCTGCTAGCTCCCGCTTTGTTACCTATGTGTTGGGTATCTCACTCTTTGAACACGGCTCTGCTGAAGGTGTTCACACGTCGGTATGTTTTTAGATTGGATTTTTTTATTTTTTTTGTCCTCTAACTTTTCCTCTAACTGTGAGAAGACACAAACAAACAATCCACAATACTGCTCTCTCTTATTGATCTACGTAGAGGAGAGAACAGAATAATAGAAATAGACAGCAGAACCATTGTGAAGTGGGTTGACATTGCAGGCTGTTAATGAATCGTAATGTAATTGCACAGCCTGTCTCAAGGGCAGCTGTTATGTATTTCTGTATATGTGCGGCATGCGGTGTGATCACTCTGAGGGGATGGAATTCACTAAGTTCTTGATTGAAGCTCTGCAGGGTTTCAACCGAATCAACTTTATAAAAAAATTAAACAAAGAGTAATTATTTCTAAAATACCATGCAAAAGTTTAAAAAATATATATTTTCAGATCTCTAGGTTTTTCTGAAGGTCTTTTAAAGTTTTTCTTTGAACATTGGCTGCTTTTCCATCTATCCAGTCTTTGTAGCAGACCAGTGTTGACCATTTAACACTGATATGTGGGTCACTCAAGCATAAAACGGCTCCTAACTCAAAGGGTGAGCCAGTGTTTGTCGACACATAACAGACAAATTAGCAAAGACGCATCATTTGCTCTCATTTCTTTAGCAGATGAACATGATCTGAAAAGTGATGTCCTGAAGAAATAGGAACAAATCCAGCAAAGACCTGAAGCAGGACCTGAGAGATGCTTCTGGACCTTCACTTGATCCATTTACTGTTGGAAGTCTCATCAGAAATTGTCTCCATGGAAACGTGGATGTCAAGAAGCCATTCTTTAGGAAGGGAAACAAGAAGAAAAGGCTGAGGTTTGTCTCATGACCCAAGAACTGGACTGAAAAGCAGTGGCAACAGGTCCGATGGAGGGATGGACATCTGCACATCCCTGCAATTATGTTCAATCACTACAACTTTTATGCAACTTTGACAAATTTCAGCACTCCTCTGCATTAAAGCCCCACTAAATAATTTATGCTATTTTCTCAGTGACGCGCCCCCTATCGACGGCTAATTCGGCATCCATCTTGGATCCTACCTGTACTGTGAGCCTCTCCAGACAGAAAAAACTGTTTTATCTCGACTCTTGTCTTATCTCTTGCTCTTCTTGGCTCTCCTTAGTTTCCTCTCTTCCTCCGTTAATGTCTTCAAATGTTTCTTTGCTGAATCCGCCGACGTGCGTTCAAAACAACCGGTTTGTTTACATTTGCATGCCTTTAACTTTAACTGATGCACATACATCATCAACTTCCATATTCCTGATCATTAACATGCAGACGTGCAGAAGAAATGTGTCGTATCTGCTGTCTGAAATAGCTGAGAGACTCTGTGCATGACATTTTTCCAGTGTTCAGGGAAGTGTTTAGTTAAAATGGTTGACACATATAGAGACCACAACTCCTCGAATCCCAGCTGAATTGTTGCAGCATATTACTGCTTCTCTCTCTGACCAGTTTTTCCTGTCTAAGGTCCCACAGACTGAAAATACTTCCCTAGACTGGAAGATGTTTTGTGCTAGCATGATTTTTGTGTTCTACCATAGAACCCCTCTAGAGAAGGTCAGAACTGCAGGAATAGATGAGGAAAATCACCATGATGAGTCTAAATCATCCAGATCTGCTGGAAATGCTGAATTTACTTTGTGCCGGCTATTTGAACAATAGTTGCAGCTTCAAGAGAACTCAGCTGAACGCTGAAGTCCTCTCCGGAAAAAAAAAAACACCGCGATTTTAGACGCGGTGGAAAAGACTATGTTGGAAAATAAAGCTGCTCAGACCAAATATTCACTAAAACTGTAAAAAAAAAAAAAGGTTTTTCCTTTAATACTTACAAATACTTTAATATTGCAAAACCAGAAATGGAAAAGCAACGTGCCCCTGTTTCCTGGTAATATAGAAAAAATGAGGAGTGGTTCAACACATTTGCTGTTCTCACCATGCAGTCAGATACCCAGAAGTTTTCAACTCCAAAAGTGGATGAAAGATGTGAGACATGTCTGTATCTGTGTGAATATAATCTTCATGCACCAATTTAAACATTCTTGCTAGTACGGAGACAAAAGTTATGTGTTAACATACCTGCACATTGACTTTCTGTCTGCTCCGCTCCCACTCTGTCTTCTCCATGGACTCCCTCTCTGGTTTACTAACTGTAAATCTTTCCAAGCTGTCACTCTGATTGAGACCGACCAACAGACGTGTCTTACATCCTTCAGCACGTGTCCTGACCATGAGATTTGACTAAAACATGAAAAACTCCTGCACTTTTTCAAGCGTTTTGTTTTTGCTTTAAGATTTCTTGTCCACTAATTTCACTCACCATATAACTTTCTTTGTTTTATTCATTTCAAAGTCTTTTCTTTACTGCACCTCATTGTATAATCAGGCCAGAAAAGTAACTTTTAAACCTTCGACTATTAGAGTTACTTTTGTCGTCGAGAACACAAGTTTACAGAAATTTTTGGAAACAAATCTGCAGAAAAGTTGGAGTAAATCCACGGTTTTACCTGGCTTCAAATTGGGTCAGGGCGCATAGACTGTCCGATGTTATTAGGAGTCACTCAGCCCCGTGAGATCCGGCTTTGGACGCTGCATGGTTTCTGATGAGGAGAATTTATTGATGTATTGATAGCAAGCAGCAGGACTCTGTTTCTATGCACAGCACTTTCCAGTAGTGCATCACTCCCTAGTGGGAGAAAAACATGCATGACAGTTTAGCTGACGTCCATAAACCTTGCTGTAACAACATTAAATGTCTGCGTCCATTTTAACTCCGGAGAATGTAAATCAATTCCCTCCTAATGCAATTTTTAAAGAAAAAAATGGTGGTCCCTGCATACGGCATCCATCGAGTGGTGTCATGCTCTGCCCACGTTTCACTGCAAATTAGCAAGCTTTTTGTTGGTGGTGTAAACACAATCCCTAGTGGGTGTTCTTTCATCTTGTGAAGAATTTATGGAAAATAATCTCTGAGTTTATCCCCTCGTAGAACATAGATATACTCGTGTTCATGTGTTGCTTCAATCTCACACCTGAACAGACGGGTTTTCTGCGCCCTGAAGTCACAAAATAACCCAAACAAACCCATCCAGACGGAGGAAGTCCAAACTACTGATGCAGAAAAAGCAGGAAAAACTGTGCAACTAGAGCAGACCGTGAAAGGGTTTAGACTTTTAGGTGGATCTCATTCAAAGCAGCAGTTTTCTCTGCTTGCTTCTCCAAACTGAGGGTGTCTGAAGCATCTCTTGTAGGTAAATTTAGAAACCGTTTATCCCTTTAAGCCTGCACTGTCATTGGTAGCAAAGTGCTTTAATTAATGGAAGTCGATTGAAGGTGCCGTGCAAAAAAACAAAGTACAAACATATGGTGTTGGTATACTCTGAAGCTGGCTGCACAGCATGTTCTCGTGGATAAACAACATCATACACACCCACTTCAAAGACGCATCATGTGATGGCTTCTGCAGGTTCCTTCTCTACTTTACTTTCCGACAGCTGAAGTGCAAAAAGAAATGTTTGCTCTCACATCTAAAATCATGGATCTGTGGCGTGGTCAGACGGCCGTCTGTGCAGATCACATCTTTCAAGACTTAATGTGCCATCTATGAAATGATATCAATCACATATTTTAATGTCTTTTATTTTTTTCATTTAAATGCATCAGGATTGGTTCCTGCTCTAAGTGTTTATGTTAATATCCTTTATTCTGCTGCACTGAAGAACCTGTGTAAAGAAAAGTTGGACTTCTGAACTAAAAAAGAACTCAACCTTCACTTGCACTGTGTTTGATCTTTTTTTTAACCCCTCATTTTTGCTTTTAAGCTCACATTAACTTAGTTTTTATGTTTAGACCCTAGATTTTATTGCCTCTGAGGGGAAGCTCGTTCCTACAGACCTACAGGTAAACACCATCAAAGTTTAGCTGCTGTTCACTCAAGCAAAGCAGATAAGACTGACAGATAAAGTCATTGATACATAATTTAATCTCTGTAAAGTATAACAGTTATAGGCTACCATCTTTTCACCTTATCAGTTACCTGCTTTTTTTGCTGCTACTGAATCTAGAGTAGGAAATTATTTTCTAAAAAATACATAAAAGTCTCTCAGTAGTTGAGCACAAACACTTAAAGTCTCTCTTGTCTTCATATTTATGTCAATGGCAACCTCATGTGGCTACAAATGGAACATTTGCCTTGAAAATGCCTTTGAGGAAATGAACACAACCGGCACAGTGACAGCAGTCTTCAGTTTGAAGTAAACTCCAAAAGACCACAACAATAAAAAAGTAATTAATTCTTACTAAGTTGGGAAATATATTCCCAATGAGGAATGTTTGGATAAAGCATTTCTAATATAATAAACAAAAGGATGCATGTATAAAGATCCTTCTTCCAACATGGCCGCCTATCACCACTGATTGAGAAGCAAAGCTGAGCTAAAATTCTACTTCCTTTTATGTTATCCCACAAACTATAGCCACCCCCCTGCACCCTCACACACATAAAACAAACAAAGCAACCTCAGACCTATTTTCATAAAAGTAGATGTTTCTGTGAGTTTGTACTAATCGTTCAGATGCAAACCCACTTTTGAGTTGAAATCAAACATGAAGGGGGAAACATTTTTACTGGCTCAGACTGTAGCGTTTCTGTGTGCACTGAAAAACCTAAAAAAATGAATGTGCTGTTTTCTCCTTGGTTTGACATCAGAATATACCTTGCTCTCCCTTTTGTTCCCTTTGCAACAGCTAAAATAGCTAACCTTGCTAACATAATGGTGAGTCTCATCCAGTAGCAGCTGGTTTATTTGTGCTAGTCGACATTCATGGAGTGAAGTTAGTTTCTGTAGACAGTAGGTATCATGTTAGGACTTGGTGTAGTCCAATTCTTCATACTCTTCAGCTCTTAGATCCATTAGCCATGAAGCACTGGTGTTATGTGATGCCTCTCTCTCCCATATACTTGTCCAGTGATGCTCAGTCTCAGCCCTAGGTGGGTCTATTCTCATCCTATTGCCCTGCCACTGAGAGTACACTCTGGATGGTTCAGTGGAGAACATCCTATTCATCCTCCTGGTTTCTGCTTCTTCTCAGAGGTGTGCTTGTTTGTTGCACTTTCCCCCCAGGTATGGACACCTTGTTGTATTTTCTAGATGTTTTCTCTTTCTTTATTGCACCTTTCCAGCCTCTAACCTTCTTCTTATTGCTCCTTGTGTTGTTAATCATCATATAGCCAGGCAGCTGTAACTAGTGTACATCAGCTTACTGGTCTATGTCATGGCCCCAGTAGGTGTAGTTTTTAGAGCTGTATTCTCCTAGCAGATCTTGAGAAGGTACGATAGCCCTGTTTAAACCAAAGGGTCTGGCAGAAATGGGACGGCTTCCACAGAAAAAAACTGGGACGGGAACCTGAATATCCAGTTACGTAATGATTCAGGGAAGGAGTCGTGCCACAAACACGTCATGCTGTTAGGTAGCTATCGCTATTTGGCTTAAACCGCACCTACCAGGTACAGTTGTCTGTGGAAAGAGAAGAGAGTTTACCAAATCAAACCACACCAAACCTTCCCGTTCCAAATCGGGCCCCTTAGTGGGAACAGGGCTTTTGTTAAGGTCAGATAAAGGCTCAGCCTTGGTGAAGGGGCCATGCAGGCTCAAAGGGTCCAGTTTATCTATGATTGTCCATCTCAGGTCAGCTGCCCTTGCATTCAGGCTATTGGGACTTTCTAATGGGGCTTGGTACCCAATCTCAGATGATGAGAATGATAATGTCTCCCCCCTGACCTGTCATCCTGGTTCCTACACTATATATGATAACCAGTTTCTTTTAAGGACTTCCAAGGGTCCTATAACTCATTAACTAATATTTCTTGGAGAAGTACTTTTCAACTTTCACTGCTTGGGACCGATGGCTGGTCAGTTTGGCTAAGTGGCAGCTAATTTCCTCTGAGACTGGAGGTAATGACCAGGCTGTAGGATGGTTGTACTTAATCCAAATTTAACAGCAATAGAAACAGGATCTATAATGGAAAGATTTCAGAAGGACAAATGCATTTCCTGTCATTAGGAAGCAATGATCCCTGAATGCAGAATGATACTTTTTATGCTAAATAGGTGGAAAAGCTTTGATATCTTTGGTATTTTGACTCAATTGTCCTCCTTGCTCAGTTAAATCAACTCTTGAACAGCTTAGTTTAATATTAGGAGGTTGATATCTTGATATCTATGATATCTAGCAATAAGCAAACATCACAGGAATACTCTCACCTCCATACTACTGTGAAACTGCCCACCCAGGCCACTGTAACCTGATGTGATGTAATGTGGCGCGACATAATGTGATGTAATTTTACATGAAACCTGTCAAAAAATAAAGTGCAATCACACTTGATTTTGTCATTTCCTGTTGACGCGGCTGTGTTCCTGTACATTGTCCGTCACTCCACCCCTGTCCAGAGAGAGAAAGAGAGAGAGACGTATGAGCCCCTCTGCCAATCCATCTTCCTGTTTTACTGTTTGTCTTGCCGGGTGTCATTGTCGCATGTTGGGGCATTAACTGTGAAGACATCACAGGATGAGGTCAGCGCTGACACGCCGCTCCTCTATTAAATCAGTGGCCTCTTAAAGTGTGAGAACATGCCTCAATGCCACGTTGGGTCCGAACACGCTCAGAGTTGAGGGTGACAGACGCTTCATCCTTGCTGCCGTAGATTTGGGGGGGGGGGGGGGGCTGGCTGGCGGCGTCGCGTTGCCGAGGCTTCACCCCCACACCTGCCCCTCCTAGCAAAAGCTGACAGCATCCATATGCCACTCTGCTCCCATCAGGAAGGGGTGAAAAAATGTAAATAAGCAATCTAACTTCCCTGTCGTCCCTTTTTAAAGCTGAAATTCTTCCTTGTAGTATTTTACAGCTAAACCAGCCAGCAGATGGTTAAAGTGACAACAGTCTGTTATCTGGCAGATAAAGCGCTCTCCAAAACAGTAAACACACTCAGTAGGATATTATGGTTTAAACTGGGATAATGACGCAAAGAATTAGTGTTATATTAAAAGATATGCAAAGAGTCCATTTAACAAAATGAAGTGAATGAGCAACGAGAATCACAAAGCCATCTGCCCTTGAGTGGTTAGGTTGGTGCTAAGTTTCTGTCTAAATAAGTCTTGCTTAAATGCATGCGGCTCCTCTCTCTGTACAATAATCATGCCTTTAGAGCTACAGAGTGTTGCAGTGCATTAAGATAAAAGCGCTAAAACAGTGTTTGTGCTGCATCCCAAATGGAGGCTGCTAAGTGAAGTAGCATGCTGTTATCGGAGTCGAGGGATGATGCTAGCATGAGAGCTTCTCTGAGTGGGAGCACTTCACACTGCAGGGGTTTGCACTGCTGCACCATCAATGTGTCATATATCTTTTCCCTCTTACTTATTATTATTTCTTTTCTCTCTCTCACTCTTTGCTAAATGTATGCTAAGTTAATTTATCACATTTGCTCATTTAGCTCATATTTGGGACCCCCAGCCACATTACTATTCATGACATGAGTTTTACATTTTGGACTGATTTGAGAGGTTTTTTTTTTTTTTTTCAGACAAATGACTTTGAAGAGTGTGAATCAAAGACTTTTTGAGCACCGATGACACAAAGGAGAAGGGGAAACTTGTGATTTAGAGATTCATAGTGAGAATGTGTCGATGCGCTCTAGATACAGGAGCATAAAAGGCGCATCGGAGAACTTAAAGGGGTTGGAGCAGAAACTACTGTTCCCATAATTCAGAAAGTCACACCTCCAGCTGGAGAGAATGCTGAGAAAGACTATCAGCTTTACACTCTAATTCATCTTCCATACACTCTTTTTCATACCGAGAAGCTTAAAATGGATTAAGCTCATAGGCTCCGAGATGAAAAATAACATAAAGGTGTATTTCGCCACATGGCCATCAATCTGCGTCATGTTAAATGACAGAGCTAATCACCTTGAGAGCTTGTTTGCTGGCAACGCTCAAAGATAAATACTGTGATGGAGGTGGATGCCAGGAGAAAAGAGTCCGGCTCGCTCTCCTGTTGCATCCAAACATGACCCGTGATTTAACACCGAACCCTGCAGAGAAAACCAGGCAGAGGTCTGTGGGAGCTTTGAGCGGGCCCTCCAACCACTCAGACAATTCTGAGAAACATTCTTATAAAACTGTGTGGGGCGAGGAAATAAATTTGTTGTGATGTTTACGAGTCGGTGCGGTTGAGGGCATTGGAGCATTGCATAATGTCGTCCTGCAGCAGGGGATGGGAAGGGGACCTTGGCCCTTCCTCTTTCCCACAAATGCATGCATGCACTGAGCCCGATAATGAGAATCCACCTCACCAAATCTTTCAATTCAAGGACTTGCTTAGATTGACTGTAATGCCTAAGTAATCAGCCCGTTCTGACCCACCTTGTCCTCGGCCGGGATTTATAGCAACCAATTACTGATCTCTATTACCCAGCGTGCCAAGGGGATGGAAATGAGGCGAGTGGACCTACGGCCGGCGCTGTCTGTTGGACTGGGCAACCAGGTGAAAGGACGTCGGCCTCCACTCGTCCCTGCTTTCCGCCCATGTTTCATATTGCTTTACAAGGCCAGAGGCAGGGAGGGGAAGTTTTAATGTTCCCACAGGTATTAAAACTTTTTCATAGCTTAGGTGTGACTTACAGTCTTGTATTTAATCTGTTGCTCCAACTACATGCCAACAAATTCAACTTTTAATACAACATCTTTGTGAACTTGGGATTTATTTATTTTCCCACCCACCAGGTGAAACAACACGTTTTCATTAGTTTGCAAAAATATTCAAATTCGACAACCGTAAAAAGAAAATTAAGTCAAACTCATTCTTTAATTTAATAAGCCAGCAGGTTTTTTTCCCGTGAACCTGGCCTCCAGCTGTTTACCTCCCAGTACACTTCTGTCTTTTACCATTTGATAAATTACCAAAATGGACTAATCTCCTGCCCCCCAAAAAACAACAGCGTGGCATATGGAGCATCTTAACACAGCTACAAATCAGTGTAGGAGGTATTATAGGAACCTTACTGAATCAATTCAGGGCTAAAAGGTTACGTCTTCCTTACTTTGATCTGATAAATAGCCCAAAAATACCTTGAAGCCGCCACAAAATACAAAGGAGAGGAAACCCTTTTATGGGTTTGCAAGTATCATATATCCTCCTTCAAAACAAGTGTATTGGTTCTTAGCTGTGGAAGAATAAACCAACATGGGACTGTATGCTTGTCATTGATTACACGTCTGCAGAAAAATAGGAAACAGCCACAACCAGTTGCATTCAGTCCAGAACTAAAGATCTGCTGTTGCTGCACTTTCCTTTTTATTCAGAAAAAGCAGAACTGTTGATCCGTCTTGTTTCGGTCTTTTAAACGCCTCTGTACTCGTTTATTGTGCTCAAAGAAAAATAGCTGCCTCCCTGACAACGTGTGATAAATGAACGCCGACACTCACAATAAGGAAGAGTCACAAAAAGAGGCCGTGGCTTTGACAGGAGCTTCGGTTTGTTACATCTCATAAGTTTCAGATTGGATTACAGGTTTTATTAAACAGTGCAGTGGTGCAGCCAGCGGTGGGAATTAACCAAGTAAAATTCTTTATTACTTGAGTAAATGTCTTTTTTTACTTCATGTGGCAGCGAGAGCTTATAAACAGGTCGGGGCTGATAGTCAACATCGCCAAAACAGAAGTACCACCTGTCATTGTTATCAACAACTATCAGTGGATGATTTCAGGTTTCTGAGGATTATTCCTTCTGAAGATGACGGCATCGATTATAAGGGCTAAAAATCTGGCAAGCATCAGCTTTCTATTCTTTTCTTTTCTTTTTTTTCCAAACCATCTTTATCTCCATAGCTGGGAAGTTTAGCTAACTTACAACTGTCACACCAAATTCCTGGGGCATATCCACATCCTGGGAGTTGACTGCATGACTGCGTGCCTCATTTTAAAAACACTCAGGAAGACAAGCTGCAAAAATACTGAAGCTGTGCTCGCCTGCCAGCTGCGGCGGGTAGGAGACAAGGTGAGGATTCCCCCATAATCGACTACAAAGAGTGCTACATAGCTGGAAAAGTAAATGTTACTACAGCTGGAGGAGCATGTTGTAACTAATAAGGTTTATTTGCAACAGGTCACATGATTGTGCATAAAAGAAAGAGCACCTTAGAGATACAGAGTCTCTCAGGTTCAGCAATCTTAATAAAAACAGCATAAATGAATTGTGTTGTGATGTCAGAATATTTATCTATGCAAAGCTGTGAATACTGAATACTCCATCATGTGCAGTTCATTATGTCATCAAAACATTCAAAGAACATCTCAAAATATAAAGAGTAGACATGATTCTTTCCTGGAAAATCCATGCATGAGCTCTGGAACCCTTCCAGAAATCACTGTCTGCTAACACGAGGTGCAATCCACAAATGTAGGTTAAAGCTCCAGCATCTAAAGAAGAAGCCATGCATGATCAAAAAAGCTGCTGTTCTCTGGGGAAATAATGGACACCATGTCCTGCATACTACAGAGAAGAGGGGGCCATCCAGCTTGTTTCCACCACTCAGTTCAACAGCTTGCACCCCTGACACATCTGGAAAGGCTCCATCAATACTGAAAGGTATGTAGAGGACATCCAGACATCTTTTCAGGGAAGGTTTTGCATATTTCAGCAAGACAATGCTAAACTAACAGCAATGCTTTGTGGTAAAAAGCTTGCCTGCCGACCTAGCAACAAGAATCTTCCATCAGACAAGAATGAGAGAAAAATTTTCTCCCAAAGGTCCAGCAACTGGTCTCCTCAGTTCCCAGATGTTTATGGCCTGTTTAAAGATCAGGGGATGTTACACAATGCTAAACATGGATCAAATTCAATGAGCTAATATTAGTCATGGAATAATAATAATAATAAACGTCTCAGTTTCAACATTAAAGCTAGAGTTGGTAATGTTGGAGAGATAGCAAGATTTGAAAGTGGCACATCTTCTAAGCTCCACTCCCTCTCGTCAATGCTCCTTCCTTTTTTTTTTTAAAGTTTGTTTTGTTTTAAATGTACTTTTTAATACTTCTTCAGCAATGTAAAGCACCTTGAATTGTTCTGAAAATTAAATGTGCTATATAAATAAACTTGCCTATCCTAATGTTACTATGCGACTTCAGGACTGTAATGGTTTATTCTAAACATTCAGCAAAATCCCTACACTGCAGGAAAATTCCTAAATGAAGTTCAGAAACAACATTATTCAAGTTTAATGGTGAGCTTCTCTGCAGACACTGACCTGCTTGCACCCTCTCCCCTGCAGCTCTTTTGGGTTATTTTTCCCCAAACATGCCTCCTGTGCAGCATATAACATGCACCAGGTATTGTAAATTCAGTCCTGACTTGCAAGAACAGAGAGCATGAATTTTGCAAAAACTACAGACAGGAGAGATCACAACACACCTACTGTTTTCACAGCTTCCACTAAAGTCCAGAACTACTGAGCCATCCCCCATACAACAGCAGAAGTCCTCTATAAACCTCATGGACAAACATAGTTCTTTTTATTCTGTCTCAAACTTCCATTTAAATAGGTTTTAGAAGGAGATATTCCACTTTCTGCATCATCATAGCTAGATGACAGTTTTCATTGAAGTAAATTTCACTCCAAGACAGGCCTTTTGAAATAGTACACAATGAACTTGACATTTCATTCCAATAAATGATCCAAAAAATAGGAGATAAGGGATCAACGTGATCATCTGACAGCGCGTCGTATTTGTCTGGAGTAGTTTACGTGTGAAACTGCATAAAAATAATTCATTTAACTCCACATCCAGCAGATACATTTAATACTTGAAATCATTTTTTAAAAGTACTTTTCTGACACTTATTTTTGAGAAAAAATATGACAAGAAATAAAAACCGAGCTGCTACAGAATATTTAGCTAAATTCATTTCTTAATGCCTTGACACTGTTTTGATTTGTGGCATAAAAGCTTCTACCACTTCCTGTAAATATAAATAAACCGGATTGGATTGTTTGATAGGGGGTGTGTGCCGATTTTTTAAATATTTAAGCACAACCCCCCCCTTGTTCATTCACGGACGGCGTTTCAGCCAATTTCCAAGAGTCTGAATTAATGAGAAAAACATTTCAGGGAGGCTTGTGTAACAGATTCATCAGCAAGTTTAAAGGGAAGTGAAGCTGGTAGAGATTATTCTGAGGTGCTCTGTTTAAAACAGGTGGAAAACATTATTCATCTTCTGTAAATGTGCTTGAGATACAAAGATTCTTCAAACTTTTTCACCTGAAGTCATCATGAATCTGTCATTCTTTCTTTAATGGCAGCAACTGTCAAGGTAAACCTAGATCAAAACAGGTTTTTCTAACTAAGTTCATTTGTCAGTTATGTTGATTAGAGTTCAGATGAATTCAAAGACAACAAGGAACAAGTTCCTGTTGAATCTGAGGCATCTAAAAGGCTGCAAGATGTGACCTAGACCTGAACTCGGTGGCATTTAACATCCTCCCCACTGAATTTAGTGCAGACTTTCACCCACAGGCATCTTTCATACCAGATTTATTGTCTTCTCCAGCATTTATAGAACTTTTTCTCCTTTTTCTCTCAGTGCCGAAGACGGTGAAAAATAGCACAATATGAACAGTGAATGCTAACTGCAGGAAAATAAAAGCTTTATAGAGATTTTTTTCAACAAAAGATCTTTTTACCAAGTACACGTTGGAATAAAAAATGTGCAAAATTTACTATAAAATTGACAGTCTGATGTTGTTCAAAGAGTGCTGCTTTCTATGAACATATTTATACATCATTAACTTCTTCACGAGGCCTATTTTTTTTCTGTCTACTGTCTAAAATGACAAACCTAGAATAAATGAAGCATATTTTCCCAACTACAAGGGCTGTAGGTATAATCCTGGTCTCTACAGAAAGCTGAGACATGTGAGATTGCTACAGAAGTGACAGAATCAAGATACATGTTACTGTGTCAGAGAAAAGTCACCTGGAACACAGTAGAAAATGTAAATGCTTATCTTCTCCTAAAAATAACCACATTACTTGTGAAAACCAGAGGATAATATCCCATTGCATCTAAGAATAAGTAATATCTGATGAGGAACTGTGCAAAAGTACAAGCTAAAAAAGTGAACTTTCCAGGTGTTTTAATAGAGGTGTTTCACAGGTAAATATGTCAGGAAGCCATCAGTGTTGATGATGGACACCTCTATTAATGGTTAGTCAGGAGAATCCAGGGATAGCCCCCACATTCACCTTAGGTAAGGCAAGGCATGTTTATTTCTATAGCACATTTCCTGTTCAAAACAATTCAAAGTGCTTTACATAAAACATTAAAAGCATTACAGATAGTGTAAAGAAAGCATTAAAAGTAGTAAAAGGCAGCAACCAATAGCAAAAATCACAATAAAATCATAAAAAAATAAATTATAGATTAATCAAATTTTCTTTTTTTTTTCAAAAACCACAAAATGACTTTATTAAAACTAAGATAAGTTCAAAATGACTGTGCAGATCTCATGCATAAATGTACGAAAACACAAACAACATAAGGACCCAGGAAGAAGTGAAGCCCAACATAGTTGATGGGAAAAGAGGGAATATTTGTTTGTGTGGTTTGCTTGAAGTGGAGAAACTAGCAGAAGCTCTAAAGTGGACGATGCTGTTCTCATTTCTTTTTACATTCCCATATCATTACTTGCAGTTTGAACTGTGTTAGGTTTGGATGCCGATGCTTGGTAGAGTCTTTTAGCTGACTTTCTCCCTGTCATTTTGCTATCCTACATGTTAGCATTGCTGTTTCCTGGTGTGTGCAAAAATCTCCTGTACTGCAAGTATGTACAGGTGACTCTGATGAAGAGGAGCCACCTGTACAGAATGTCCCTACAGAAAAGAAGCTAGAAGAACGACAGGGAACAACTGTAACGTTATCCTCATTAACTGGTTGTTGCTTTAAAGAAACAAAAATCCATGCAAAACCATTTCAGCTCTCAAATATACACAAATAGATGAAAAAAATGACATGGAAGAATGATAAAAAGCTTCATGTATTCTGTCCCATTACATGTTGGAAACAAAAAGCCCTTTTCAGACACAAGAAGGACATTAATGGGATCATCATCCCGCTAAAGCAACAACATTCAGTCACTCAGACGTGCATCTCATTTGCTGTTAATGTTCTTCATGCACACCCACGACACTGATGAACAGAGTCCTTAAAGAGTCGGATTTTACTTAAAACAACATGCCGCGTTGACGTAATCAGTCATTTTTGCACTACTACAGTAACGTGGATGTGTAAGACACGGACGGGGGGCAGAGATCAGTGCTCTAAAGAATATTTAATAGTAAAGGTTGGACAGGCCGTTGCGAGGCTGCTGGTGTAAACTGCTACAGGAAAGCAGCAGGGGGGCTCATTCAAACCTGATGTGCTCAGATCAGTGGAAAACACAGCCGATAAAACATGGCAGACATTTACCATCCACGTTTCCTCTTCCCCGCTTTCTATCGCCAGAAAGCAGCTCTACTTGTCTGTACTGCCACAAACAGTTAAGTCCACTTGTCACATGCATTCATCACAGCAACTATTAATATACACCTTAGGCATCCATAACTGTCAGAAACCAATTTCAGCCTTTGTAATTATGCCCAATTCCTTCTCATTTAAGCAGAAGGTCAAACAGACACTGTTTGAATCTAAATGCAGACAGGCTGATTGGATTAAACATTAATGGCACAGAACAGACAGAGGAAACATATTGACACAACAGGAGAGCTGCAGCATCCCTGCCAGATTGTGTGGAGGTGTTATAATCACTTGCAAGACTGAACTAATAAGAAAACGTTCATAATATCCTCCATAAACTCAACACTGATTCGGAGCGGCTTTTTGTCGACGATGCAGTCCAACACGGGTTCTCGGGTGAGGTTAATGTTGTGCTGCGAGTACTCCCACCTCACAGAGAACAGCTTCGGGGAGGGTGGGAGCTGGTGAGAAACATAAGTATGTGAGAAGAAGTGACACCTGTGTTGTCCTGACAAAGGCAGAAGTGGCCGACGTGGCTGCCACTGTCACACCCGGAATGCCTCACGTACAACTTCATTGACAGCGAAGCAGAATGGGAAGCCTGAACATTTTACTTTAGACATTAAATCAAATCTGCAGTGAATCAACAGCATGAGGAAACTCGACTCTTCAATTTGGGACAATTTGAGTTCTTCTGTTGACTCTTTAAGCAGCTATCGGAGTAACAACACTAAAATTACTTCCAGCAGACTAGAGCTGCAGAATCACATAAACAATTAGGAAGCTCAAGTGTGGGATATTTTAGCAAGAAAACGGTCCTTACTGAGAAGTCTCTGCACTACTCTGAATATATATATTGCACAAAACTCTTCCCTCACCCACCTGCATCTCCCCTAAGTGGGGTAGCTCGGGTCCTATATCAGAGTCCGAGGAGCTTGAGGTTCCTGGTCAGTGTCAGCTGTTCCTAGGACTGATCTCTTCTGGACTGGGATGTCTGATGTTACTCCAGGTATCTGTAGGAGCCACTACTCCCGTGTGGCACCCAGTGCTCCGATAACCATGGGTACTACCGTTACCTTCACCTTCCAGGCTTTCTCCAGCTCTTCCTTGAGTTCTTGGTATTTCTCCAGTTTCTTGTGTTCCTTTTTCCTGATATTGCCATCGTTGGGGATGCTACATCCATCACAACGGCTTTCCATGATCACAATGTCCGCCTGTTTGGCCACAACCGAGATCTGCCTGTATCCGGAAGTCCCACAGGATCTTAGCTCTCTCATTCTCCACCACCTTGGGAGGTGTTTCCCATAATAACCTCGGGGTTTCCAGATCTTTCTGTACACTATGCCGGCTACTTGCTTATGGCGTTCCATGTATTCTCTTCCTGCCAGTATCTTACAGTCTGTATATTTGCTTTGAATGTGGATGTGGAACAATAGAGTTGGTCTGGCCTCAGAAAATGATCCATACAGGCAGTTTTTCAGTTGCCTAAAGGGTTTTCCCTCCAGCACTCTATTTATAAGGTGGCCTTCGCGCACATTTTTAAATCTGCAGACCTTCAGTGTTCAACTGATTCAATTAAGTCAAGCCCAAATCAGTTTTTATTATGTTCTCTGGCCAATAAAAACACCTGCCAATATTTAGATTTATTAACTTCTGTATTACCTTCTCAATAAGGAGAATCGGTGCTTTAACTATCACGTGTATGATGGATAATGTGGAGAACTACGGGTCATGGACGGGTGTTGAGATAAAAAAAGAGTTGTTGCCACAGCAACCCATGAAGATTTGTTGATGATACTCGGACACACGAATCGGATCTGATCGCTGGATGAAAACTGAATGATGAAATTTGTCAAGAATCTGAACAGAGAAGTCCCAAAAGATCTGTTAATAGATCCAAACTCAACAGATTGGAGATCTTTTCAATGAGAGGATTGCTCTTGATGTTTTTCATTAAATGTTGGGGTGTTAAAATCTGTTATTTCCTCACCCTAACCAAGTAACCAAGGAGACTAAACCTTACCAACGACGCCTTACTTGTTTCATGGTTCTGTAAGATGAAGTTGGTCTAAACACAGTAAATATTGTGCTTCAATTTACTTTTGATTTATAATAATGCTGAATCAAATTAATATAAAAGATAATATTTTTGCTGTAGCCCCTTTGGACATTGCTGATGTTATAGCAAATCGGCTAAGTCATGCATAGGTTATGCGGAACATGAAGTGGTGGTCATCCTAGCTAATTATATTTATTATTATATATCTATATATTGTATATATATTTTTGGTTGTTCCAGTTGTTTAAATTGTAAAACTGATCCGGGTTACTTCAGGGTTTTTTATGAAGTGATAAGAAAGGATCAAGGATTTTATGAAAAGATTTGAAAAAGGTGGTCTGCGAACCTTTGGTTGGGATAAAAGGAGTCGAGACAAAGTTCACCAGGTCTGTAAAACTTCTTACTTCAGTTGGTTACGGTTCTTTTCTGTTACCTTCCGCTATGTTTTGGGTAAATTAAAGAGCATAGGCGATAAAAGCCCTAGCTTCTTTCCTAATTTACTCGTGAAAATTGCAGTTGCCAAGTCAGAACATGCGTGTTAAGCTAATATTTTAGCTTAATTCACCAAGATGTTCTCCCAATCTTTCTGATGAAGATGACAGACAGGGCTCCTACGAAGAAACTAGGCTATGATAGAGTGGAAGAGTCGATTTGTGTGGCAACAACACGATAGAAACACTAAAGGTTGTACTTACAGGAGCAGAAAAAATGCAGGATTTATAATGATGGGTCTTAATCCCAAATGCTTTCGCCCATCCACACATGAAGTTGTTCTAGACTTCCAAGATTTTCCATGATATCATCTGCTTGGCCGTGTAGAAGCTCAGATAGTTTGAGATATTCTGGAACCGAACCGACTGGTATTTCTTCAATTCAAAGCTTAAATCTATCTAGGATTTATGCCATCACATACTGTAGCTCAACTTTTTCAGTGATCCTGTGTATGAACTCGCATCTAAACTTTGGAAATACTCTGGCATGTTGAACTTCCTTGCACAACATTTGCCATTTTGGTTTGTTTGACCACCACTTTGTCCAGCCATTTATGGGCTGAAGCTGTGATTGACAGGGACGTAAACACAGCATCTAAGTGGACAGTTCATTGAGCTGAGGGTTGCAAAAATAAGCATGATTTAAACCTACATAACATAACAATGCATCTCTAAGGTAGGTTCAGAAATGGAGAGAAGCACCAGCCTGCAACGGATCAATTCTACCAGTTTGCAGGATTTTGGTGAAAAAAACAAAGTCTACAGCATTAGCATTGTCTTGTTTTCTTTTATTGAACTGATTAGAAAGGAATATGAGACAGACTACAACAAAGTCAGACTGGAAAAGATGATGTGAATTCACAACAATCAATTCAATTTAAATCCATTTTCCTTTTACTAGAGAAGCCTCACAATGACCACAGCTAGATACCACCAGATATAAAAGGGAAACCGCTTCATGTAGCTTTAAATTTTTCATTTTGCTGCAAGAATCTGTAAACATTTGTTCTCCATCAGCTGGACCATGAAGGGAAAATGGTTCATACTGTCACTTGCAGCCCATTAGATGTTGGTATAGTTTCTATTGTGACAGAGGGCAAACACACCTGCCCCTTTAACAAGCCCCCCTGACAAGCATCTGTGTTTATGCAGTGTGAGAAATGTTATAAATAATTGGGGAGTTGACGCAGTGAATTCCTCCAGCATTAATCAAGCCTCTGAAATCTACTATATTAGCTCCGCATGAATCATTGTTAATTCCCACGAATCCATTACTGTTCCATGTGCAACTAAAAATAGAGTCCTGATAAATCAATGGGGACACTCGAGAGTGAAGACGGAGGGGGGAGTTGGTGCTGCTCGCTTCTGAAGCTTCTCTTCTCAGTCCAGCATAATGCCCTTGGCTCTCATCAATAATTATTCTCCATAATTCACTCATGGATTTCTGTGTTACGACGGATGGGGAGAAAACAACAGACCTTGAACAGAATGTTTCAGCCCGATCACTCCTAAATAAATCCTGGAGTTTAGGCTTCATCAAAACCATCTGATGGTGCACAAAGGCTTTTTTTTTTATCTCTCTTCTAAACAAGCACTATCCTTGACTTGGATATTTCTATAATGACTGCAACCTATTTCCTGTGAATGCCAACAATGGCAGGAGCTTTTTGCCAATTTTCCACCATCCATGTTGAGAGGAAGTCTAATCCATCTGAAAATGGCGTGGCGATCTTCAGTACTGATTGCATTCGTCACAGCCCAGCGACTGTGCTGCCTCGTGTGGAGACAGCGGCCCCTGGGCCTGCCCCTCTTCTCTCCTGCACCGAAAGCCTTCGCAGCCGATGGGCGTCGCGTGGCCTCACTCATGCGTCGGGTGCAAGGCCAGACAGGTTCATCTGCACACAATCACAACGGACGGCCGCATCCCATTCCAATTGCATTTCCGCTCACGGGGGAAAAAGTCCCGTGGTGCATATTACTGTGGCTGAGACAAATTTAGCTGAAATGGAAGGGGAGATGGAAAAGGCTCACCTCTTACACTAATCTGGGCAAACGACACAGTGTCGGCTTCCTGCAACAACACCCCGAGGAGAAAAAAAAAACGGTTTTTAGATGACAGAGCCGCCCCTGTCTGTCTCTGACAGAAGACAGTGAATTAATTAAGATAATAAATTGCACATGTCATATTTGTCATCTTTTCAATCTTTACTTAATGAGGTGGAACACGTGCCGGGGTGTGTTTGTTAGTCTCTGCTAAGGATGATGCACCTTAAGAAGGAAAACTCCCGACACTAAAAAACTGTGCGATACCCGATGCTGACTGATATTTAATATTTGTCATGTATACATTCATGCTTCCCAGTCCTGTGTGGATACACACAGACGGCCATGAATGCAAATGAGGGAGAATGAGTGGAGAAGAAGCGACGGGAGTGAGAGAACGAGCAAGAGACTCAGAAGTCTGCATATCTGATAGGAAAGCGCCCTGATTAAAATTTTGTCATGCCACAATTTACAAATTAAAATGAATTAGATCTTCCATGCCCTGACCTCCATTAAAACACTTCTTTGTTGACGAGCCATGATAGCATCTGCTATTGATTGGAGGAGAATCAGTATGGCCAATCCCGTCTCTTTACGAGGAGGTCATCCAAAGCAATTTAGGCATATTGAAAGATTGATCAGGGCTACGGACCTGCCACTTGGGCCCACTCAAAGCATAGAAGTCTGAGGTGTGACGCAGCCACTCCCTGCTGCTCTGTGGGGTGAAGACTCTCAAATCTAAATGCTAATGGTTTCTTTAAGAGCCTGGCTGCCCTTTAACCACTACAGTCAGACGTGAGGGATGGCTCTCAGTGTTTCGACAGCCCCGTCTTGTTTTGACCCCCTCCCTCCAGCACCACCGACAGCACGAAGCCATTCTTTGGACTCAACAATGAATCGGAGGAAAATAAGTGCGCACTAGCGAGGTGATACAATGGGTTCCGTTTGATGCATTACAGGACGATCCGGCGGCCAAATTCTACCTCAACTATAGCGAACCGTGACAGGAATATTACTCCTAGCTCCAGCTTTAACACAAAAAAGGAAAAAAAATCATGTTTCATTTCCAAAGAAAGATTATACACAATATTCATAGTAACTAAATGTTGGCTTATTTATCGTAGGAAACTGATGCACTTTTGTCCAAATGTGTCCAAAACTGCAGAATTCAAATGTTATGAGAATACATGGAACACAAATGAAGACATTGTTATGCATGTTACGTTTAGACGCTTAAACAAAGCATGTAATTACTCTGTGTGCACACAAATCGAGGGTGCAGAACAGTTATCAGAGTCATGAAAACATTAACTAATGTTCATTTGGCCCCACAAACAGAAAACTCTGGAGGGGGGGGGGGGGGGGTCAGTTTCTGCTGTTAAACTGCTTCATTTCATGCCGACAGCACCTGCACATGGCCGTGTGTAAGGACTGGTAGACGCGTTGCTGAAGCTGACAAACTGAACTGGCCATTCGGGATGATTCCAGTTTTCTGAACTTAATCAGTGCCTGCTGTTCTTTGATTGGTCCTCATAAGTTTTCAGGTGAAGTACAGATTGTTGACTTTTTTGATGAAACAGGAAGGAATGAATTGAAACAGGAATATTTCCTGTTTCAAGTAGCTCCACATCAGTCATCACTGTATTTTCTACCTACGAGTAAAACACCCTCTTTATAATTCTGTTATTTGCAACTGTTAATACAATAAGTACTGCTACTACAACTAAAACCAGTAGTTTTACTAATACTATGGGTTATGTATGTACTACTACCATTAACTATTATTATGACTGAACCTTACTACACATTTACAACGACCAACTCTTTCTGTTGTGTTACTGGTGTGTTATCACCACCACCTGGACTGGTTTGTGAAGTAAGAGATTATCCAATCAAAAGAAAGGACATTATGTCCCGTTTTTAAACGTTTATTTATTTATCTATTAATTTATATCCACAGTAACATAGTAATGATATAATAAAGGTTCATCAGCGGGATGATTGACAGCCAAGAAAAAAAAGTGAAAGAACTTCAGGAATGTTGGACCAGATGGGGCTCGACTCTGTCGGTCTGTTGTGTCACAGCTTATCATCCGAATCCTTTTCAGTCCCTCCGGGATTTCAAGATATCGCCAGTGCAAATTCTGTCAGTCCTCGTGGACTTTGTACGTCCTCACAATTTTGTCATATCACCACAGCGTTAAAGTCACACTACGTAACTTTCTAACCTTAAAACTCTTAAGGTTTTCGGACTAGTTTGATGGCACAGTGACATCTATTATTCACGTTTCTCAGGCACTATGCAACTTTCTCCTCCAGGAAGCCGTGTGACGTTGCCTCTGAGTTTTGCTTTACGCACTGCGTCACATGCTAGCAAGCGGCTATGAACACACATGCCATTTTCAACGTGCACCATGACTGATTCAGCAAAGAAACGTAGGAGGACGTTATCTGAGGTAGAGAGGGGGAAAAAAGAGGGAGGGACAGAGCAAAAGACAAGAGTCAACATCAGACTGACTTTTACTATCTGGAGAGAGCTCAGAGTAGAGGTAGGATGCAAGATGGATGCCAGTGATAGGGGGCGCAGCTTCTGAGAAAATCAGCAAAAGTTTGGTAAAGCACCTATTATGCAACTTTAACAAATAGCAGCGCTCCTCCGTGCTACCCGATATACATCATCAACTTTACTTCCTTGTTTCTGATCTGATGACGCGTGACCTGGATAATATTGAACGGGAGACGGCAGAAATACGCCATCAACGCATCTAGCATGCTCGACCCAAAGAAGAGGAATGAATCGCATCTGCTGTCTAAAATCACCACGAGGACCATCAAACACTTTCCCACACTCTAAGAAAAACGTCTGGAGAAAAACAGAATGTCCAGGTAGAAAATGACCCGGACATCTTCCCGTTAACTGTACCAACACTTCTGTTCATCCAAAGATGGAAAAGTCTGTACTTGGTCACATCTGACATTCCGGCTTGGCTTGCTCATTTACCTGCGCACCTGAGTCACATGACAGCACAACATTCAAACACAAGAAGGGGGAGGAGCATAGTGTGACTACGTCGCACTGTAACGCAGAGACAAACAGCCAGTTCGCTTCTTTAATGAAATGCAGCAGCACATACGTGGAGAGGAACTGAAACTAAAGTATCAATGTTATCACACTAGTATCTATCTATATCAAGACCAACGTTTGGACATTTGGATCAATCTTCCCACCGACTGGAAGAAGACTGACGTCGGAACTAGGATTCATTTAGAGAAACTAAAAGAGCTGCAATGGCAGAATAACAAAGTACTTGATACAAAACTACAGAGCAAAAACCCACAACAAAGTAAAACCAGGAAGAC
Source organism: Atherinosoma microstoma (assembly GCA_037177055.1). Lineage (NCBI taxonomy): Eukaryota > Metazoa > Chordata > Actinopteri > Atheriniformes > Atherinidae > Atherinosoma > Atherinosoma microstoma. The sequence goes on along the minus strand of JBBBVU010000022.1, from coordinate 23,192,267 downwards.
AAACAAACCAGGATGGGATAGATGAGGATTTGGAGATAAGCAAAAGAAACCAAGGAGGATTTAAACGGAGTGTTACAGCCCTGGGCCTGCCAGCCTGTCAGGGTCTTATGCAAACAGGACTGTACCAGCGCTCGCAGGTGATTGGTCACCTGAAGCTCCATTTCCTTTCCATGGCTCCACCCTCCTGTGTCATCGCTCCTCCAGGATTGCTCACCTGAAGCTCCATTTCATCTCCCTGGCACCACTCCGCCCACTTGTGTCATCACTCTTCGAGGATTGGTCCCTCACCGCTTCCACACTGCCCCGATTGGTCAGTCCTGATGACTCCCTGCCGTATAAGCACCTGATCACCATCAATCTGGGCAGCTGTGTCAGATTGGAGCACAGTTTGCCACGTCTGGTTGGGCTGAGCTCCTTTGCTGTCTTGGCTTGTATGAGAACTTTGGCTTTGTTTCTTCTTTAGTGAATTCATTGGTTTATTGGTTATCACTGTTACTTTTTTTATATCACAGTCTCTGATTGTTTGTGTTGCCACCCATTTCCCCCCTGGATTACATAGGGGTTGTAACACTGAGGGAGAAAATGACTGAATAAGGAGCAGGTGTGGAAATCAGCAACCAAAGATTAAGGCCTAAACTCAATCAGCAAATCAAACATTTCAGTCATTGATGAGTGTCACGTTCACATATGTTAAACTACGTCCATTCATGGCTAAAGATGGGAGTGGAAACCTGGCTCCTGGATCTATGTGCACTCTCATAGGAACTGACATGTATTTAATAAAAGATAATTATGTTTATACACATTTCCGCCACAATTTTAAGTTATAAAACTAGAGTTTTATGCCTCTGGCTGCTTTTTCCCTGCATTGTCTTTAAGACTAATTAAACGGCATCTTATAGAGCAGCTTTGTAGAAAATGTATCACTGGTGGTAGCATGTATAATTAAAAGGAAATGGTGTTTTAAGAGAAGGAAATAGGGGAAGAATCCTTTTAGTATCAGGCGTTAGCTTCATCAGCAGTTTGTTGTGTATCATATTCAGTTTTTTTTCTGTTCACTTAAGCAGGTTTCATAGAAACGATGATCCTGCAGCCGGCAGCAGATGAATAAACTGCTGTACCTGGCAGTGATGAATTCAGTATGCGCTCTGCAATCATCCTGCCGGTGGTGGTCACAGAATGATACTAAAAGTTGTTCAAGCATGAGCAGCCACGGAGGGTTCACATATGTCATGAGGGACCATAAAAACTTAAAATGAACACATACTAACCAGTGCAGAGACTGATTCTAATTTTTTCATCTCGCTTTCCCTTTTAACTTCCATCTTCTCCTCCGTCATCACTTACGCTGCACCTGCCAAAAGTACATCAAAGTCGCACCACTCTACAGTTATCATACGTAAGCCTGTTGTGCCCGGATTCGCAGCATTGTGTGCTTCACCATGGTAACAGAGATCAGGTGGCAAAGGTTGAGCAAAGCGTCGGTAGCGGTGTTGCTTGGAAAGGGCTGGATGGGGGCGGGAAAAAAACTGGCCTTTTTCCATACACTGAGCACGCTCATCATCTCCTGTCCTCCAGCAGCTCCCTGCAAGGTTAGTGAGAGTCAATAAGCCTTCCGCAAAGGTTAAGGAGACCTATAAGAAAGATATCATGCAAAGCGTGAACTCTCCGGCTCCACAAGAACCACAAATAGAGCGGCATAACTGTCTCTGTCCATTTTACCTCTGAAAGTGAATCACAGAAAAGGTGTTTCGTTTTCCTGTTTGACGGGGCTCATGAATTCAAAATGAGCCATCTCTACACAAAGTACTCGGTGAATACAAAAGCTGAAAGAGCATATCAAATGGCTTGAACTGCCAGTTCCTTCACAAAGAACAATCATTACATGGAGATCCATCCTGAAGGAAATCTTGATCTTTCCTCTGATTTTACATTTCCCTTTCCGTTAAGCGGTGACTCATTGGTTAGTCGATCTGCCACCGAGAGCTCTGTCTTCAAAACTCCCTTTGATTTATTTTTAATTTGCAAAGCACAGAAGAGATTCAGCTGTATACCTTTAAATTTGCACATTGGATTTGTGTTTTATGTCTTGTGGGGACAATAATGATGCACAAAAATGGCTGAGATGAAATAAATAATTTGTCAAGGACTGGAAAAATTAACAGAGGGTGTTTCACACTCCAAACAAGAACTCTTAAACAAACTTGGCTGCTGTGTTTTGCACAAACAGAAGACTGGACGACGAAGTACGTCCAATTAAACTTTATTGTACGTTAAATATGACAGGATTAATTAAAAGTAACTTGGAGACAACTGGAGTTGAGACAAAAATACAGCTTTTCCTCCTTTTACATGCAGTAGTTTTGTAGTTATGTTGCACTGGTGGGCAAAATAAGTCATAAATATGGAACGTGTTGCATATATAGTGTGCTGCCAACAAGCTTCCTGGACATGATAGAGGGAACAGCTGTATACATTAATGGAAAATAAGACATGAAGTCGTTGCTTTAAAATACACGTCCAAGTAGTTAAAGGTTACTTTTTCAGCTGATCCAACAGGAGGATGTGTCCTCCACTTTTCCACTATCAGCTGTATACGTTTGAGTTGTGATTTGCTTTTTACACGCTGAAATAGAGTGAAAGTGGTCAAACTCAGACAACTGACGTCCCGGTCCGTGTGAAAGAGATTAATGATGTTTAAGTTTGCAAATCATGACCTCAGATTATCATCAGCAGACAGAAGCTGGTCATTCATAGTGATGGGTCGCATGTGAACGAGTCCGTCCTAAGAGATGATTCATTTTAGCGAACAAGAAGAGTTGATTCCCGTTGGGAAGATCTAAATGTCTTGGTGGAACTTGTCTTTATTTTCATGGACACATCATGTGGCCAATCACATTTAAGGAAAGACTAGGATCATACCATTTTGTGAAAGAAGGAAGTGGGGGGGGAGGAGACAGAGAATCTAAAGACAAGATGTGTGGTGGTACAGGCCAGGTACAGAGTAACTCTTTGGTTACACCAAAAGCATGACAAAAATGTTGTGAAAGCAGAGATGCTCTGTTCTGAGACGCTCCTGGTGGGACACGGCGGCACTTAGTCTTCACGAAGCTTCGGTGGAACTGAGGTCTAACAGAGTAGCTGAATGGATTAGCAAATCTAAAGCAGGGATCCCTAATCCTGGTTCACTTCAATTAATCTTTATTTGTAAAGCACCAGTTCACAGTGACATCTCAGAGCACTTTACAGACAAATCAATTTAAGCCAATTCATTGTGATCCAACCAGTGTTCATACAAGCCAATTAAATATACTAGTCTAGCTAAAGAAACCAATGGATTTGTTTAAATCTAGGTACACCAGCTAAAACGGATTAAATCCTTTCTCACAGGCTCTATTAGTGTGTTTAGCCTCTGTATGTGGAGGGCTAAAACAAAGTGGGATTGCATACAGTAACTGCTACTACCTCACAGGTGAGAAGGCTGTAAGTTACAACATGCAGGATGGTATTACATTGAATCCTGCAGGCTGTTAGAGGGTGACCAACCAGCTGTCTTGCAAATGTAAAAGCTGTTAAGACTCAACCAGGAAGGAATTTAACCCCACAATTGAAATCATTTTGCACCCATGTCTTATGTTCCCATCAATGCCAATCACTCCGACCACTGCCAAGTTATCCGATGCCGGCCTGAATACCGATTCAACAACTTTTCATTTAATTTAAAACCAGATGTTAGCAGAGGATCTTAGCTTCCTTACAGCAAACCCTGGTCTAAATGAGGGTGTTTAATAGCTGATGAAGACATTTTAACTTTTTATGCAATTTGAGGACCGATGTGACCGTGGTCATTTGTTAAATCGAAACCCTCTGACTCGAAGGCGAAGGGAAGAACTGATGACTCTTGAATTAAATATGAACATTCATAAATTTTCACTCAAATTACTTTGCGAATACAAAAACTTGAAATAATAGCATATTAAATAAGTTAAACCCGTAGTGTCTTTTACTCAGAACAATCATAATTTGCTGATTCATCCCTCAGGATTTCTGTCATTAACCCGTGGCTCTTTATCTTATTCTGACATAAAGGGTATAAGGTGACGAGTTATTTGAACGCTAAATTATACAAACACATGCCAGCAGAAGCCCAGAATAAAAATGTGACATATCCTGTTATACACGGGATAGCTCACCCAACACTCACGCAGCCTCTGCTTAGAAAAATTTTCACTAATTAGTAACATGACTCTAGTTCAGTTCATTTCACAGAACACCATCACTCTTGGGGTTATTATTTTTTTTCAGTCACCCAAAATGTTGCTTAATCTTTTAAAATGTTGAAGATGCCTAAGCTGTGCCAAAATGGCTGTTATGGAGACTTTGCCTGAACGATCTGTTCAAAAACTTCTCTAATTTTGTTCTGCTTCACTTTATCGGCCTTTGCAGAGCTGATGTTCACGTGTTGTGCTATGATCTGATAGAGACTTAAAACCAGCTGCATCATTCCATAGAGATAGATTATTTATCCTGAAAGTGTTTGGTCGCGTTTTTTTAAGGCAAGTCTGAATTTTTTTCCTTAGCGCTGTGTGCCGTCTTCATTTATTCTTCACCAGTAACACATATACTGATTAGAGCTGGAGATGTTAATGCATTATTATCGTGTTAATACATTAATCAATTATTTTATTGAATGTTAAGGCAGTTTTTTCAGAGTCCATTGCTCACCTCTCTTGGCTCTGAATAGATATAAAGGCAAAACATAGGTCACAGGATGGGGTTGGGAACTGACTGTAGTTACTACAGGAAGTGTAAAGCCAAAAAATTCTTCCCTTTTACAGCCTTTCTCTTTATTTTACGTTCTTTAAGTTTAAAAAAATCGTTAAAAACTAACTTCCTTTCACAAAATAGAAGAGCTGAGATTCTAATCCGGCTTTTTGCCTGTTACAGCAAGAAATTCAGATCAGATATTGTTCCTTCTGGGTTTTTATAAGGAAGGCAGTCACACACTTGTTTTTCACAAATAAATCCTTAATTTTCACCTCTTCTTTGACATAGATATTTGATTATAGCATTAAATATTATTATATATAGCAGTCATTTTAAAATAGAAGTTTGCAATACACCGCTTTTGAAATTCATAATTGAATATTGCACATTAATCGAAGAAAACTTTGTAATTAATCGTTATTACAAACTTTAACTGTTGCCTAGCACAAGCACTGATGCACATCTAAACAAATCTCTCTTTACTTTGACAAAGTATGAAAATAGACTTTGTGCTTGCAGCGATATACTCAAAGGGTTAATTTTCTCTTCATCTCTCAAGACAACAAAAGGAGGCAGCTGCAGTTTGAGGTGGGAAGAAAATGTTTACCCTTGATGACTGATTAGAACGACGTCTTCTCTGCGAGATCAACGGCTTAACTGGAAGCCTCATTACAGGTTAGCCTGTCTGTGAGTTCACATGTTGATCCCTCTGATGAATCTGGAGACCTCCTGGGTGCTGTCAACCATGAGTTTAGGAGCTTCAGTCCTGGAACATGCAGTACTCTGGCCCATTTAAACCAGTTTGTTAAGGAAAACTAAGCTGCACAAGAAAAGAAAAACCCTAAGGAAGTCTTTGAAATCTCCAACAACCATGTAGAAAACTAAAGATTTCTTATAAATTACACATGTACCTCAGCTGTTGAGACAACGGAGGTAGTCCAGAGAAACTCTCCATATTTTATGTAATGAAATTATATGTACTGAAATTAGAGTGCAAATTTGAATCAAAGCTCTGAGCGAGATCTGTGGGTTCTTGGCAGTGAAGGAGGAACACAACAGTATTCTCGCACATATGCCGTGCACATCGGCGAGAAGCTCAGCAGGCTGCCAGCACCAAAGTGTTCATCACTCTCCTCCCACTCCTTTTCATAACACAGAACAGAAATAATAAAAGAAAAAAACCACACAGTACCAGAATGAACCCAACCAATCAGTGGTGAAGATCAAAAAGCAGATGTTCAAGGAGAATGAAATGCCCCCATTGATTGGCCGCAGGGCTTTGGTCCCCCCGGCGCAGTCCTCTAATCGATTCCTGAGAGATAAGCAGCAGTCAGCTACTGACATTGGTGATGTATAACTGCCATGGATGAACGGGAACAGATGACTTCTGGCCGTCTTGGTCAAGACTCACCAGAGCAACCAGTACAACAAGGACATGCTAGAACCGACCAATAAGATCTACAGTCATGTGGAAAAAGGAAAAATAAAGCATAGATGATAGAGATGATAGAGATGATAATTAGACAAAAACTCACGTGGTCCTTACCAGATCTTAAAATGGGGTAAAAAAAACTCCAGATGAACAATAACCTGGACATAAAACACTATGTCTTTTTTTAAAAAGAAAAACAAAGAGCCAAAATGTGGAAGCAGAGTATGAAAAACTGGGTCTGCTCCATGATCCATCAGTGTGTAGAATCACCGTAAGCAGCGATTACTTGTAATAATGTTTTTTCTGTTTGATGCAATCAGTCTGTTTCATGGGTGTGGACCCAGATAGCTGACATGTTTTGGGCTGAATCTGGGCTACTTTTGGCAGTCATGGCTCAGTTACAGCACTGGTAAGCATTGAGTTGGCCAGAAATGGACCAGATATCAGTTTCCAGCCTGGCTTGGATTGTGTCCTGTGGGCCAGAAGTGGACCACATGTTAGTTGTTGGTCTGCATGTTGATCATTGCAGGTATTTTGTGGGCCAGAAGTGGTCCTAACACAGGAACCCTTCCTTATGGTAATATCCTTGTGGTGGTCATGTGACTGAGTTTGGGCAGCCAATCACATTTAGACAAAGCTGTAAGTCAAGGCCAAATTTGGGCCAAACATTTTGTGCTATCTGGGGAGGAACTTTGGTCCACTCTTCTTTATAATGTTATTTCAGCTCATTGAGGTTTGCAGCATTGGTTTCTGCAGCTCTCTGAAGGTCCAGCAACAACATTTACACCAGGTTGAGTTCTGGACTTTGACTGGATCATGTCAACAGCTTGATTGTCTTTCTTTTTCAGCCATTATGTAGTGGATCTGCTGCTGTGTTTGGGATCATTGTCCTGCTGCATGGGAACATTTCAGCCTCACATTTGCCTTGAGAAGACCAGGGTCCACGTCCTGTGACTGCAGAACAAGCCCGTCACCAGTCCTCCACCACCGTGCTTGACAGTTGGTATGACGTGCTTGTGCTGATATGCCGTTTGTTTTTACTGCATTCTGAGTTTGAGTTTATTTATCCTATTAAAAAGGGACAGCGCATATTAATGAACATATATAGTGTAAATATGCAAGATGATAACAAAGCTCATTTCCATCCTTAGTTCCTTGGCAGGCCAACATAATGAAATAACAATAAGAACAACAACCGAAGGAGATCAAGGTGCACAACAATGAGAATAATAAGAAAGAACATAATAAGAATATTATTGATCTGAGACCAGAAGGATAACCCCATCACTTAGGATCTAGGTTGAGATGCTAAAGTGCATTCTGACCAACCATCTCCACGTTGGTGTGATCTAAAGAACATTGTTCCAGAAGCTTTGTTTACTGTTTTAAGTGTTTTATTGTTGTTCATCCTGTCCTTCTGAAAACTGTTCTGTAACTTTGGTTGTTTTTAAATGTGCTATAAAAGTAAATTTAATTTGTAGTTTGTAAAGATGCAACTTTGCAAAGCCAAACCCTGCTGTCATGTTCCTTCCCAACAAGCCGTACTGGTTCAGTCTTTTTCTAACTGGACTGTCTTTAACTATAACGTTTAACATGCTAACTGATGGCCTGGAGAGTCTGAGATGTAGCTCTACACCTGGAAAGATTGACAGCTGTCTTGTGAATAATCTTCCTCTCTGTAGAATGATGACCTCCAGATAGTTTAGAAATGACCTGATAACCCTGATGGGCAGCAACAGTTGCTGATGTCTTTCCTCCTTGGCTTTGTGTTAACCCACCTCCTGTAAATGCTGCCGACGTGCAAACTGACAAAACTTCTGCTTTTATAAAAATTCTCACAATGATGATGATCAATCAAGTACATTTGATCAGCAGCACCTGGAAGCTTCGTGCCTATAGAAGCAGAAAGGGTGAAATTACTTTTTTCACACACTGCTTCTGCATTTTGGCTTAATTTTTGTTCATTAAGTAATAACACAATCTGTGTTGTCCATGTGAGGCTGAAATAAAGTTTTGCTTATTTCAAGAGCTTGTGAAGACCATATTATAATTATTATTATTATTATTACAGAAGGAGGGTGTAGTTTCTTTTCCACGTCTCTGTAGATCTTATTCATGAAAATGGAAATGAGCCATCGGTTGATGAATCAAAGCACCCTTTTATTCCCACATAATATGACCACCCCTTTCTGATTGGGTGACATCCCACCCGTGCACCCGTTAATCAGCCGGGGTTAAATCTTTAGGTGGTTAGAGTGAACCCCCCCCCCCCCGACAAGGCAAGGAGGATAAATAACCTGGAAACGATGCCACTGTTATCGCCCTGTTTGTTTTTCAAAAGACAATAATGAAATAAATAAAGGAAAGAAAAAAATGGCTGAGAGAAAATGAAATGATGGCGTGGCTGTGTTTTGTGAAATTGTGCTGTCAAACGTTTCTCCTTTCTAATTTCCTGGAGCGCAGATGATGGAGCATGTGTGCTGACAGCTGAATCAGATAAAAAAAGGAAAAAAATAAAAAACTCTTCTCTTTTTCCACCTCACAAGCATTTTTTAATGCAACATTTATAAATATAATAATGAAACAATTAGTTTCAAGCGACGTTTGACAGATACCATGACCTTGTGTGCTCTGTAAACTTTTTTAATATGGTCATTCATTAAAGTGTCGAGGCTGACAGGAGGAGATTTAAATAGAAAATACAGCAGAATGTTTATTTACCAGAAAAGGGCTGTTTAAACAGCGCTTATCTAAACTCATGGAAGCAGGTGGAAGATGCTCAAATGAAATACAAGTCCAAAAAAAAAAAAATCGATTCAGCTTCTTTCTCTGACTTTTGAATAACTCCTAGAGCTGTTACTGCGTTTGGAAAACTTACAAAGGTTTTAGAGCAAGTAATCCTCTCAGAGTGTGTGTTTGTGTGTGTGTGTGTGTGTGTGTGTGTGTGTGTGTGTGTGTGTGTGTGTGTGTGTGTGTGTGTGTGTG
>JBBBVU010000022.1:23165576-23175726 GCA_037177055.1 Atherinosoma microstoma | reverse complement strand
CATTTTAAGTCAGGCAGAACTGTAATATTACATACAACAATTTTGAGCCATAAAGAGATTATTTACATGGAATGAGAATGGAACGAAAATAAAGTTGTTTGATATCAAACAGGTCATCCTGCGGCCATGGTCAGAAAAAGTGTTTGTCGGTGGATTCGGTTCACTGCTGTGACAAGGCACCTACGTGCCCAAAAAAAGCTTCTCTCGAAAGATAATGCCAAATTCAGATTTTAAATATATCTTTGTTGTTTATGAGTTGATGCGAAAGAAAAAGAAAATGTGTTGATTCTAAAGATCAATTTAGACATCCCTAAGACCTATAAGGATTGTTAATGTGATTTTAAACATTTATAATGTTGGGAAAAGAATGAACGCATAACAATCATGATAATCGTAAAATCGTGATTATTTCTTTGACAATAATCGTACCAGGAAAATCTGTAATCCGGAATTTCTTAATGGTTGGGAGTACATGACATTCCCGTTGGTTCAAAAACAATATTTAAACCAAATAATCAATCAACTAATTAGGAAGGATATTTGAATAACTGTACCATAATGTTGGTGGATAGGGCATAACAACAGTGTTTAAATATTTTGAGTCCTGTTTGCTTCTATTACACTAGACAGAAAATGTCCAACACATCCACAACTGTGTGCATGAATTGATAAAAACCAGCAGAAAGTGAGAAAATGCTCAGTGAGCTGACCCTAAAATCCTGTGAACAGCTAGGAAGCTGTTTCTTAGAGACACAACTCGTGTTTTTCTTCTTTTTTTTTTAACATGTAGATGTGTATCTGTACAAAACCTCCCAACTGGAGTCACACTCTAACCATCTTGTATTCCATCGCAGCACTTTCACCCTGCAATTACCATCTTCCTCACTAGGCAAGGCTACACTTCCCACACTCACCCATCAAATCAATTATTTCTGGCTTTCTGTCAACAGGAAAAGAAAACAAAGTATCCTCCATGTTTACAACACATGTCCTTCATCAGTGAATCGTGCATTCAGGAGTTTCTGAATAGGCATTGTCAAAGTAGGATGGCAAATGGAAACGGCTCCAAAAAATTAAAGAAAGAAAGAAAGAAAAAGAAAAAACAGGCACAAATTACAGCATCAAGTTTCAGCCCTGCATCTGTGGCTGGAGTGGGAAACATATGATGGGCTGCGCAGTTGTAATCAGAAGTCAGCAAATTAGCGAATTCAATCACTCGCTATTTGAAATGTGCAATTACTGGAATCCGATATCAAAAAGTTGGGTGGAGAAATTGTGGGAAAAGAAAGAGAAAAGAAGGAGAAAACACCCCTCTTCCTCTGGAGCACATAATTTAATCAGCAAAGTATCTGATTAAAATGTTTAAAAGGCTGTGGCATGCAACATTTATTGACTTCCCAAATGTGTCTTTCTTTATACATTCAGACACGGCTGAATAAATGATTCCAAGCTGACATATATAATTCGACCTTGTCAGAAGCTGATCTCCATCCCCCCACATTTCCTTGTGCATGCTGTGTAATTGAGCCTTCAGGGAGAATGGAAAGAATATCTGGTCCTCACTTTGTAAGGATCTGTATTGATGATCAAGACTGGTTACCAACCACCTAATCGATAGGTGCACACGCACGCAACGCCGATGGTCATAAATATGGCGTCGCAGTGACTTATCTCGCGTTCGCCAGCCGTTTAATAATTGCGAAGATCACAGACTTTACGTTAACAGCACCTCTGGGGTACACGCTTCACTCTGGAAGATATATGTAATTAAATATGTTTCTTTGCATAAAAGGCTATTAACTTCTCTCCTGCATATTCTTCCACAATGACACGTATAATGTGGAAAAGCTCCATTAAAATTGGTCAGCTTTTCCACATTTAAATCACATAAATTTCACATGAAAGCCAAAGGCAACTCCGAAATGAAAGTTGCATTAATTGAGAGAGTTTAAATTACTTTTTTTGGGATGTGGCTTTTGTAATCTCCCTCAGCTTTGATGGTTATAGTCGATCAGTTTTGGTTTCCCCTGGTTTTTTTTATGCCTTGTGTGGGAGAACTGGTAGGGAAGGGGGGGAAACAGGAGCGAAAGGATGCATAATTGTCTTGTTTACCTTGATTTAATAGTGTGTCTGTGTGTGTTAAACCACAAGGGCTGAGAGAATTTGCCAAGGCCGCGCAGACGAGGATGTCAATCTCAGGCTTTTCATTCACTTTTGCTGACACATCTGCAACCGGAGCCTCGGCCGGTCCCGGGAGCCTCTGCACATTTCTAACAGTCAAAATCAATCCCTCATTTAGATTCAGCAACTCGGAAAACATGAAAAATACCACCTATGGCGGCGGAACATGCCAGAAAATCATTAGAATTATAAATGCACATCAAAGTTTTAAGCACCATCAAAAAAAAAAAAAGCAAGCAGGAGTTTAATTTGAAGCATCGACGGGCGATTCGTGTTCAACCGCGTCGTAAAAATGCAAATACTTTATTTCTCACTCCAGGAGTTTATAGTCCAACAACAAATCTAATATACGGCGGGGTCTTTAACATATATATGTTTTCATTTTCTGCATTTGCTCATCAGATTGTCAAAGCAAGTGAGGCGCCAACACAATATCCTGGGCTTCAACAAATGTAATATAACCTGGAATGGAATGGGCCAGTGTGATGCAGCTGCGGCGTTGGGGCCAATGGGAGCTCTTTAAATGAGAGTGTGGCTGTAAACACCACGTCTACTGTCCACCCCACCTGCCCCCCCCCCCCTCGCCAGCATTACTAGTGAAGCTGATGACAAGTGCCGAGCCGCCCCTCTAGTGCCTTTTAATACAGCGAGAGCATTCTCCAGGGGAAATGCAATCTGTGTCCTCTGCACAGATCCACTGTCTGCACTTCCCCGCATGTGAGCGGCTATCATATTATACTCCCCGCTCTCGAAATGGGAGAAGGAAATAGGAAATCGCCTCGGCCAGAGATGAACTAGGAACATAATCAAAAAATAGTGTGGCGCAAACGGTGCAGATCAGCCTGGCGTGCATCCCTTCCTCCCGGTTGAGCGCTAAATAATAAGCAGCGGGGTTGCTCGGGATGGCTTGTGCCACTGAGAAGAAAGTATGACCCCCCTCCCTTTTTTTACCCCCCCCTTTCTTTCTTTTTAACCCCTCGGGCATCTATTGGCTTAGAGCAGCTTATGCGTTTAAGATGGGGAGATAAGGACAGGGATGCTTCCCTCATGTGGTGATCCCACATTCCTTTATAGCCAATAACTGCACAGACAAAAGAAGCTTCACAACATGAGTGTGTAAAACATTTTCCTCATAACTGGGGCGGCTTTGTTTCATCAAGAAACCGTAAAAAACAAAAAAAACAAAACGGCAATCTTCTGTTATTAGAAAGAACATGAAAGTGATGAAAGTGTCAGAAAGTACAGAAAGAATCGCACTTTTGCTGGACTGGTTTTGTTTTTGTTGTAAATACGAGACAAAGCAAAATCGAAGCAGAAAAAAAAAAAGAAAAAACAAAAAAAAAAAGAAAAAAAAACACACATTGCAATTCTTTGATTTCTATTTTTACCTCCTGAAAAAGACAAAGACACTTGAGCTAGAGGAAGGTTGGTGTGTGTGTGTGTGTACGAGTGTGTGAGGAGTGAAGTCAGAGTGTGTTTGAAGTAAATGTGCTGGACACGTGTGTTTGTGTGTGTGACACAAAGTGTGTGTGACAGCGTTAAGCCTGAGTGAGAGGTGAAAGGACTGCTGTACTCACAGTTGTGCTCTTGTTTCCCTGTGGTCTGCCGGCGTGTCAGAGTTTCATCCTCTCAGCGTCTCTCCCTGGGCTGGGCTTCCTCTTCCTCTTCTGACCAAAAGGTGTGAGGAGGAGGAGGAGGAGGAGGAGGAGGAGGAGGGGATACACGGATTGAGCGTTAAGGAATGAAAACCGAAGAGAGAGAGAGAGAGGAGGAAGAGGAGGAGGAGGGAGTCAGAGCGAGCTGGAGACAGAAACAGAATCAGAGAGAGAGAGAGAGAGAGAGAAGACATATAGTGTGGATGGAGGGAGGGCGAGTGGTGGCTTGCGATTGGCCGGTCGGCCCGGGAGAGGGAGCGTCGGTCTCGGCGGTGTGAGGGCGGCGGGCTGCCTGCACCCCAGTCCGTCTGCCGGCTTCTCCCAATTTAACACCTCTAGAGCCGCTTGAGCCAAATTCCTGCAGCAACACAACTCACACACTCTGAATCCGCATCACACGCACATACACCGGGAAAAGGAGGGGGGGGGGTTGATAGAGTGAGGCAGACATATTCAGAGGGCCGATGACAGCTTCAAGCTGAAGCTTCTCCTTGGCTCCTCATCGATGACAGGTACTGAGGAACAAGAGACGGAGGGAGGCTCCCCCTCCCATTCACACAAGCTCTACACACACATATACACACAAATCACTCCTCCACATCCAAACCCACCCTCCTCCCCTCCCCATCTCAATTACCATAGCCACGGCAGATGTATTGGGCTTGTCAGCTCTCAAGCAAGGCTGAGGAGGAGATGTGGGCTAACTTTTCTCATCTAATTTAACCCGGCTATAATCAGACAACACTGTGGAGCTCATTTATGGTCAGACTGGACACGCGGCGTTTTGAAGGTGAGGGGTGAAGGAGGCAAGGTATGGAGACACAGACGGACAAACTCCAATTAGCTTATCCCGGGTCAGAGAGCAGCAGGCTAAAGGTTCAGGCTGCAGCCCAGAAAACACAAAGAAGAAGAAAAAATCCAGCCCCGGCTGCTGGAATCGAACTGTGATTCATGACGCTGCCAATACAATCTGACTAATTTCAGTGAGCCCACACCCTAAACATTTCAAAAACTAGATTCGGCCCAAACAAGAGGCACTGTCATGGATATTAAGCCTGACATTTCTGCCGTTGACGCCCAGTTTGCAGCCGAATGTCAAGCGGCGGGATTTTTTTTCTCTCTCCCTCATTAAATGTTGTGCCCGGTCAACAGCAGACCGATTCCAATCGGCTCCACACAATGTCCCATGAATCCCATCTCCGTCCTCTTCACTCCACCAAATTCAATTAAAAAGAGAAATTGGCAATTAGATCCCCGTTATGATCCTGTAACAATGATCTAATCTGTAATTCATTGGCTGCTGTTCCCCTGGGGTGGAGAGGGGGTGCTGCTTGATGGAGTGGCTCAGAGACTTCTTGGCATTCAGTTCGGCTCGGGCGGAGCCTTGCAGGACACCCCCCCCCCCCCCCCTGCCCCGGCTCTAAACAAACGGCCTCTGCGGCGTGACCTCCGGGGGCCGCTCGGTTTGCCGGCGGCAAGAACGCAAACCTGCGACACGCGCTCGTTTGTTCTGCACTCGTATGCGCGGGGGCTCGTTTTGCAGGTTGCATGTGTAATATATGTGCACGTGAGAGGACACATGAGTCAGAGACGTATACAAACTGCCAGCTCCTCTCCTGGGAAGAGAATTTTTTACTCCTTAATTGAATTATGTCAATTCCATTTGCTTAATGAAGGGGAGGGGGCCGGTTGCCCTTTCTGGGGCTTCAGGCTAACAATCACATTGAGACATGGCGGGTGGAGGTGGTTAGAGGAGCGTGGGGTTGCAATATCCAGACTGGAACCAGTGCCTTGTTACCACCTCTGTAACTGGAGTGGTGCTACTGGGGCAGCGCTACAGCTCCACCACATGTGGACTGTCTGCAGCACTTAGCATCACCGCTCTGACCTGCAGCAGCAGCCATGTTGGTATTTATTTAAAAGGCTTGTTACCTGGCAACATTTAATACATTTACAGCTTTTTTTTATCTTATCACCCATCTCATGGCGCTTATATTTAGTCCAGAGATAAAAGCAGCGTCCTTTAAAGGAGACACACACACCTACTCAGAGTCAGTGTCAACAGGAAACTGACTATCATATATAGGAGTGTGTGGGCTTGCGATACACACACACACACATGTTCGCGCAGGAACAGTGTGATTGCTCTGCTTCGCTCGTTTAGCACTTCTAAGGCAGAGATCCCCAGAGGCCACCCATCACATCCAGTTACTGTAGCGCGCAGACACGACCGAGCCCCACCTGGCTGCTCTCACCTCAATCTGTAGGAGGCAGGAGGCACCAGCAACCACGACCGCTCTCCTTCTCACTTCCTCACACACATCAGTCACCAGAGATCAAAGATGTGGACACACACACACACACACACACACGCACACAGACAAGCTGATATATCAAGACCACTTCCGGGGGTGCAGACTTTTACAAACTTGGGTTCATTTGCCACAAAAGTCCTCGACATGGTTATTTAGTGCATCACCACCGGGAAGGTGTGAAAAGGTATTCCCAACTCGAAGTCCTCCAAGAGCAGAGAGGAAATTATCTTCACCCCCCTCCCCCCAGGTAACTTTAACAAATTTGCTGTAATTAACATAAAATGGGTAAAATGTGTCCGCTAGCGAAGCGCCGGTGAGGATAGCAGATGGTATACATATTACTTCATTAACAGATACTCTTAAGGAAGAGGACTAATGAGACGGCGCTGCTTTGACTGTCGAGTCATGCTGATGGTGTCAGGTGCTGAGAAGAGGGTGTAATGGGCTTGCTCTGGGGTGCTACCCCAACAGATGAAAACAACAGATAGCTTGATTGGGAGTGTGAACGTGTGGAAGGGGTGGGAAACGAGGGGATAAAGGATATGGAGGAGGTCTGGCCGGTGATTAGTGAGCTCCCTTGCTGGTTGAGCCTGACTTGTCACAGGTTGACATGGGATGCAATTATAGAAGGGAAGTTTCCCAGCCCCTCAGGCATGTGCCAGGCATGCTGTCAGCGCCGGCTGATGTGTGGGCTCTTGGCACTGCCAAAGGTGTCACAGGCGCTTATGTGTGCACAAAACTGCAACACCCCCATAAAAATTGACCTTAGCTTTTCCACATGCACCAGGATGATGACTATGTGTTCATGAGAGGCTGCACACAGTTACCTTCTGTTTGAGTATTAGTTAAACCCCCTACTCCACTCCCAGCCTTAGCTCCGTCTCATCTGAAGGAAAAGCCAAAACACTGGTGATTCTGCTGCTTCCTCACGCTGTTCCCACATCTTCTCCTTTTCCCGTATCAGCCTGCATACAACTCTGCCAGCAGTGCGAGTAAGCTCTATAAGACCCAAGGCAAATTACCACAGTGGGACACTACATTTCTTTTCCACTTGCTTCCTCTTCCTCGTCGTCTTCTCTTTCCCACCCCCAGCACCCCCCCCCGTTTCTCTGCATGTCACAAATCAAAGTGTGTACCTCAGCAAGTACAGCTTAAAATGAATTCAGTGTCCTCCACTGGCAGATTCACGTTGATCCTACAGTGTGAGGGTAAAAAAGATTCTCCACTATGTTTGGGGGGGAAAAAATGGCAACTTTTGTTCAATCTTTCTCTTTATTTGATCAAAACTGGCTCTCTTTTTTTTAAATTTCCTTCAGAAAATTGATTTGTACAAAGTCTTCCACACTACCATCTAGTGGCTTGAAAGCCATACTAGTGGCCCATCAGGTGTGATTTTCCACTTCAGACAATTTTTTTAGGGGGGGAAATGGCCTGAAATTGGATTCTTTGGCAGCTCACAGTTCCTTTAAACTAGCCCCGGGCAACATAATACTTAGAGGCACCGCTATCATTTCCAGAAAGTTCTAAAGATGCTGCCGCTAATCCTGAGAGAGTGGGTGGAGCGACGATGCTCGATGACCAACAAACATCCAGCCCCAGTCACATACAAAGATATTGTGGAACATGTTTAGAGGTCAGGAAACAGGATGAAGCCGTGAGGAAGTGTTGGAGCAGTTGTTAGCAGGCCTATAGAAGTCAGCGAGGTCTGCAGCTGTTAGTAATAGCAACAGGACGTGTCCCTATGTCCCCTACCTGGGGCCCCGCTGTGATCGCACAGCAGGCGAGCATATGACGCCTCCTTGCCCCCTAACAGTTCAGAGCCCGCCACCCTGACCGAGAGGGCCTGATTATATCGGCGGAACAAGAGCTAATTAACCGAGTCTGATCAGGGAGTAAATTATTTAACACTGCCCACAAGTACTGATGACTCCTCTTTAGATCCTGAATCAGAGCCTGCTTTTTTTTTTTTTTGTAGCTTTTGTTGCATCCCGCCACTTAGCTCGGTCCTTTCTGCTGCTTTACAACATTTGCACAACTGCTCTTTCATCTCTTAAATGGTGCCATTCAGCAGGAAGCGCCGCAGTCGTGAAACAGTCACAGGGACAAATGCAGGGCCGCGGCTTGGGGAAGATAACATTGTGTGTTAGCAGAAGACGAGGGAGACGTCCTTTCAGATCAATGTAGAATGGGTGACAGAAATATCTCTGCGATGGGGAAGTGTTAACTTTTGGGTCTTTACGCTTTTATACTCGTGTTTCTTTTCTTTAAAAAAGAAAATCATCCCTACATGGAGAATTTTGAATGAAGTCATGCTTCTATTTTCTGATGCTCCGATTCGAACTGCATGACCAAAAGTTCCCAGTGAAACTCGTGTATTCTTTCACACAGCAGGGGATGGCATTTTCCATTTCTTTTCTTCAGTGTTGTGGTCTTTTTTTCTGACAGCAGCGCTCTCTCTGGACCAATTTCAGACTTTCTGATCACCCACTGCACCTTTCACATCTTTCAATGGCTACAGGGCGCTAACAGTAAAACAAGCCCATAGAAAATCACTGACCCTTGACAGAGTGGACCACAGAGAAGGTAACGAAAAAAAAAAAAAGCTCCACTGCCTTATAAACATAAAATTATGTTTTTACAATCTCTCGCCAAACAATTAACCTTAAAAACGCTCCAAACTACGGCAGCCTGGTGGCATGTGGATGCCGAGCAACATGTTTGACATCATTTACGACCTTCCAAACAAGCTGAATAAATCAATTAGCTTTCACATCATCAGGTCGGCTGGACCTTTAAAGAAATGTAACACATGATGTTCCGAGACTTCGAGGAGAAACCTATAAATATATTTGTTGTCTAAAAACTAATAGCATCACCATGGTAACCATGGAAATGGAGGAGAGGCTTGTTGTTGAGATGTGTTGCTGTGCGTGGATGATGAAGACCCATATGCAGGGTGGAGAGGCAGGAGGCAGACAGGTGCGGGAATAAAGGGTTAATGATGAGAACTGATGGAAAACTAAAACAGAGACACGGACTTACGAGTACGACGTTGGGCTAACGACGCCGATCTTTCAATGAACAAAAGAAACTTAGGGGTACAGGTACGCCGAGGAGAACAAGCTAAATAAGGAGCAGGTGAGGCAAATTAGCAAATGAAACCAGGTGTGTAGAGAAGAGGAAGTAATGTTCTACAGAAGAGGAGGAACTACAAAATAAAACAGGTACAAGAACAACAACTTAGGCAAGAAGCAAGTCCAATCATGAGATATACATATAAATACTGAAAGCTGTAAAAGGGCACATGTTTTACCCTAAACACTTCAGTTGTGTGCCTATAACATAACAGTTACTGAACAAGAGACTATAAAATAAACTAGATGTAAAACTAGGGTTGCATCAATACCAGTATCGGGTATCAGTTCAATGCTATGTGCATGTACTCGGTACTCATAAAAGTGTTCTGATACTACAGAACCCAAAATCAATTAACACGTTAATGCTAAGAGATGAATCGGTGGAATTAAAACCTTTGTATTGTTTTTACGCATTAACGCATAAGCAACAAAGTTATTACTCATGTCGGTCAGAGAAGCTTCTTTTGGGGATTTAGGTGATTTGTCACAGCAGTGAACCGAATTCACAAAAAAAAAAAAAACTTTATTTTCTTTATTCATGAAGTTTGTGATAGTTTTCAAGCCTCAGATTTATATTTCTTATGATCGGGTGTCTTGAAAAAAAGCTACTACGGGTTTATTTTAAAATCTAAATGTTGCCGTGTCTTGGTGATAGAAGTTGATTTTGGGACATGTACTCTGAGAATTACCAGGATACTTTACCGTTAATTATTCGGGCACTTCTATTCAAACAACTGAATATTCTGTACTTCCATAGTACATGCCCTGTTGCATTCACGGACATGTTCCGTCCGTCCGTCCGTCCTCTTCCGCTTATCCGGGGTCGGGTCGCGGGGGCAGCAGCTTGAGCAGGGAAGCCCAG
>JBBBVU010000022.1:23147476-23165476 GCA_037177055.1 Atherinosoma microstoma | reverse complement strand
ACACCTCGGCTGCACCTAGAAATTCTGTCCATAAATGTTATGAAGAGAATCGGTGACAAAGGGCAGCCTTGGCGGAGGACATTCACGGACATGTTTCTTAATCCAAAACGGGAAACTTCTGTACTTTGATGAAACCACAGTGAACAAAAAGAGAGAATAATTGAACCAAATTAAAATATTTACTTGTGGGGGCACATTTTAGCATATTTAACTAACTCTGAACCCCATTAATGCGAAAAACATGCATCCATCTTCTATGCCTGCTTATTCCAATACAGGGGGACTGGAGCCTATCCCAGCCGCTGCTAGAGGCAGCATACACCCTGGACAGGTAGCCAGTCCATCACAGGTGGGGGAAAACAAAACAAAAACAAACAAAAAAACCAGCTGAATGCTTAGTGCAGAGATGATAGTTAGTTATTCTAGAGTGGACTAGAGTATTACTCCTGTTACTCCAGTTGCTATAAAAACAAAAACAAAAGAATAGTCTATAATAAACAAACTTAAACATGTGAAATAACTCAAACCATAACACACTTCAAAAGAATATCAATCGCCATGGTGCCATATTGCTGCGATGAAACTCTGACCCCATCAGGACTTTAGTATCATAACCATCTTTTTGATGTTGTCCAATCTCGCTAAAGGGACAAAAATGTGCACACGCACAGCAGGATTGTCCATCACTGTTGTAGGAAAGTCTAAATGAAGCTGGTAGAAACATAAAAACAGTAAAAGAGAACAATGTCTGAACAGCAGCATGCCGTCGCTTTAAGAGATTGTTTAAGCCATTAATCTTCTGTTTACCATGTCTGTAAAAGGGCTTATAGTATATTTCTACACCAGGCCAGTCTTATTTTTAACATAAATCTCCTGGCTCGAAGTTTTGTGACTTAATCCATCACCATTCAAACATGGACCTCACTGGTCCTTAAACATCCTTAACCTGCAACAATTAGAAGTGTGTGGTAAAATGATGCTTAATCAGTCTATCACTATGGAATGTGATGAACCGCATGCAACCAGTTAATAATGTGTTTGCTTGCTTTTGTTGTTGAAGTGAAAATAACCGTTATATTACCCTGATCACTAAATGCACCAAAGTGAGGGTTTGTTCTTTGCCGAAGCAGTGGACTTTACACCCTTTAATTCAAAGTCATTACAACCTCAGCTGCTTTCTCCTCTCCAGCAACAATTGTGGGGTGAAAGGTAGAGCTGCTGCTGTTAACCTCACGCGGTAATATATCAATACTGTATGCTTTAATTAACCGAGACAATGCGCTACCAGATGACAACAAGCTGTGATGCAGCAGAAGAAAGGCTGCAGGTTTTAACTGGAGCTATCTGCAGTGGTGTCAGTGCAGCGGTCTTAACCTGCCTTGTGTAATTTACCATCACTGTCTGTTTTCTATCTCCAAGAAATGGACTGAGATGAGGCCTGGAAGAACATCGAAATCTCTCAAGTGTCTTTAGAGAATAGCTTTGTAGGCAAACTAGTGGGGGAGGGTGCAGCGTTCAGCATCATCTACTCCAGGCATTTTCTAATTATTGAAGTTAATGGTTTCAGTGTGGCTGAGCTCTGTGGGTGGGGGCTCTTTTGCACAGAAACAACGGCCGCTGCTCTGCAGAGAAGTCATTTTGTAAGATTTACCAAAAAAAAAAAAAAAGACAGTGGAGACCAGGAGAGGTCTGTCACTGCTATCACTATTGCAGGGATGCCATGGAGACTTGGGGCTTATTTTGCATGCTTTCACTTGACAGCGTACATGCTCCTGTATAAAGGCTACACAGCTTCTCGGTACTTTAAAATCTTCATACATGTCTGAGCAGTTGAGGGCACTAAAACATGGATATCTTATAACTGTCAGGTTTAAAGCACACATGGCGTGATCGGTTAATTTTGGACAGCGATCGCCTGAATTAATAACATTTGTAGATTTGCTTTTGGACACAACTGTGGGAATTTTCTGGGTTTCATTAATGATGTCGAAGGCTAGCATTAGCCAGCATTCCCAAGGAAATTAAAGAGATGAGTGTGAACTGAGGGGAAATGTTCTTCTTTTATCATCTTATTTTCATCCTGGTCAAAAACCTCTCCAAAAATCCCTGGACTGTGACACTCAAAATTAGAACTGGAGTTATGTTGTCATGGAAACACAAGTCAGCAACACATGTGTAGCCCTGACATATCACTGTGTAAAGAAGTCCAGGGACATGTAAGGCATCTTTTAACAGCCTCTCCAACTCAGCATCTCTTTAATTATTTATGGGTTTTAGAGCCGAATGTAATTTAGTGCTTTTACTCCACTTTCTTTACTTCTTTGCCACTGAATTCCAGAGTGAAATCTTGTACCTTGTCCTTCATTACATCTATCTGACAGCTTTACTCATTTCATACTTTATACATTTACATTTGGCACAAAAACCGACCTCGTACATCTTTCTTTTTTAATGGGGAGGAATGAATTGACCCCACAGTTTGCACAAGTACAGCTGTGATAACGACAAATATTAGGGGATTAAAAAACAGATAAATTCACAAGAAATACAAATATTAATTGTAATTGGATTAAAAGTAGGTAAGATGAGCTCCAACTCATCCAACAGCTAAAATCTCTCATTTTGCATCAAAGGGCTCATATTATACACATTGCATGTTTATTATTCTGCTTTGATGGTTAATTTTCTTACATGCAAGAAAATAACTTTTTCAACACTGTTAACTTGCTATATAGACTCATATAGCCCTTTTCAGGACACTCAAAGTGCTTCACATCGACTCCATTACTCATTCACTCCGCATTTACGCAATGGGGGTGGTAATCCGAGCCAATGGCCTCTCCAACTACCACCAAACATTCATACTCCAGTGATGCCGACACTGGATGCAAGTGGATAAAGTTTAATTCCAAAAGACACAACAGCACAAGGATTGTGGATAAAGTTTGAACCGCCAACCGAATATCAGATTATCCGCTCTATCTCCTACGCCACGGCTGACCTTTCTATATAAGTGTTTTGTCACCATATCATAAATAACTTTGCTCAAAACCCTGTTGTTTACAATCTGATACTTGTCTTCTCCCCCCTAGTGGACACCTTGTGCACTACAATAAATCTTACATATCACCTGGGTATATATCCTACATGCATGTCAATTATTTTAGTTTTAACATTTTGTTAAAGGGCCAAAAAAAAAGACTGCAGATTTAAAAAATAGGCATTAAAGGGTTAATTTCTGCTGTAAATGTGTAAATTTCTGTTTGAAACTTTCATTTCTGTCTCTTTAACGGCGACACCTACAAACCACGGCCTGTTCTGATTGGTCAGCTTATTGGTTAAAACACTGCAAAATATGAAGTAGAATATTGTTATTTCTTTATGGGAGTTCCAAACTAGCCACCGCACAGACATTGTGCATTTGTTTTTCTTGTGATGTCATTAAATATGGACTATAAAAGAAGCATTTCAGACGGTGCAGAAGTTGAGCTTTGTTGCTGTCTAGACCACCAACATGCATAAAGAGTAATGAAATACGGCGAGTTAGGGAACAAGTCTGTGATATTTCTTATAACATTACTTGTAAACACTTCCTAAATCAGGATTTTAAATATAATGGAGTACCTTTACATAGTAGTATTTGTAAGTTGGTAAAGCATGCATTACACTGACTAAAATAGCGCATACAAAAATAGATCTATTTAGATAATGAACAAAGAAATGTCATTGGTTTTCAGGAGCTTTTGCTCTCTGCACTTTCATGCACTGAGCCTGTACAGTCTATGTTGTGTCTGCATAATCTAGGGCATATTCATTATGAAAACAACACTTTACTCCAGTGGCAAAATGATGTTGACCTTTGCAAAATCGAATACTAGCAAACCGTGTCTCATTGTTCAAAGATAATAGCTGGGCAGCATCCCTTGTAAGGCAGATGATGTTGCTGGCAAGCTGAGTGCCAGCCTTGCATCTGGGTGGGTGTTGGACCGGTGATGACTCATTCCTCATCTGCTTTAGGAGGACCTGGGTGACAGGCTTCTGTTTTAGCTGCTGTTACAAAGTGTTTCCTGTTGTTGGTCATTTTTACCTCAGTTAGATAAATGACTGAGCTAAAGCTTCTGTCTCTGCAACACCTACCTGAGGTTTACTCAGCATGGATTGCTATGGAGGAGGAAGAGGAGGAGGAAGTGGTGTGTAAAAGAAAGGGAAGAATAAGAATGAGAGAGTGAAAAGAGGGGGAGACAGCAGCCAGCCACCCTAAAGAAGCTTTGTTCATTCTCCAGGGAAATTGCATCACATATTGATCCGTGCTCCCTGCATCTAATGGACACAGAGGGGGGAATTGCTGGTGGCAATTGGGAAATAGGTTTGAGAATAACAAGGAGTCATTAAGGCATAAAACCCAGGTTAGTCACCTCAGGACCTTTCACCTGCCTTCACACAAAGCTCTCAGAGCCGACTACGAGAACAGCCACATATACTGAGGAGCTAGATTACCAAAGCACTGGGTTCACAGACTCAGACAAGCATTTGTCTCCATTACAGCTCTTGCACTGGCAAATAAACAGGGGAGACAGACAATCATTCTACATTACATCCATGACTATAGCACTTTACATTTTCTATCAGCGTAACAGACTCCCTGGGCCATCTCACAATCCTCACATTCATTTTTTACTGCCTCGCACACATCCTGCTACTCCGAGTGCACAGATGGAACATTTACAGGGAGGGATTTCCACCACTGCTATAACATTTATGGCCCCTTTCTCCAAGGCAAAAACAGGCAAGATCAAAACAAGGTCTGGATTCTAACCCAAATCTGTCATGCCATCATTGTCGAATTGCTTCAAAACAAAACTGGAAGCAAAGCGCGGTACCAGACTGCACCACATTCAGTCTCCTTCAACCTCACAGCTGGATCTGTCCACTGAAGGTGCAGCAGCCACATTTTAACCCGCCGCAGCTCCATCTTCTGCATGAATACAAGCATTCAAATCAAGTTTTTCAGCCCTGTGCAAAAGCAAAATTGAAGGCCGGAGCAAGACAAAAGCAAGAGAGAGGGAATCTGTGATTATCATTAAAGTGGAGGAGAGTGGGAGGATCAGCCTCACAGTGATTTGAGCCTGTGGATTTCACAGTTTGATGTAATGCAGAACGTTAGAGCCGCACAAAAGGTTGAATATTCATTTGCTGCCCGGTATTCTCTGGCTTTTTCCACGACTAAACAGCCAAAACTAATTATACTAGTAATGTATTTTTTTTCTAAATATAATTAGGCTCCTTTTAGCTGTAAATACAGCACCAAAGAGCTGTATGATTTCAATCAGTTTTTATGGATCTTTTCATCCAATAACTTACAATCTGCACTGCAATTCAAATACCTCTCCATTATTCTTAAAGGCGTGCAGACAATTTCACACATATCAGGCACTTATGTGCATGTAAATTATTGATCACCTTTCAACCCCCCTTTAAAAAATGAATCGACTTTCTGCATGTAAATAAGGCGCTACACTTTGCTGAGGTGTTTCCAGTGTCAGACTGCCTGTGATTTTGATTTGGTGCCATTTGGATATTAAGTGCAGTGGAGGCTGAGTGCTATTACAGCCAGGGAAAGGCAGCACATCAATCTCTGTCAGGGAAGTGGAAATCGGTCTCCAGACAGGAGAAGCAGGCGAGGAGCTGTGCAAGCTAACAGCAGCTGCATAAAAAACTAAAACCCCATGAGTGCTGGGGAAACTAGTTTTGTATAATGAACTGTATACAAGTTAAGCCGTGGCATCTCATCTGGGCTCTGTATAATAACCTGTATACAAGCTAATGTACGGTATGTTTACTCAGCCCTTGGGCGGTCACAACATGTCAGGTATGATAGCATGTTGCACACAAGGATTCAGCTCATTTCTGACATACTGACACCTTTTGATCCGGCAGCGCGACTGTCACATACACATATTTCAACATCATCTTTTCATGTCTGCAACGCTCGCCTCCAGTGCTGGGCAGCAGAGCCAGGCATGAGAAGAAAAAGCTGTTTTTTTCTGCATATTTCCTGCAGTTCTGCAATGCTCCGCTGTTCTTCTTGCAGGGCTGCTTTTGGCTTTGGAGTTGCCTCTCACGGGATGCTCCCCTAAAAAGTTACCTGATGAGCCACCGTTCTCACAGGAGGGATGAGGCGGTGGGGTGAAGAGAGGAGGGGTGGGGGGGGGGGGGTGTAGAAACAGAGACGGAGAGAAAGAGAAAGCTCTCATTATTTCTCTCTAATTGCCCACGAGCGACCCTCCTGATCCCCCCCCTTCTCCCCCTCTGCAACCAGGTACAGTGCCTCATTACAGGCAGCCTCCTCAGTTTTCCCAGGAGAAAGCCATGAAAAGGCCATGAAAGGCCTCGTCTGACAGGGGCCAGCCAGACTGGACCAATTAACAGGGTTTTTCTGTGCTCTGACTTGCCACACTGCAGTTTGCAACTCATCTACGGTGTGAGACTTGCAGACGTCCTAGGTCAGGTTGGGATGGTTTGTTCGGAGGTTGGACGGGCTAAAACCAGATTTATGCTTCAGCGTCAGTCTGACGCAGAGTGTACGACGTAGCGGTTTATCCGACACCGATGTGGGTTTTTTTTCCCCACGCAGTCATATTGATTAATCTTAATCAAAGCTCCACACATTGCCTGCTGTTTGAATATTTACCACCAGAGAAAGTTGTGTGACACCATGTTGCTCTTATTCCTCTTTTTTTTTGGCCCTATCCAGACTTGCAATAAAACAATTAGATGACCAGTCTTGATCCGATCACCCCCGGGCAGCACTAAATACAGCTGTGACAACACTCAGGATGCATTGAGAACATCATCCTCGGGTGTCTTGATTCTCATGAAAAGCTGAAAGCAATCCATCCTTGGGGGCACATTTCAGGACCACCTACTACCCTGAAATGACTCCACACAAGAAGCAAAGTTTCCACTGAGATATTTTCTCACCCTTCTGGTTTCTGGAAAAAAAACAACACTTGTACAAAAAAAGCAGCATCAAAACTCACAGAATGAATTATTCACAGAAAATCTCCTGCTCGTCTTTGATGTTTATTTTTGCAGAGACAGCGAACAAAGCAGCTGTGAGACCAGCTCCAAAGCTCCAGATCTGTCCTGTCAGTTCAAGGAGTCGCATTTTAATGGGCCTCGATCCGAACGAGCTTGTTTCCAGCTGGCTCGGTGCATCCGCGGCAGAAGAGGGCCGTGCACTTTGTTGCTTTGCACTTGGCTACTGTAGCTGGCAGACACAACACGGGAGCTCCTGTAGTCTCAAGTGAGGTATTAGTCAAAAGCTAACAACACTGGCTGTGTTTTAAAATCACTGTATCAGCAATGTTTACATGCAACCTGGACTCATAAGACAGTAAGATGATGCGCCGCTGCAAGCTCATTGGAAATGATGCAACAGCAATCTGTGGGAATATACAGAAGAAACTATTTTAGCGGGGGGTAAAAGTTGAACTCAGAGTAGATTACTGGGAGGATTTGTACCCAGGTAAGTCACCTGTAATCATTTTTCGGTGTTGATTGCACCAGCCGATGGCCTTTAAATCAATGAAATGCCAAGAATCAGAATTTTCCAACTAGTTTCCACATGTGTCACTAATGCAACACTTGCTCGCACAACTAAGCTGAGCAATGAACTGTTTGAACTTCAGATGTTAAAACTTTCTGTGTCAGATCATTGTTGACACAAGGCTCTGCGAGGTCAAAAACAGTTTTTATTGCTTCTTTACTTCTTTTATATTCAGCCTATTACATAACCAAGCTTATCTAAATGCTTGGAAATAATTCTGCAATACATATCAGTCAAATCTGACATGAACCTGAAATGTGTTCATGTCTAAATACTCCTACACAGGGTTATACGATGTGGTTAAAAACAGCATTCAATCATTTCACGAATAAAAAAACAATCCTTTATACACAAAAGTTCATAGAAAACAAAGTGGGACATTTTACTATTTCATGTTTAATTTGCTGGCAGCAGCATTTCTCAAAAAAGGTGGAACAGGAGCAGGAAAAGAATAAATAAGTAAACGGTGCTATAGAGCAGCCTTTCCAAAAGTGGGGCTCACAAGATCATTTCAAGGGGTCGATCTCCAGCTGGAGCTGGGGCGATTCACAGTCGAGTGTGAAGGGGTTGGGATCAGAATGAGCACCTCCAAATCTGAGACCATGGTCCTCAGATGGAAAGAGGTGTGTCCTGGAGTGATGCGGACTCTGCTTCGGTCCGTCATCGGCAGCGAAGCGGACTTTGCATCGGTCTGTCGTGGTGAAGAAGGAGCTGAGCCAAAAGGTGAAGCTCTCAAATTACCGGTCCATCTATGTTTTGACGTCCTGTTTGTTGCTCAGTGTGTGACGTAGGCGATGTGTTTATTTACATACAGAGCAGGTAACTATTGGTGACACATGTTAGACACAAATTTTAACGCCATGTGTGAATGCACGTACTTGTGATTTGGTTCTCCAGGAGCCTCTGAGCTTCCCTCATTTCTGCGTCACAATTAGTTCAGTACATCTTCTAATAGGTATTAGTATTTATTTCTGTACAGCACTTTGTTCTAGCTGTGCTTGTTTTAAAGTGCTTTATAAATAAAGTGTGTATGGTATTAAGGCTCACACATTGGTCGATCACTTAGATAAACTTTGCGTCAGCGAGGATGGTGCCATGAAGCTTTTTAGATGCTTCTCACTATTCTTTCCCAGACTGACTAAAAAGGCTTTTCTGAAATTCGGATTAGCCTTAAGAGGGAGAATTAACAGCGAGTTAATTAAAACTGAGAGCAAAGTCCATTTCAATTTTTTTATTCGGGAGAAAAAGGAAATATTCATTAATTTTGGATCCTCCGCTCAAAGTGTGACAAGTCATCGAAAGTTGAAAATATAGATGCTTTCTGGTGCCCTGGCATCATTGCTCCATGAAGGCTGAAAGTAATTGTCTCTCAGCATCAGAGTGCCAGGTGACTTAGTGTGCGTCTGAATAAATGACCCAGTCAAGGTGAGCTCCCTGTGTCAAGCCAGGAGCATCAAAGACAAACCACGCAACCTTGCCGGAGGGCCCGTTTTTCCTTTCACCTGGAGAACTCCATTTTCACTCTCCAAGGCTTGATGCATCCAAGCCCATCCTGATCTTTGTAATGACTGGTCAAAAAAAAAAGGAAAAAAAAAAAATTTGTTCATACAACCCCGCCTGTCTAGTGGCTTGAAAGACAAGACTTTCAAAGAGCGTTCTCCTTCCTCTTCAGATTTAAAAGACGCAGCCATTCTCTTCAAGGTCACATCAGTTTCCGCTCGAGAGATTCAAAGCAAAAAAATCTCCTGGATGTAAACAGCATTGACTGATAGAGTGGAGGACAATGATGGGGCCCATGACAACGATACCACTCAGCAAAAGAGACTCTGTCAGTGTATTTGGGCAGAGGGAAAACAGAACGAGACAAAGAGGAAGGGTTATAAGAGGTTGGGCTGGATGGAAGGGGGTACTGATTGGTTTGCCGTCTCATGGGGTGCGTGTTTGCCTGCAGGGAAAGGTCACAGGAGGGAACAGGAGTAACGAGGTGTGAAGGGAAGGCACTGTCCTCGGCTCCTGGGCCCTAGGAGACAGCCCCAGCAAGGTGTTAATGCAGATGCTGCAGCTTCCCAGGTTCTGTTTATTACACCTTTTGAGGAAAGCCAGCCTGGAATCGCACCATCAGTCAATATAGCTGCGAACATGCTAATCAGAAGCACAAACTGGCAGCAAACTCCACTCCCAGGGCCACAAATGGACAAAAAGCAAATGCAGAAAAGCTTGGTTGTTGATGCTATCATGGACACGGTGAACTTTAGACATCTCTTACTCAGAAAGAAGGAGATAAAACTGTCTACCAGTTAAAAATCTACCAGTTAACTTGAGCTGTGATCCCTACCAAACATTATTATTGCTAAATTAAATATGATACATTGTTTCAATGAACAATATAAGATGATTGGTTGGCTTTTAGCTCCCACTAGTGTTCTCCATGGTTGTTACTCAGAATCAGGACTACATTTCCCATCTAACCCCATTCTCAACATAAGGAGGATGTTAGCTGTTGAGCTCTGTGTGTGTTTGCTTTACTGTCTTTGTTTCGGTGTTTTCATACAGCCCCGAGTAAATCTGAAAATCGTGGTTGTATTTGAAGAGCAAGAACTGCAAGCAGCTTTCCAGATTAAACGTATTCATCATCACACAAGACGGCATTATGGTATTAGAGACGTAGTCCCTCAAGTTAGTGAGACAAGAAACATTTAAACAGGAACTGTATCCTTTTGTCAGCATGGTCGGATAAACAAAAATTAGGTAGTCATGGGTTTTTTCTTTTTCTTTTATTCCCCCGACAAATCTTGCCAATTTTTAGAATCTATGTTAACAATTTAATGGATAAAATGACATGCAGGAACAGCTTGGTTTTTAAGAGCCTGCTTGACCATTTTCATAGTGACTATAAGGAATATTATAAAAGGAAATCTAACTGAGCCATCTCCACCTGGTTTGGGTATGTCATGGCAAAAGTGTTTCAATTTTGTCACTATCTTCTTTCTTTTGAAAAAACATTGATTCTTCTTATTATTGTCCAAAGAAAAAGGAAAAATGCAAAGAGATTTTCCTCTTGGTTTTTTCTTTTAAGGGTTAACACACAAACCTCAGATGTATTAATAATGATATAATATAGAACCAGAGACTGTATCTATGGGTTACACATAGCGTTTTGCTTTCAAATGGAAACAAATGAGAAAGAGTCATAATGTGTTAAGTCCTCTCTGGCCCTGTTCAGACCTGGTGATAGCATTTGTCCTGTGTGAGCCGATTTGAAGTGGACTGCTCTTTCCTGTTTTAAAGGCGGTGGTTCCCAAACTGGGGAGCCAAGAGTGATGACAGGGAGGGGCCAGCTAGGCTAAATAAAATATTCTTTTTGTACTGCTAGTAAAACATGGACAAATTTGAATGACAAATGAATAAACAGCAGACATTTTAACAACCACAAAAAAAAGCAAAAACAAACAAACAAAAAACATGACAAGTCAAAACTAGTCCTGGGCCTGACCACAGACTGTAAAAAAAATATGGAAGAACCTTCCGCCACGTGACCCGTAGGTTTCTGAAAAGCTGAAAAGAGATTCGTTGAAAGGTTCCTACCTTCGCCATCTTGGCAGCGTCACGACTTGGCAGCGTCTCATGACTCGCGTAAAATACAAAAATGGGTGACGATGTGGCGCTGAGAGGGGGGCTGTGATTGTGGGGACGGATGATTGACACCCATCAAACTCATGAGCTGCCTGTAGCTATGAGCAACAAAGCTAACCCGGAGCTAATGGAAGCTAACCAGCTAACGGAGGTAGGTGGGCTAAAGCTAAGGCGCGCCGTTAGCCGGCTAAAAACTGCGGTTGTGCTACCCTCTGCCTCGCTTTGCTGGATATCTGGAACCTGTCAATCAAAAGGACACGCCCCTAATTATGAAGAATTTCAAGATTAAATAACGTGTAAACAAATGAGTTATGGATAAATTCACTCCCCCCACAGTTGTGATGAAGGTAAACTTGGCTGGATGAGGTGAGAACAGCAATTTTTTGCCACTTTCGTATAGGCTTCACATTTCTCAGACGGAGGTTGCCTGCTTGGGCCTGACCAGTGCTATAGTGGGTAATGAAGAGAGACCACAGTGTGTTGTGTATGAAAATACCAGCATCTGACAGTATGAAGCCAAACAAGTTTAGCCATTTGGGAACTTATCACCCTGAACACAAAGAAAAAAGCTCATTGATTACCTTAGAAATAAACAACTCAACTGTCAGAAAGTCCCTCTGCCACTGATACGGTTTTCACAGAAGTAGCAGACAATAAAACGACCTTACCAGACTATTTCTCTGTCCTCATACATTTTAGGATAAATGTTGGGGATAATGAGGTCATGTCATTATTTTGGATGATGAAAAGGGGCCCTGCAGAACAAGTTTGGCTGTTTTGAGGCATTCAGGACAGATTAAGGATCATGAAGGCCACATCCAGAGTTAGTCCAGGACTTGTAGTCAACATTTATGTCACAGTCTGACCCAAATTTGACCTGGGACACATTTAATGATTTAAAGATGCACTACGTAACTTTCTGACCTTAAAACTCTGCGTTCCTGACTCTTTTAATGGCACAGTGACATCTATTATGCACATTTCTGGAGCTGTCGCAGCATCTCAAGGCTGACAAACCGCATTATACAACTTTTTCTTCCCGGACGCCATGTGACGTTGCTGCTGAGTTTCGCTTTACGCAGCAAGTGAATATCAATGCATTAAAGATTCATTCTAGTCATCTAGTCACTTTTGCTCTACCAAATGGTAAAACAGGCAGTTAACATGTTACCAGACATCCCGCTGGTGAGACGTGATAAATAAATATGTATTTTACTCAGTCTCCCTTCCAAGTACCTACACATGCTATACACCACTGGAAAGATGAGATTCTTATTTGAATGATGTAAACCATTCCAGGCTAAAATCATAACTGTAGATTCAGTAAACTCTTATGTCAGATGCATTTATCTTTGAAGCCATACTGTACTCTAGTAGCAGATGATACTGCAACAAGAATGCTCCTCATCAGCATTACTCCAGTAAAATAGTTGTTCCACAAGTCTTTTAACCCATAAATTAGAGGATTTTAATAGGTTAAAGGGTTAAGGACCACCTACTGACCTGGTGTGAGTTTCTTCTTGGTTCTTGAAGTCACCTTTTTATTGTTGTTTACTCTCTTCTGCTAGGGACTTTCTTGCAATGCTGATTTTCATTGGCTGTTGTTGCCTGTGGACACAACATGGAAGGATTCTAGCTGGAGTCTCAAGTGAGGTACCAATAAAAAACCAACAATACTGGTAATATTCTAAATTCACCCTACCAACAGGACTTGGATACCTGTTTGAGGAACCATTTCCAACTTATTAAAAACTAAACCAGAAGCACTCACAGACCTCAACCAAGCCATTGTATTTTTTTGTCATTGATTGTGGGCATTATTTTGTAATTAGAAGCTCTAATGGCAAAATCATCCCTATCTCCACATAGTAAAGAATCCTTTTAAAGATTCCTGGATCCAGGTGGTGATCCGGATCACCCTCAAAATCTAATTGCTTGTTCCTTTTTCCATTTCCTGAAAATTTTGTTAAAATCTGTCCATAATTTTTTAAGTTATGATGCTAACAGACAGACCAGAGAGTTGATAGTTGTGCGTTTCCTGAAGTGCATTGTGAACAGATGTCTGAGTTTGCCAGTCGAGATGATGCAAGTTCTGTGAATAACTTTATATTGTATAAGCTCTAATTTGGTAAGTAGTCATGGAGGAGTGTTTCCTCCCGGATCTCAGGGTTGTGTGTAACTTCTGTATTGATTAATTTCACCTGTTGTGGTCACCACGCTATAAAATACGTTGGATGAGTCTAACCGCAAGAATCTCCGCTTTGTCAACTTTTTGCCAAGGTAACCACTTCTACACAGAAATCTAACAGATCAAACACAATCAAAGTCCAAATGATGACAAGCTCAAGCAGCTGCCCCTGATTTTGCTAACAGAGGTTCATTACCAGGCACGTGCGGTGAGCTCTAGGGTAAGGTAGGCACTGATAATCTATATGTTTAGGCAGGTAAGTGGCTGCTTAATCTAACAAAATCAAGATGTAAGACACAATTAAAACTCTTAAAGATTATTCAGTCCTCAGACTCTCCCAATTAACTTTATATGTCATGACAACCAGTAGCGCAACATCATGGTAATAGGTGCACGATGTGAACTTGAACAACACTTCAAAACTATTACAAAAGCGTCCTTCTTATTACAAGATGTTTCTCATACAGCCATCTTTATCCGTCTTCACGCATGTCTTGTTTATCTTTGGTCAAGGAGAAATTTTTTCCTCACCTGAAGGGTGAAAAAAAAAAAAGGATTGGGTGTTTGTAATCCTGTTTATAACACAGGATAGAGGTAAAGACCTTCGATTCTCCACAGAAGTCTGTCAGATGCCAAGGGTGGTGGTGTACTTCACCCTCTTGTGGGTAAAATGAGAGCTACAAAAATAAATAACCCCTCTACTAAATGTAGAGAAATCAAAGAAAAACACAGCAAAAGGACTTTAGAAATGTTCTTTTCTCTCTGTGTGCTATAGTCAGCATGCATCCTGCCATGCATCATGTTTGAACATCATTTATCCCTGCAACGAGACA
Source organism: Atherinosoma microstoma (assembly GCA_037177055.1). NCBI lineage: Eukaryota > Metazoa > Chordata > Actinopteri > Atheriniformes > Atherinidae > Atherinosoma > Atherinosoma microstoma. The sequence continues at coordinate 23,151,213 of JBBBVU010000022.1, read as the reverse complement.
GTTCCCAGCAACCCTTTCATCATCCAACATGTTTCAAAAAGACAAAGTCATTAAAAAAATGACCTGAACACAAACGGATGTGTTAAAGCTTTTGTTTTGTTTCCAGAAAGGTCCCTGCAGCAGCAGTAAAACTGCTGTCTCTCCATGAACTCAACCCGGGAGAGGACCACATGGGAGACTGACCCTCATTATGTATAAAATACCATTAATTAACTTTATTGAATGAGTCACAGTATGGTTTCCACCACATGGTTCCCTCAGGGTCCCTTGCCCAAGACCCAACCTTGCCCCGTTCGAAGCCAGTGAGCCAGCATCCTTCACATGAGCCCACTCTCTTAGCCGAGGCTGGCTCTAGGTGACTTTCTCCCCTCTTGTCATTGCTTAGAAAGCTGCCAGTAATTTATAATGTTGTGACAGTCAAATAAACAGGGCTGCTGCTTGCTGGAGTGAAAAGTCCTGTATTAAAGGGAATCAAAACAGCTCCAAATGGGGCCTTGAATGGAAATAATCTTGGTGTAAGATCTGTTCGGGGCTGGCTAATTTAAATTTGTTCAGGGTGACAGCTTACTGGAAGAGGGACATAATGAAGTCCATTATCATCAGTGGTGCAAATTCTAAAGAACGATAACTCTCATTATCAGCGCTTTCCTGTATACGAAGGAAATATGTTCATCCATTATGAAATGTGCTGAGAATGACAACATGGAGCAAACATAAGACGATGTAAGCTGTGACTCGCCTCTGGAAAAAAAAAGAAAATGGAGAAACTGGACAAGTCTTTTTATTTTTTTGCACAATGCTTTCACTTGCTTTATTTATGGAGGAGGTGATGGTGATTTTCAGTGCACACCAGAAGGCCATGTACTGGATTTTAATACTGTCAAGACTGTAATAGGTTGATAATTTCGATATCTCACAATTTTGTATGCAGTGCTGAGTAACAGCGAGACAGCTTGGGCTTTTTATTTACAGTGCCTTTTCTTGTGTTAATCTGACATCTGCTAGACCATGCCAGACCTTGAGCAGTGTCTTCCCAGGCATTATCTCATAAAAACAGGGCCTTGATAATGCTGTTCCATTAAACAAGTAGTGAAAATAACAGTAAGTCATTTTGGACAGAATTAACTGATAAACAGGGAAATGAGGGAAGTCTCTAGATCTGTTGCCCGCGATAACCGCAGCTCCACTAAACTTAGGAAGCGAGGACTTCAAGCTGTTTCTAAAATATATTCACTTCAAAGGGTATAAAAAAAAATGTGCTTGGTGCCAGAATAATCATCAAAAGTAAGTTTGAAGCCAACAAAATGTGTTGCTGAATGAGCTGGAGTGGAAAGCGATGGGAAAGCCAGGTGTGGCAGGTGTCATGCACACATACTAATGTGGCAGTAAAAGTCAAGCGCACACATTCAGAGACTAGAAACAAAATCAAAGAACTGTGGGTAAAAAAATACCAAACATGAATGTATACAATAAGATATTTGTAATTTATGTATTTATATTTTTATTATTCAATGCAACTTCATCCTATAGCTAGACGGTGCTTTTTAAACACAATGATAAAATATTCTGTGAGTTATTGTATCACTTTTATCTCAGCCACTGTAGTTTAGCTGCAGTTCACTATTGAAGTTGGTTGCAGTTTGCAGCGTTTGCCACTAGATGTCACTGTTTCCGACACACTGTACATTACAGGGGAATAGTAACAATAGAAACCGACAGCATTAGCTGATAAATGACAACACAAGCTGTGCCCAAGATTCAATATGATTTAGCTTGTTAAAATTCTATGTTTGATACAGTGTTTGTCTGATTCTGCAAACAGATGGCTGGAATAACCTTTTTCTTGATGTTGAAACTATGAAGACCCCGTACCTTTTTAGTCTTTGTAAAGCTGTTTTATTTTGAAATGCATTGCCATCCATATGTCCTGTTTGATTCCCTCTTGTGTCATTCCCTCCCTGCCTAATTGTCTTCACTTGTCTCCTGTTGTCTTCTTTCCCTCCCAGCTATTTAATCCGAGTTTCCTTTCCCTTCAGTGCCAGATCGTCTGTGTTCCAGTGGTTTTTCAGTTCCTCTGCCCTGAGTTTCCTTTTCTTTTTTTAGAATTTCTTTTAAATAAAACACCAACTTTATCACTTGATCCAGTATCTGGCTCTGTACTCTTTGAGTCCAACGTGTCTGACCCAGATAGAAACCACAATCCAACAATTACAATGACCAAATGCCTGTTGATGTTAAATACAACACATAACAGTGTCCTCTGTGATGCTGCCCCTACAAGCAGCAGGAGGGAAACACAAGTCCATTCATCCATCCATTTTCTAAACCGCTTATTCCAAATCAGGGTCGTGGGGAATAGCAGGCGAGAGGCAGGGTACACCCTGGACAGGTCGCCAGTTCATTGCAGAGCCAACATAAAGAAACAAACAATCACTCACGGTCACTCGTGGGAAGAGTTTAGAGTGACCAATAAACCTAACACGCATGTTTGGACTGTCAGAGGAAGCCCACGTACCCGGGGAGAACCCACGCATACAAAGGGAAAATATGCAAATATGATAACATACGTATCGGGGTAGTGAATGAAAAAATAGCTGGCAGCACAGCAGTAAAATTATCTCTTTAATTTCACTCTAATTATAATGTTTCACTTTGTCAGCTGTGATATAAGCGAGAATTACATTAATTGTTTATGTCACATTAGTTTACAGTATGGAGACAGATTAGGAACTCAGGAACTGACATGATAATATAATTGTACTGTGTCCTTAAAGATGTAGCAAGTAGAGTGGGTTTCATACATAAAGGCAATCTAATCCGGTTTATATAACAGAAAGAACATGTAAAGATAAAAAGCAAACACCGAAACGACTAAAATCATATTCAGATATAATCAAAAGGGTGTGCAAAAATAATAATAGAAAGTCATGTAAAATGACTAAATTAAAATTATTAAAGCAAGTCGCAGTCTAGGTAAGTTAAATATACAGTGTGGATTTCTTTAATAGGTGCATGAGAAAATAAATGATTTAACCTGGATTTTAAAGTTTTGACATTTGGTAAAAGTTTAATCTTCACTGTTTGTTTCACTTGTTTGCAGTATAACAGGCTAGACTCTGGTCTGGACTTGCTGACCTGTGTCTTTGGATCTAAGAGCTCTGCTCAGTTTATATTCTTGGACCATATCACACATTTATTCTGTGATCTCTAAACTATCAGAAGGGTTTTTAAAATATATCCTGTGACTGACTGGAAACCAGTATTAAGATGTTATAATTGGAGTGATTTGTTCAGATCCCTTAGTCCTGGTTAAAACTCTAGCACCAGATTCTGGATGAGCTGCAGAAGTTTAATGCTCTTTTTAGGAAGTCCAGTAAACCAGAGTACTGGAGATGAACACATGGATGAGTTTCTACTGGTCTTTCTGGGAGAGAAAACTTTATTTCACAAGTATTTTACCAGCAGTTTTCACACGTCAGTAAGTACCTCTAATTCAGTGGCACTGTTACTTTCCATTTTCCATTTTCTGTACCGCTTAATCCATGCAGGGTTGCGGGTGGGCTGGAGCCTATCCCAGCAAGTATCAGGCAAGAGGCAGGGTACACCCTGGACAGGTCGCCAATCTGTCGTAGGGCCAACACAGAGAGACAAACAACCATCCACACACACACTCATTCCTAGGGAGAATTTAGAGTGACCAATTAACCTATCATGCATGTCTTTGGACAGTGGGAGGA
>JBBBVU010000022.1:23123530-23136066 GCA_037177055.1 Atherinosoma microstoma | reverse complement strand
TGTAGAAACGTTCTTTGCGTTCGGGTACCGATTTGGTCCCATTGACTCCCATTAAATGGACTGTACTTGTATAGCGCTTTTCTAGTCAAGTGACCACTCAAAGCGCTTTGACACTACATATCTAATTCATATCTCATTCATATCTCATGTAGTCAGGGGAATTGAACCGCCGACCTCCTGTTTAGTAGACGACTGCTCTATCCACCTGAGCTACAGCCGCCCTACATTATAACATCATATTTTGGTCATACTGTTATCATGATGTGATAATGTATTTTGCTCAAAAATACCTAATAAATCTAAGCCTGTAACTTCAAAATAGAGGGAAAACAGGTTTTAGGTCAGATGACCCCCCCCCCCCAAGCCACCAGGCGTAACAGGGGTTCTTTACATAGGGTTTCAATGGACGCCTATTATTTCTTACCCTGCAAAATGTATGGCAACAAAAAAGACAAAAATCTAAAAAATGGTCTTGGTGTGTTGGGTACACATAAAAGAGTGGTGTGAATGTAGCTAAGAATATATTTTGTGTGTGTGTGTATGTGTTTGCAAGCATGTGTGAAATTCAAATAGCAAAATTAACTTTGTTTATGTTTATTTCTTGATCAAGAAAGAGCCTCCTCTCCTACTGGATGTACGTATAACATGTTGATGTAGGTGCATGTTTGAAGTCTGTGAGAGTCGTTTGCAGCCTTATCTGACTGGTCATTTCTTCAGGAAACATCATGAAGCAAAGAATGAATGAAGAGGAAGCTTGTTCTGTAGCGTTGCAGCCATGTGAAGTGAGGAGACCATTGAGGATTCTTCTGAGAGTGAGGAAGAGGAACTCCTGCAAGTGACAGGAGGAGGAGGAAAAGGAAGAGGAAGAAGAGGGAATGGGGTGTGCATTTTTTCCTGCAACTATGTCTCAAAGGAGATTTTCTATAGGTCATGAATAAATAAATATACACGTAATAAATCAAATGAAATAATCATTATCAAAAATGGATGCCATCAAAATAAAAGTACAATTTATAGCTTATTCTTGCAAGACCCCAATCAGGAATTGGTGGCCAAAGATAAGATTCAGCTGCAGTCAGACAAGCCCATAACTTTTATAGTATTGTATTTTATTTCTTTTATTGTAAAACCAATGAACACAAAAGGGATTAAGTACCTCCGACAAGTTCAGAGCCTGATCCAAGGTCATGAGGAGGAAGTGCAAGAGCATCCAGAACCAGGGCCTTCCAGAAAGAGGAAGCAATATGTTTTGTGTCCACAGCACAAAAAAATGTGGAACCAGTGATCCAAATGTGGAGGCCACATATGCAAAATACACCTCAAAATGATTTGCAAGTTGTGAAACAAATAAAAATGTGAGTTTTGAGACATAATGCATATTTTCCTTTGAAAAAAATTAGTATTTTTTTATGACAAATGGGCATAAAAACATTTAAAGAATCTAAAAATATAACAAAATATATGTGTATATGCTTTGAAGTTGTTGAAAAGATACGATGTGAAAAAAGTAGAAAAATATATTTATGAGGGGTACCGTGTGTGTACCTGAACACAAAGCATGTGGTTTTTACAATAAATGCTCATATCTGTGTTTTTCTCATTGAAAAAAATCTGGGTTTTTTTTCCATGACAAAAAGGGCATATAAAAAAAACATATGAAAAATATAATACAAAATATATATTCTTAAGCTTGAAGTTGTTGAAAAGATCTGATATGAAAAAAGGGGAAAAAAATATTCATTTTTATGACACTTTTATGTGGGGTACCGTTTTGGTACCCGAACGCAAAGAACGTCTATATTTTCAATCAATGCTCATATCTCCACAAATAATAATGGCTCAAAATCAATGTTCTTATTAATTACTGACCTAGTCAAGGCTGTATTAACCTCATATCAAATATTCCAGTTTGCACCTTATTTTTTGGAAATAACACATATTTGTGTTTTTCTCATTAAAGAAAAATCAAGGTTCCTATGACAAAAAGGGTATATCAAAAAACATATAAAAGATGTAATGAAATACTATATATATGCTTAGGTTTGAAGTTGTGGGAAAGATCTGATGTGAAAAAAGTGAAAACAAATATTCATATTTGACATTTTTAAGACACTTTTATGTGGGGGGTACCGTTTTGGTACCCGAATGCAAAGAACGCATTTTTTTTTTAAAAGTTGCCCTGAGGGTTAATCTGATTCAAGAGCCACAGCAGGAAACATCCAAAACCTGCAGGACAGCGGCCCTTGAGGACTGACTTCGGACACCCCTGATAGACAGCAAAGGTCCCAAGAAAAATTTCATTTTTGTCAATTTCTTTTTATTTCCTATGGGTTTAGCAAACTTCTGTTTTTCTCTATATCCTTTTTCTTACATTGTTTTCTCTTATTGAGTCAAATTAAATGGCATCACAGGTCTTATTTACTTTGAGTTGTTCTAAAATAACTTTTAAAAGTAGTGTATGCAGAGCACGTTTTATTTGCAGTGGGGATGCAGAGTTTGTCCAGATGTTATATGGCACCTCATGGTCCCCTCTTGCAGTGGCCCTGGTGCTAACATCACCATCAGCCTTCTGTTTGATGAACTGTTTAAAGAAGCTGGAATAAAGGCCCATTAAAAAACCTACACAACACATTTAGAATGTTGTTTTCTTTCCTCAAAGCTCAGTAAATGACTTTTTTTCAGCATGTTTTTAGGGATGAAATGAGAGCCGTTTATCACCATAGGTTTTCTTCAGAAGTGATGGTAATACAGCTCACCTACACATGCTGCAGCTTTCTGTATTCCTAAGTGAGACTCCATTGTTCAATTACACTCTGGGTTTGTTGCCCACACAAATGACGAATCAATGAAGTGAAATGTTTCTTTCCTTATGCTACAGCGTTTCCTTGAATTTCATACGGACGGCTGCTGTGTGTGGTTAGTCAGTTCGCAGGAGTCTTGACGTTTCAGCTCAAAACATTGAAAAAATAAACACCAGATTGTGGATTTTTTTTTTTTGTAACTGCCTCCTCACACATGCACCCAACATGAGGAGATACAGTCCCTATGAAAAGTTTGGGCACATACTCATTCATTTTAAATAAGCAGGTGTGTTTTCCCCCTCCTCATAAACTAGAGCCCACAGCACACAGACAACGATGGCCGAGGGTCTCTGATTATTCATATATCAGCCTGTTGTGTTGATGTTTCAGCTGCTGCATGTACATGAAACCATGACGACAAGCAGGTGGAAAGTAACACACACTGTCAACAGAGAAGAGCAAAAAGCAGCACATACACTGACAATTCTCAGGGAATTAACAGCTAGATCCACACATGGTTCATTCAGAGATTTTCTGAACTTAGTAGAGCTTGCCGGATCTTTGCATGTTGAGCTTTGCATGTACACATGCAGACTCTCTGCATCAGTGCAACCATTAGAACTGCTATTGTTAGTTAACTTTGTGCTGCAGTTAGCAGCTCCACTAAAACACATTTTCATAAAATAGTGAAGTTTGAAGCACGCTCCTGAAACCCTGCTGAGAATAAGTCCAATAGCTTTTTGAAAATGTAGAAACAGTGTGGTTGGTGTCACTAAAAGGCGGCTGTGAAAACAGGGTTACGTGTGGCTGTAATTAGCAAGTAGACGGTATATTTTCTGTTAACCAGAAATAAATCTTTGGATAAGGAAATGAAACAGAAGCACTTTGCTCTGCTACACACAGAACTGTGAAAACTTCTCTCATTCATTAAATAGGCGCAGTGATTCATTAAAACCTGTGCAAATATAAATGGAAATATTAAAAGTCAAAAACAGAATGGACAGTTCTTAGGAGGTTAAAGGGAGTATTTTATTCTTCATCTGTCTGAACCCTCTTAGACAAACTTCAGGAAAAGTTCTCCAGGATCTTTGAAGGACTTTCCAAAGCTCTTTGTTCCGTTCTCTGTCCAGATGATCCCACACTGCTTCAGTAATGTTGGGGTCCGGGTTCTGGAGGATCCATCCCTCCATCAAACCTGTTGCCACTGATATTAGTCCAGTTCTTGTGTCATGTGGCATACCTCAGACTTCTTTACAGACAAACTCTGTTATCTTTGGTGTTTTTCATCGATTAAATTAATAATTAATTAATTAAGGCGCTTTTAAATAAAATACACTATTATAATTATTACAATTTAGTGTTAAGTGGCTTAAAAAAAGAAAAAACCTTTCCTCTGAAAATGGTCAGGTCCAAGGACTGGACTGAAAAAAAAAAAGCTGCAAATGTCAAAAGAAAATTTTGAAGGACTCTCAGAAAGCCGGGAAACTGTCGCTCAAGACCTCAAGAAAGATCAGAACAAGTCTAGTGTCTTGGAAGCGAAACAGAATAAATGAGGAGTGTTTTAAGGCTTTCGTACAGCGCTGTATAAAGACATTTTCTCAGGGTTAATGCTGTGAACTTTTACAGTCCAGCAGCTGCGATATGAACTGGAACACTGGAGGCTGAATGGATGTATATCTCTGCATGATGGTGATAATATCAAGTAGCAACCCCTCACAGCAGAATGAAGGCCGTTTCGAGTGCAGATTTACAGACAATCCTGGCTCTTTGTCAAACAATTACCTTGGGGAAAAAAAAAAGAAAAGAAGAAGAAGAAGCAGACAAGAAAGCTAACTTTTTTCCCTAAAAAATATTCTTGGCACTAATCTGTCAACGCTCTGCTGACACGTCCCTTGCTGTGAATCTCCTCTGCCTTTGGTGTAGTTTACCACGGGAACAATAAAAAGCCACCACACAGCCAACCATCACATGCAAGACTCCCCCATGCAAAAACAAAATGTAATCTTTTAAACATACAGGAAGGGAAAAAAAAAAACAACTCACTCATCTCCAGTCACTGTTACAGGCCTTGGAGGTCTTCTTTTAATACGCGAGCTTCATTTTGTTTTAGTTGACTCATGTACAGTGATATAAGCTTGCAAATATAGAATCTTATTCTGGATCCCTGCCTGAAAAAGCCAGCTGGATCACTTTAAAGTGCGATGCTTTCCCTGGCACCCAGAGTGAAATAGGTAGGTGGGCGGCAGTGAAGCTGTTACAGGGTCTGGAACTGATATCATTGTTTGTGCCGTTCAAATTACATCATCAATGTTAGCATTTGATCAACAGCAAGCACTACACTGATGTAAACCTTCATGAAAAAATCACTGTGCAATGATTTATATAAAATATTCAGCTTGTTGCAGAATGGGATCACAGTTAAGGGATTTGAGCTTGTGTTTGTATCCAGCTGCAAAGTAAACCGACCTCACACAACATTACTAATAAATCTGATAACTACGAGCTGGGTTGGCTTTTTTCCCCCAATTTAACTGTTAACCACTATCATCTGTCAAAACACAGTATTTTGTGTGAAGTGAATGCTGCTATAGATAGGAGCTGTAACCCTGCCATTCTGTAACTATGGAAACAATAATGAGGTCACTGTGCTATTTTAGCTGAGTTTACTTGGAGATCATTACTGACATTACCACACTTTCAGCTCAAGTTTGTGGAAGTTCAGTACGGCGGAGTCTCGATGGAAACTGAGGGAAACTGTGACACACCGAGTCACATTAAGCTGTGAAGCTGCCGGCTATAACCCTGAGTGATCTCACATGGAGCTCATTAGTCACTGCAAACAGTTCAATGCTATTATCAGCCATGTCAAAACCTGAAAAAAAAGTCCAAATATCCACTTATTTTATTCGCAGTAATTACATTTGGTTGGGCCTTCAATCTGTGGAGAAATTCCTCTTCTCCAATCTAAATTCTTCTCTGAATTAAATGTTTGTTTGGGGAAAGACGAGCTGTTCTGAGGAAGTGAAAAGGTCTGACCGAGGGAACATTTGCAGGCATTTTCTAATAAAAGATTTACCTTCCTGGTTAATTGAACTGCTTGTACTGTGACTAAAGTTTGAACCTGAAATAAAAACCTGCCGTCACTCTGGCAGCTTCAACATCATCTGAACAACCTCTGACACACTCTCCATCATTTTAAACAGCTGAACTTAAAGAAAACCTGACATGATCGTTTCCACTCATTTAAGTCTTAATCTCAGGTACATCTAGATTAGCTTTGCACATGTCTTAATTTAAAATAGATTGTAATTATTTCAAAGTGAGGGACAGCTTTCTCCTTGGGGAAGCATCCTCCTGAAGATGAGAGGATTTAGGCTATGTGTTTTCTGACTGATTGAATTCCTGGAGGCTCACCAAACGGGGGGACCAAAAGGCTGATGGACAACTACTCAAGAAGTTACAGTTCATAAACTATAAACCACGTCTTTAAGCATGATATTACCTAAAATCCAGCCGTATGTTCGAGCTACAATCAGATCCAGAATAAGAAGGTGTGCAGCACAACCAGCACAGCACAGATTACACCGATAATACAAATGGATTAGATTTAAATAGCACTTTTCAAGCACCCATACCGTTTTACATTGAGTCCATTATTCATTCATGCAACATTCACACAATGGTGGTGGTAAACTACATGTGTAACCACAGCTATCCTGCGGCAGACTGATAGAAACGTGCCAGCCAATCCATGCCAAGCACCACCAAACATTGACCAGCGATGTTGACACTGGAGGTAAGATGGAGGACCTGCTCTACCACACGAGCCACTGAAGCCCCAACAGCAGGACATCTGTTTGGTAAATCTACTCATGGAGCTTTCCAAGATCTAGAAAGGTAATGATGCTTACACATTCCCTCATGATTTCCAGAGAATAACGGTGTATTCACACCTAATAACCCAGAAGACTTAATGGGGACTTGGTTCAGTTGGGGTTGCAATCAAATGGACCGAACCTTTTAAATGAGATATTTCCCTCCTAGCCAGAAGTGGCGATGCATTGAGAATTACTGAAGGAGAAGACATGACAGGCAACAAAGAAGAAAACCTGTAATGTCACGTGTTGGAGTCCACTCCCTGCATTAGGGTTCACTTGAAGCGGACTGAGGCGCTGTTTGGTCCACTTCCACGGATGGTCTGGTCCATTTTAAGGAGTGTGAATGCACATCCGGACACTGGTCCGCAAAAATCGGGGGTCTTGGTGTGCTTGCAGGGGAACTCTGGTCCGGTGTGAAAGTTAACGACCATCTAGTGGACCAAGGAGAGGAAGAGACGGCGTTGCGCAACATGTTGGATATCTGGCTGCTTCTCCTGCTCCTACTAGACAGATTCTGGTGAAAACCGCATTAGGTTTGAACACCAAAATAAAAATAGAAATCCCAAGACTGAACAAATTTATTGATGCTCCATCGTTTAGTTGTGGTGAACGAGCCGTTCTCGGCCCTGGCCAATCAATGAGCCAGAGTTTCTTATTCTTTCTTCTTGGTCAGTAGGCGTTTCAGGGAATACCGCCCCCTGGCGAGCAGCTGTTGTAACTGCATGATGTTGTCCAGGCAGTTTGGTCCGGCTTGAGTAAAATCCAAAGTGATCGCAAACCAAACCAAACCATTTTTGGAATTCACCGCCAAATCAAACAAACTGGGATCTTCAAATCAGAAGAGCTGCTGTGAATGCACTAGGGATATAAATCTTACAAGAACTGTAATTCGATTTGATTCCGATTCTGGGGGTGATGATTTGATTCTGTATTGATTCTCAATTCAAACCAATATCAATTCACAATCACTACTCATTAAGTAACAAAGGATGCCAATTCCAGGATTAACTACATTCCTCTTTCAGCTAGAAAGAGCTCAGAGGAATTTCAAAAGAGGTTTTCAAGGTTAATTAAATGAAGGTTAATTAATTTTCAACGGAGGGGGGGGATAAATGCAAACTATTGCTGCCTGTGTAAGTAACTCCATGTTTCTGAGTGGCTGCAGAAGTAACAAATGGATTACGGTAATGGACAAACAAAGGTCGATTAACTGCCTTTACAGAAAAGCTTGTTCCATACTCCACGAAAAGCGAGAACTTTGTTCTTGTTCTCGAGGCTGCAAGAACCAGAAAAAAGTTTGTTTTGGTTGGGTCATTTCATCCTCCACGAGAAGCTTTGTCCGAGACGGGGCGGTGGTATTACTGTGGGGGGGTTGTCTGTGTCTTTATGTGCAATGAGCCGGTTGACCCACTTATTTTTTATTTCACATGAAACTTCGTCCATGACAGTGCAGGATTGTGCGTGTCTTTATTTACCATGTGTGTTGGATACATTTTTGTACTTTCTCACCACCTCGATCAGCTGTTGATTAAAGCTGTTCATTCATCTTCACATCAGTGGAAATGCGGAAGTGACTACGTTCTGCTTCATGCGTTATCTACGCCCACCTCAAATGTTTGACCAATCACACAATACTTCTCGGAGCCCCACGAGAGGAAAGTTCTGCCAGCCTGAAGCGTCGAAAACTGTCCTCAAACATGTCCGGCGAGAACAAAATGACGTAATTTTGTTGTTGTGGCCTCGAGAACAATAACAAAGTTCGCTATCAACTCACACCTGATTGTTCAGCCTTGAGAGCAGCTGCTAGCCACTACAATCCCCCAGCTAGTTTCCTCTCTTAGCTTGTGCCAGCTTCTGATTTCATCCATTCCTCACAACACATGCTAAATAGCTTTAAAGTCTTTCTTTACAGAGCAAAAACTTCCAGTTTTTAAACAGTCATGATGAATAATATACAAGTCCTAGCTGAGGCGCAATGCTCGGAGAATTTCACAGTTCAAACAACCCAAGACTACTGGATAAATCATGCTCTTTATTTAGAAAAATATTGACACATGCATGTTTTAACACATGGAAAAACACAGTATGGGCCCTTTAGATTCTATATGTCTTAAATTACTCCACAAAAAATGGTTCACACTTGACTCATTATCTTAATTTAGATACCCAAGGCAAAATCATTGTGTTAACTAAAAGGATGAAGAGTTAATTAGTCCATCTGTAAGACAGGTGCTCAAACTTCAATAAAGGAGGAAGAATGAATAACTTATGCTAAATATATGAGCATAATTCCACAGTGCATGCATGCTAATATTCTATTTTCATCAGTCACAAGTTCATGGTAGAAAAAAAGCAAGAATCTGTCAAATTTAAAGTCAATTTGTTGCCAGAAAATGTCCTCAAGATCTAAAGTAGAATGAGCTTCTTTTTCACCTGACAAGGGCATCTTGTGGGTATGCAAATTATGACAGATGTCACTCAGATGAAGGAGCCAAAGTAATGTGACATGCAATATAAAGGGAGGAGATATGGGTGAATGGCTGTGTCAACAAAGTGTGACCTAACCATTTGACATGGGAGACTGCTGCTTACATCGTATTTACAGGCACTTTTTGCACAATCATGGCGGAACAGAAAGTTAATTCTGGAAGGTATTGACAGAGTTTTTCTAAAGGCAGCATCATCAAACGGCAAATTATTTCCATCATTTAGGTTCTCTCTGCAGAGGTCGTCTGTGGGAAAACAGTAAGGACAGGAGTTGGAGGGTAATTGGATGAACCATCTGTTTAGTGTAAACCTCAAAGGACTACATGAAATAAGCACAAACTCTATCACCTTGTTATATCGTGGCGGTATTTAATGTTTTGATATTACATGCTGGCACCATGGAAACGATGCTAATGAGAAGTCAAACAGTGGTGGACAAGCAAATTCTGTGGTTTACAGCATTTATGTGAGGAAGAGCACAGAGAGCCATGAGACTCCTCTTCTTGAAGGTAAAGTATAAATGGAGGAGCCAAGGTCTGTGGTTTTGGTTGTGTTTCTGATTGGACTTTGTTTCATCATCAAACCACTTGGTTTGGTTTAAGCACCAAAAACTCCTTTATCATCAGAAAATGTATGAATGCAGCCAGAAAAATAACTTTCCAACTAAACTACTGCCCTCCTCTGAATGAATCTCTGACCTTTGGTGGTGTTTTCCCCATCTCTAGGCATAGGTAACTATGTCAGTTGGGGAGAAGCTTGTTTCCATTTTTACAAGCCTCCACCTTGCAATTGTAATGTGGTGTTAAGAAGTCTTATTTCACATATTTCTGGGAGACCAGCCTGGTCTCTCTGTGTCTTCTTCCAGAGAAAACCAGTTGTTAGATCAAAGTGTTGGATAAGTCAGTCGGGAACAGAGTGAAATGACTAAATTAAGAAAAAAACTGTCAGTGTTCCTTTTCTTTCAGATAGGAAAGACTCTCCAGTTCTAACATGGGTGATGCTGTAAGTTCCACACAAAAACTCTGTAGGAGCCTCACAGATAAAATCCAGCTGCCAGTGTAAAAATAATGAACTATCAGAGCCAGTCTGGACTGAATAAGCAGCTGATATGTATTAATTCCCTCATCGCTCTATTGCTTGTATTCAATTACTTTTTCAGGATCACATACTTCCAGTCAAACAAATCAAAATGGCCGATGTGGCGCAAGGAGTATCAAACTTTAGATGTGAGTTCACTCTCTAGAAACTTTAAAAAGTTGAGCTATGTAATGACATAGATCCTTAAATATCACCCAAGAAAGACTTAAGCTCTAAATCGGAGAAATATCCATTGAATTATCTGCTCCTTCACACCAGTTTCTACATGGCCAAACAGATGAAAACATCTGGAAGTCTCTAACTCTCTTAGTGTAGATGGGTGAAAGCAGTCGAGATTAATCCCTTTCATGACTAAACCTGCATTGCTCCTGCTCCTGTAAGTACATATTTTACTGTTTTTATAACACTGTGGTGTGTTTGGTGTAAATGAACGGCGACCACTCTTTCATGGCCTAGATTCTTCGTAGAAGCCCAGTTTATATTACTTTCATCATAAATATTGCAAGGACATCCTGGTGGATGAAACTAAAACACCAGATCAAGATAAAATTAGCTCAGCGTATGTAATGTTGTCCCACAAAGCTTTGCTGAACCCACAACATGACTTACTGAAGTGATTTACGTAATAAATTATCACTGCACTCAGCTTCTTTTGATCCACTAGTTTTTTACTTTATGAAGAACTCTGAATTGGCATGATTAATTTAACCTTAATTACTTTCATAATCTGAAAGACTGGATCAGCCAAAACCAAAACAAACAAGGCATTTTCCAGCAATCAAGAGCATGTTCACCACACACCCTGCATTTGCAGTATGATGTGAAGTTCATTTAAAGGGATACTGTGTAACTTTTGGCCACTAGGGGTCCTAAACCTGTAATTTCCCCCAAAATCTAAATTTTGACCCAAATATTAGACTAATATGAGTATTAATTAATGATTTCTGGGGTCAATACAGTGTTTGACACTTGTCAACGCTCCGAAGGGGCTGCCCTCTTCAGAGACTAGACATTGTAACTGCATGAGCGGATCCGTCTCTCATGGATCGATCATGTGACCTGCAGTGCTTTGCTCTACAGCAGAGATCCTCAATCCTGGTCCTCGAGGGCCGGTGTCCTGCAGGTTTTTGTTGTGTCCCTGCTGCAACACACCTGACTCACACTCAGACAAGCTCTGCTCAAGTCTGATAATTACCCACTGATTTGAGTCAGGTGTGTTTCAGCAGGGACACTTCAAAAACCTGCATGCACACCAGCCCTCGAGGAACAGGATTGAGGATCCCTGCTCTACAGCTATAAAACACAGTGGGCTGAGCTTCTTGCTACTTTTTCTTTGAAAGTTTGTCAAATCTGAACGAAGTAAGAAGGTGAACACAGTGTCTGAGGAAGCCAGAAGGAGAGAGACTGTTTAATTTTGCAATAGTGTCGTGTGGTCTGTGGGAAGTTACAGGTTTAGCCCCCTAGTGGCCAAAAGTTATACAGTATACCTTTAAATATCTTCAAGTGTGTTAAAATTGTGTATGATAAAGACATTTGAGATGTGATGTTTACCGAGATTTAAAATTGTACTTTGTGTTAATTACGTTTAAAAGATGGGATAATTCATGGTGAAATATGTGTTTTACTTTGAAAGTGCATGGTCATGTATGTTTTATTGTGAAAGTTCCTGGGTGAAAGAGGAACTGATTCGATTCTTTTACGATTTCTGGGTGCCGATTCAATTTGAATTGCTATTCTTTAATATAGCCGACTTTTGTGGAGTAAAAAAAAAATGTTACCAAAGATTTTTTAAGCTAGTTTTTTTTTTCCATTTTATTTGAAAATTTCAATTAGGCTATAATGCCCGACAAGACAAGTAAAAAACATTTTAATTAAAGGAAAAAAAGTAAAATCTTTTCAGAAAATTTTTTTGAATTAAAAATAAAAAAAGATTTAAAAATTGTGAAACAAAAAATCCTGATATTTTGACTTTTTTATCACACCCCTAGTAATCGGTGTCCCAGTCGGAAAAAGACACCTTCACTACATGGTTTTGAGAATGTAGATATTATAATGTAGTGTAGTATATTGTATGAAGTATAAACATATATTTTCACACAAGTAGTTTCTCTAGCTTTTAGTTACACACAGCCAGCTCATAAATCACTTAACACATACCTAAGTGTCTTGAGACACACAGACATACAAACACACATACAAGTCTCCTATCATAAACCTTAACTTTAACATACACAAAGTCGTTAGACTGCAGTTTTACAACTGATGGAAGACA
>JBBBVU010000022.1:23110118-23120696 GCA_037177055.1 Atherinosoma microstoma | reverse complement strand
TGTTGGTCCTTCTGATTTGTGTTAGTGTCTAACAATATTTTTTCCCTGCTTAGACAGCTGCAAAAATTCCTTCAAGAACAAGTGACTTTATTTCTGCTTGAAGTTCACTCTACAGTTGTGCACGTGGGTATCAGCTAGCTAGCCTGCTGCATGTTCATAGCTGTCGCTGGCAAAGTATATGCTTGTTAGCCACTTTGAAGCTAATACAGCTATCATCAGAGAACTGTTGATTGTTTCCGAAGTGAGAGCGTGAAGTATTCAGCAGTGATTAGGACTACAGGATACCAGGACTGCGCTCTGAGCTACGGAGCCTGCTCAGGGGAAAAAACGCCCCATCTTTGTTCATCTCCTCCATGCCCGCTCTTCACCTGCGGTTGCCTGACGGATGGACCCTGGGAAACATCTAACCATCGCTTTCATCTACGTCACCGAGGACAGAGCAACTGGGTAACGTTATCAAGTGAGCTCAGACCAAAGTGAGGCATTTTATAATTACTCCTTATAAGTTCATTTTTGAGTGATGTTTGATTGTTCTCTTAATCATTCCATCACTGCGATTACCTGTGAATTTGTATGCTCCAGGTTTAGTGTTACAGTGTAACAACAGAAGTGTAGTTATCCAGAGGTAAGCAACAGAATTAATCTTGTGTGCACTTTTACAAGGAAATTAGCGTGTTGGCTAATCTTTAGTACACATCCAGTTAATATATTTAAAGAACTTAGGGCCCTTACCTGATATTAAGGTTATAGACATCATCATGATTTAAAGGTTAACAAGGTAACTTTCCAACCTTAAAACTCTCCCTGACAGTGACATCTATTATGTGCATTTCTGTAGTCGTTTTGATGCTGAGAAACTGCACTAAACAACGTTTTCCTCCAGGGCGCCGTGTGATGTTGCAGCTGTGTTTCGCTTTATGCACTGCGCAACACGCTAGCAGCGGATATCAACACACTGGCTGTTTTGACAAGGTGCTGAATTAGCCATCGATAGGGGTGTGCCACTAAGAAAATCTGCTCCCAGTCTATTAATAATAAACCATTTCTAAAAACTTGTTTCTTATTATGATCTTATAAAAAATACCACATTGTTTTATCTTTAATAGTAAAAACTGGTCTTGAGTGCAGCTGCTAGCCAAAACAAAGTGATAGTTATGGTGAAAGAGAAGTGTAGGATGCAAACCAAAGAACAACCCTAAATCTACAACTGGAATTTCCCCCAAATATTTAATATGATTTGCTAATATATATAATATAATAATCTATACTGACTTTAATGAGTCCAGTTTGTTTATTTGCATCTGCTTCCACTTTATTTTCTGCTCAGCCTCATAAAAACGTTGCTGAGAAATCAGCTTCAAGTGTGATTTTGCCGTTTGCCTGTCAGCCAACACCGTGCAGCAAACTGAGAAGGAAGAAAACATTTCACTAAATGTTGTGGGACATTTTGAAACGAGACAAAGATGAGTGTTGGGGTTTATTATGCCTGAGGAATACTGTGCAGAGTTTTTGGCAAAGAAAACAAACGTTACTACAACTTCTTAAGTTACCGAGCGGGGCACTTTGGCCTCAGCCTCAGCTCTCTGACCACCATCTACTCTGCTCAGGGCAGAAAACAATACTTTCTTCTAACGGTTGTGCCATGAGATCCCGTCTAAAATTCCTCATTAGCGAGGTATACACAGCTAAACGAATGGAAACAAGTCGGGTAAAGTCTTTTTACCAAAAACAAGAGAAATGCAGGGAGTTAGCTTTAAAAGCTAAGTCAAGGAGTAAAAAAAGGAGATATTAATTTCCCCAGGACTTTCTGACAGAGCACTGATTAGACTACTGCTTCCCAGTTTGGCTCATCAAGAACCAGACAATCAGAATCAGTGATTTCAGGAACAGCATCCTGAATCAACCACAACTGAACATAAAATAGCAGCATCACACTCAGTTTAGCTTAAATTCAATCAGTTTTGTTGTTGTGATCAGCTTTCCTGGTTATTGTGTTATGGTTTGATCATAATACTAAAATTATTTAATTTATGCTTCAAAAAATAAAGTAGTAGTTTAACTATAAAGTGTACAATTAAGTTTTAATTTGAGAGCACATGAACGTCCTACATCTCCATATGACGATGTTTACTTTACACATCTTACTAGTGTTGACTTGGCCACAAAGTCTTATGGGAAGAAGGAAAGGATGGTGGAAGGGTACCTTATATTACTGGGAAGTTGCTGCAGGGTGGGGTGGGGGGGGTTACCATGTCCACCGCCTCCTTGATCTTACAGACAGACCTCAGCTTGTTCGGCTGGGGAACATCCTGTCTGAGTCGGGGACACAGGAGCACCTGAGTCCTGTTACCATTCCTCTTTACCCTGGACACCTCTTATTTTAAATACTTCTATGACCCCGTGCTACCTGCAGAAATACTCTGACTGCTCTGCGGTAGGGATGGAGAGATTCACCGACGTTTGCCTGAACAGGAGTGAATCGTATCACATCTTATCGGCAGGCCGCTTTGCTGTGTCGTTAATGTATCACATCGCTGGCAGCGTATCGAAATGTGTATCGAATCGGTCTCAGTGGTGGGGATTCATTTCCCTACTCTGAGGTGGTCAGATGTATCACAGATGGACAGGAGGACGATTACAGAGAGCTGGTGAGCAACTTCGTGGACTGGAGCAGCAGGAAGACAAAGGAGATGGTTATTGACTTTAAGAGGAGGAAACCTGCACCCCAGCCCATCGGGATCCTGGGTGAGGAGGTGGAGGTTGTAGACAGCCAAAAAAAACTGGGTGTGCATTTGGACAGCATACTGGGCTGGAGGATCAACACAGATGTGGTGTACAGGAAGGGGATAAGCAGACCTTCAATGTCCGCAGCAAACTGCTGGAGATCTTCCAGTTTGTGGTGGCCGGTGCCATCATGTATGCTGGGGGAGCAGCAGCAGCTCCAGAAGAACCAATAAACTAATCCATAGGGATGGCAAGATTATTGGACACAACCTGGAGACAGTCAGTGACAGGAAGCCTGAACAAACTGATCTCCATCATGGACAACTCATCCCATCTATTACAGAATATACTAATGGCATGATAACACTCGTCTTCCCGGGACCTCTGAGGGACACTTCTATGTCCTTACCAATGTCAAAACCAAACCCACCGCTTTGGTTATGATTTAGAAATTTAACTTCAGAAACATTTCTAAAATATTTTGGACATTTGAACAAATGGACCTGTTATACATGTCCTTGTGAGACTGAGCTGCTTTTCTCCAACGAGCACTAGCACAAACATTTTAAAAGTCTTTAAAAACAGAACCAAAGGCAGCTTCTTGTCCTCTTATGAAATCCTTTCTTGTTTTTATAAATCTACCGCGTGTGCCGAAACATGCACATAAACACACATTCAGTCTGCACAAAGAATCCCAGGCTGCACACACCATCCCACTTTTCAAATCTTTCATAGTAAGAGGATAAATGCT
The DNA here is from genome assembly GCA_037177055.1 of Atherinosoma microstoma. NCBI lineage: Eukaryota > Metazoa > Chordata > Actinopteri > Atheriniformes > Atherinidae > Atherinosoma > Atherinosoma microstoma. Next base: position 23,117,221 of record JBBBVU010000022.1, on the reverse strand, counting down.
TCCTTTTTGCTTTTATTAATCTTTTCAATCATTGCTTTGAGCATGCTTTCTAGTCTGTTCAACCTTCACTCGCCATCAGTGTGGATTTTTGCTTATTAATGTAATTATTAATGACACTGACTTCCATATGAATCTATTTTCCTTCAGTTGAAGGCGGCGTGCTGATCCAGATTTCTCATTTATTTGGATCATTTTAATCATTCATTCAAATACCAGAATTGTAATGAATCATTTATCAGAGGGATTCTACAAGACTGATCAGAATATCCTGGTAATTCTTACATGAATGAGCCCCCCCCCGTTGTTAGTCCCTCCAAATTATATCCAAGGATTTCACCACAACCTACCACAATGACTTAAAACAGCTTCGCCACTGTTATAGATATCAGTACACTACAACAGCACACAAAGAAATGAACATCGAGTCTGAGAATGAATCATATAAATGGAAGAGAAAAACTGAACAATCCTCTTCTGTCTGGGAAAGATTGTGGCTCCAAAAAAGCAACTTAACAGTTTGCACACATCCTCGGTGCATCTGAGTGAATGTTGTCGCCCCTGTATTGGCTCTGTCTTTAACCATTTGTACTCTAGTAATGACTCCAACATGCTGTGTTCACTAGATCGAAAAGGAAGAGTAGATGGGGGGGGGCGAGGTAAGAGAGGAGGCTTATCGCACAGTTAAGCTGCAGCTGCAGTTTCCATAACAACTACCTGCTAAAACCCAGCTCCCTCGACCATCATTAGAATAACATTTTTACTCGTAAAATAAGCATTAGCGAAATCTACATGAGCAATGAGATGGGAGTGACACACACACACACAGACACACACAGATAAAAAAAAAAAAAAGTGTCAGTATCTGTTGAGGTATCATCTGAAAGCCGAAGCAGAGAGCTTTCTTCCTCTGAACAGTATATCTAAAGGTCTAATTACAGAATGTAGTCGCAGGATAGTTTCTCTGGAAAATGTAAGTAATGTGTGAGACATCTAAGGGCTTGTTTTGCAGCAGTTCGGCATTGCAAATTATTTATACCCAGACTTGGTTTCGAAGTGAAATACAAAAACATCCTGTGCATAGCTCAAGGCTTAAGAGGCAGCTCCTTGATCATAACCTCTTCTTTTTTTCCTCTCAGCAGGAACTCCGGCGACCGATTCAAGGAGAAATGCGTCTTTCCCGTTCAGCCTCTCTTCTGATCATGCTTCACACCATCAACTTGAGAAGAGGATAATCAAGAGTTTAAAGAAAAAGTAAAGGGAGAGGGAACACATTAAGTGGTGGCTAGTCCAGGGTATCATTTAAAATCAGCGCTGATGGCTTCATCGCTGCCAGGCTGTAACCTTGAGCGAGGGCTGGTGGGGCCCTGGTGACCAGGGAGGGGATGGGGAGAGGGATTGGCTCTTTTTTGCATTCACATTCTGCTCAGCAGGCACCCGGGGGCTATAACCCTGAGAATCCGTATTAGGTGAGCCAAAGTCACCATTAATATAGAGCACTGGGCCATACTATAACCTTACACTTCACATCTCTGGGGTGTCCTGAACTGAGAAAAAATGGTACTTTCGAACAATCACTTGGGAGGACTTTCAAAAGTGACCTCTCGCCAAAGTCAATCCGTTTGCTTTTTCTCTTTTTTATTCATTTTTATCTGTGTTTGCTGTTCCCACTCAATCTCTCCATCTCTGTCTGGCGGCTCCGGCCTTGTGCTCCTCGGCCGGTCACGTAACAGAGCCTGTTCCCTCTTCACTGGATGCAATTACAGATTAGAGCGAAAACACAGGTTGAGACCATGCTGCTACCACATCTTCCACTCCCCCGGCCTCCACTGCCATGTGGCAGTTTGGAGAGGGCCGAGAATAACAAGAGAGTAGGATGAATATTACCTCCGATGCAAACGAGTTAAATAAATGGAATAAAATACGTGACCTAAACCCACAGGAGTCACTTTTAAGAAACAGCTTGTTCTCCGAGCGTTTAAGACTCTTGGCTCGGTACATGTAGAAATAAGCCGACAAATCCTGCCACTACTGACCTTTGTAAAGGTTATTAAATTCTTAATACCACATAGAAACACAGCCAGTGCACTTTTTTAAATTGAGTTGAAAGTCCAAAATAGCTTTCGAAGTCTTGTGCTGCAAAAAGAAAAGAAAAAGACATCAAGCAAATAAAGCAGAACTACAAAAATGTGAGAATTTCTACTGGAAGATTAGAGGTCAAACATTTCTCTTTATTCTCATCTTCAGTGTTTCTTCTGCCTGATGTAACAATAATGTTAAACTTCTGCCTTTGACCAGGACGCCAGAGGTATGATGTAAAGCACAGGTGTCAAAGCCTGGTCCTCGAGGGCCGCTGTCCTGCAGGATTTCAATATTTCCTCCTTCAACACACCTGACTCAAATTAAAAGGATACAACTGCCTATGAAGCTGCACAATTACTCATTAATTTGAGTCAGGTGTTTTGGAGCAGAGATACATAGAAAACCTGCAGGATTCCGGCCCTCGAGGACCAGAGTTTGACACCCCTGATTTAAAGGAACTTAGGGCAGGATTTGTAAAAGAATACACATGGATGTCCAGTTTTTTAATGCTAATGGGTGATGAAGCGTTAAAAACCAAAAAGAACGAGCCCACCCACGTATCTCCCCGTTGCCTTGAACAGGCTGTGTGCTGCATAATGCACCACAATTCGCACACCTACGGATGTGACGTCAATTGACGCTGCATTTGCGTCCTCGACAGCTTTGATACAAGAAGAAGATAGTCGCGGTTTATTCAACTACTGTTTGGGGTAGTAATGGGTTCTTCCACAGCCAGCAAACAACCCAGCACCACTGAAAGCCCACTAAAAAGTGGCACTAAGAGGAAAAATTATTTATCAGCGGCATCTCGTGAGTCCAAACAAAGATAAGATAGAAGCCGGGCAGCCAACCGAATATACATCGGATATGCGTTCGACTCATGGAGGCAGCTTCAACTTTATTTTGGACTGAAAACAGATGCTGACATGGCTCATTTCCTAGTGACCAGGTAAGAAAATATTATAAGTTGTGTTTAGAGCTTGATATGAAAATGACATGAGATCAGCGAGTAGTCGGAGAGACCTAACGTGCAGTAGCTATAGCTGTAATCAACAGCTGCTGTGTAGCACTGAATGTTTACAGACGGCCAATTTTCCAAATGTAGTCAAGGAAATTTACTAAAGTTAGACTAAAATAAACAATGTTAGTTACTTCGTCGCTCCCATGGTGCTTGCTTTCATAAAATATGCGTGGTGGTCTTGCAGTAAACAGCGTTACAGCGTCACCAGTGCAGCGCTGGGAATATGGACAGTCTGTGAAGAGTTTGTGCCTGGTCAGGTGCCGGCTTGGCTGGTGGCTGCAGTTACCCGCCGCGCCCGGGGCGTCACTAGTGAGTCTCATTTCTTCATCCTGCCCCTACTGCCTTTAAGAGTTATGGTTGCTTGTTTTCAGGTTGTTTTCACCAAAAAAGAAACAGCTGAACTTTTCAGCTGTCAGAAAGTTAGAAAAGAATATATCCAAAAACTTTGCACAAAAAGTAAGGAAATGTGTGTTTAGATGATTATTTCTACCCTTTAACCCCTTAAAATCCTTACATGTTTGCCTAAAATGAGTTTTTATGGATAAAAAACATGCACTGGGCCAACTATTTTACTGGACTACTTCTACTGGACCCTTGCTGATGTAACAGGACTGTTTTTGCTGCTGTTCCATCTGCTACTGGAGTACAATATGGCTTTAAAGATACATTGCATTGGCGAAATAAGTGTTTACTGAATCTACAGTTATGATTGTAGTCTGGAATGATATACATCATTCAAATCTCAAGAATCTCAACTTTTCAAAGGTGTATTACATGTGTAGGTACTTCGAAGGTAGACCAAGTAAAATACTTGTTCGGGACTTCTGGTACCAACGGGTTAATAATCCCATTGTGTTGTATTATACATGGTTAGAAAGCCCGTTTAGTCACATTGACAACAACCAGGTATAACTTGAGGGACCATCCTTCTGTGGAATGAGCAACACAGCTAAATGTGTGGGTAATGCCCCCTCTCTACCTGTAAAATTAGGCTTCAAACCTTCCTTTTTGATAAAGTTTATAGTTATGGTCAGCTTGCTGACCCTTAGCCATCCTATTACTTACGCTGCTGAAGCCTTAGACTGCTGGGGATCATACCATGATGCACTAAGTACTTCCCTCCATGTTACTCTCTTCACTTTTTTTTCTCCCTGTATAAATATATGACGTTATTATTGTCAGACTTATGGTCCTTATTGACCTGTACTTCCTGTCCTCTCCACCCCCAACCAGTCCAGGCAGACGGCCTTCCTTCCTGGTACTGCTGCAGGTTTTTCCTCTCCATGGTAAATGGTAAATGGACTGTACTTGTATAGCACTTTTTCAAGTCAGTGACCCCTCAAAGCGCTTTAACATCACATGTCTCATTCACCCATTCACACACACATTCATACAGAATTTATATTAGTACATACTGAGTGCTACTACCTATACATTCACACCCCAATAGGCACATCGGGAGGCAACGTAGGGTTCAGTGTCTTGCCCAAGGACATTTCCACATGTAGTCATGGGAATCTCTGACCTCTTGTTTAGTAGACGACTGCTCTATCCACCTGAGCTACAGCCGCTCAATTACCCTGTGCATACAAAGGATGTGGGATTGAATTAAAAAGAAAATTTTGATGCAATCTATTGGTTCCCTCCGTTCATTAATTATTTCCTCATTAATTGGTTTATATGGACACAGTTATGATAAACTGGACTAATGTGGATCATATAATCACCTGTTTTAACTGGATTATAATTGGACTACAGTGAATTGGACTGCGTAAAAATGCCTTGAGATGACTTAGGCTATGTTCACACTGCAGGTCTTAATGCTCAAATAGGATTTCTTACCAAAATCCAATTTTTTTTTTCATGTTTGTTCACATTATCATTTCAATGCAACCTTCATCACACTTTAGTGTGAACAGTACGTGGCCCTGAAGTGAAACACGTGCGCAGGGTGTGGTGTTGGATGCTTCGTATATCAATATGGAATTACTTGCACAGTCGGAACCGATTAAATTATGGCCAGTTGATTAATTAAATTATTTGATGTCCGGTACAGCACACCAGAGGTTGCGCTAGAATTTTTCTTTGTCGGTCATTTTGACTGACAGGCTCATAAAAATCCCGTCATTTTGCATTTTGTAAGATAATCATGACATATTCAGTAGCATTCAGTTTTAGGCTAATATTTATTCCGAACAAGTTGAACAGAAAGTCCACAACATATCACATCATACAGATGTGCAGAATACACAGAGTACGCCGATTAACAATGAATCAAGTAAGCGCTGTGACAACATGGAGAGTTTGCACGGGTCCAGTATTACAAACCCAGATGTTGCACGATATTATCTTAAACTTGCCACAGAACCACTGCTACATCTCTATAGACCCTTATTTTGTATTTGGCGGCATTATTTGATTCAGAGATCGCTGTGTAGAAACAAAAAGTAATTTACCGTCGAGGTTTCAGCTGTAAGCACCTTGAGTTGTCCTGTACATGAAATGTGCTATACAAATAAACTTGCCTTGCCTTGCCTTGTTCTCAGGTCCAGGACTGCAGAACCTGCAGAAAATTCTCACTTGCTGCGAAGCCCGACACGACCCGGCTTCTTAATGAAGGTATAGAGGCTATTACCAGATTAGTAGAATGATCTCCACAAAAATGAGAGACATAAATGAATAAAAATATTTTAATGTACGACCGGCCCCCAAACCCGTGAAATTTAATCAATGTAATTTTTACACTCACAGCAGCATTTTTGCGTGAATTGAATAAAAAAGCTAGTTAAGTTAAGATTGAAGGAAAATGTTGGAGTGAGACGAGTTAGATCGAGTTCTAGAAAATCTGTGAGACCTTTCTCCAGGTGTGAAATCTTTGACCATGCATTCAGTGCAGCCATGTCCAAAACGATAGAAATCACCACAACAGGACATCTTCTAGTTAAAGCTAGATGTTATGATCCAACATTGTTTCATGTTAATATTCTGGATCTGGCGATCCAGAAGGTTAAAAATATAGGGGGTGCTGGGTGGGCTGTTGGGCCTTTTGGGGTTTTTCTCGGGTGAGTCACACTATGGCTTGGTAGAGGTCTGTGCACTGAGTGCTTCTAGTTTAATATTGTTTCTAGTATACTTTTGCTTCTGTAATGACAGAATTTCCCAGTTAACGGATCAACAATACACACACACACACACACACATACATATATATAAATATATATATATATATATATTCAGGTCTTGTGGTCAGTTCAGTAAGTAGTATCAGTTTTCTACAGTGAATCTATAGAAACACAAACAAATGTGGTTAAAAGATCTGGAGTGTTTGGATCACAATGTGCAACAAAGAGCTGCAAATTTCCTTCGAAGTTGTTGCATCCTATTTTGGCAAACAGAGGCTACGTTCTGCAGCTCAGAATGCTAAAATATGTTGTTTCTCCGAGAGAAAAACAACTAAAGCTTTGAGAGTTTCTGGCCATAGCAGATGAAGGCGGGAATGGAAAGAAGAAAAAAACAGCCTCCATGTTTATTTTCCTTGGTAAAATCGAAGAGAATGTTTGTCCCACGGGAGGTGGGCGAGGAGAACAGTCCTGTTTGTAAAAGGAAATCGTGTGTATGGATAAATCAGTGTTTAGGGAAAGACTTGCAGTGGTGTGTGTGTGTGAGAGGTGTGATTTTCCGTAATTAAAGCAATGTATCAATCTGGATTTTACAATGACATGGTGAAGGGAAAATAATTACCAAATACAAACGGTAAAATGAACTGCTGAGAACACGGACATAAAGTCATGAAAACAAGAAAACGACACCTCTTTAAGTTGTTAGCTTTCATGCTTCAAGACATAATTTAAACACATATAATTAATGAATAAATAACCTGGTCCTGACCAGACCAACTGAGGTAAAAACAACCTTTGATGGACAACATGATGGAAAAATCTTGTATTTATGACATTTGTGAATCCTGAATGACTTTGGACCATGACTGTTGTGTTTATGTTCA
>JBBBVU010000022.1:23080225-23099093 GCA_037177055.1 Atherinosoma microstoma | reverse complement strand
ATGCTTTTAATGTTTTATGTAAAGCACTTTGAATTGTCTTGAACCTGAAAATGTGCTGTACAAATAAACTTGCCTTGTCTTTTTGTATGGTATTTACTCCAGGAAACATTCTTAAAGAGCATTAATAGCAGTTTCTCTCTCTTTAAAAAAAGCAATTAGCTTTCCTGATCACCGATCATATCTTCAGAGCAAATATCGGCAATAATGATAAGCAGCTGATTGATCGGAGCACAGTTAATGCTGACTTTAGCTTAGCCGGGACATCATTCATCTCTGGCCTTTTCAGATCGCACTGATGTCCTTCATGTGTTCATCACGTGTTCAAGGGTGGAAAGCTTGCAGTGCTGCAACGATGTGTACAATATATGAATATACATGTAAATCTATTATTATTAAATCATTATAATAAGAAAAATGCTATCACTTCTATCAAAGGATGCTGATTCTGTTGTTTAGAAAGAAGTACAAAAGTCAGATACGACAAAAATCTTTTAACAGCTGAGTGTTTGTTTATTATTTAGGATCTCCATTTGCTACAGCAGGGCTGCAGCTATTCTTCCAAGCATTTGATCTTTGTTGAAATATAAATAAATGAAAGATTGCCTAAAATTGCAAATGAGTCTGCAGTGAAAACAAAGTGCTTGCAGAGTTTAATGAGTTGTTACACCTGGTTCATTGGCAGGAAACATGGCCTAAACAGTGAAAGCAATGGAAATGGATAATAAAATTCAACTGAGTGAGGTAAAGGATGCTGTTCATTCCCAGTCAGCTGAGTATAAAATTTGAAGTACCAAGAAAATGGGAAGGTTGTAAAATGGAAACCTACAGGTGGAAGAAGCAGGAAATTAAAAACAAATGGGCAGAAAGGAGGTGATGTATGACAGCCAATTTAGAAACCATTGGAAGGAAATGAGATAAGTTACAGTGTGCTAAGGAGAAGCAGATTGAAGTACTGCCCCCTGGTGGACAGGAGGAAAAAACACACCCTGGAAATCTCCAACCTGTGATGTCCCCTCAGTCTTATTGTGGACAAAAACTGTGTTTTGGAAAGGAGCAAATAATTGATGTGGCATCTTATGATGATAACTGACTGTTTGGTAAATAGTTGTACAAAAACCGCCTGAGACGTTGCTGCATTTTGATACAAATATTTGTTTATAACTTTGTGGTTTCCTCAATTTATAAACAAGTTTTTAAAATGTATTATTCCTATTTGCATTGTAAGTCATAAAAATGGTTTGTACAGCATGTACAATAAAACCTTTTCACATTAAGATTTGATGCTTTTTTGTGTGATTTTAGGTCCAGTGTGATGATTCAGTTTATCAAAATAAAATAAAAAAAGACTGTAAAATCCTACATGTGAGGTTGTGCTGGGTCAAAACAGCCAATTATGACACCAGATGCATTGTAAATTTAACAGAATATTAGCTCCAATGAACAGTAAATGTTTTAAAGATAAATCCAGTTTAATCCAGATTTGTAAACTGGATTTATTTCTTCGAAACATATTTTCAATTGCAGATTATTTGTTCATCTCACTGATAACACCCTAACAGTAATAAGGTTTTTATGACTTTATTCACACTAATCTTAATCTACCAGATTCTCTTCTTCCTCAGAAATGTTACAGCACCAAACAAATGTAAAAAAAAAAGAAAAAAAGAAACAGCACGGTTGGTCTACAAACTTTCATTAAAGGTGAGGCTGCCTTTGGCGCCTTTGCCCTGATTTGATCTCGAGTTCAATTTGATTTCTGTCTTGCTGTCATTGGTTTAACACTGACCAGTTCGGTGAGGGAGAGCAATGAAGTCAGTAATTCATCTCAGAAAAGGGCAGTGTCAGACCCAGTCACTCGCTAAATATAATGTGCAGCCAGCAATTCATGGGATCTGGAAACTGGGCTCACCTTTGACCTTTAGCCTTTGTGAAATGAGCAACCTTTGCCAGATGACCCGTTTGAATTCTCAGACCAGCTGAAATGTGCCTGCAGTACATATATGTGTGGAAAAACCAATAGTTCTTATTGTCACAGTGCTGTTGGGCTCAAAATCTGCTACGGTCTTAGAAGGTGCATCCAGAGAAATATTTTAAGTTAAAAATCCTTTACAGGTTTGTCTGTTTTTTTTATTTGTTTTATTTACTGCAAATGTATTTCGCAGGAACAGAAGAATAGTATTGCCATCGGTGTTAGCAGGGGTCAAAGAATATGACCCATCTGTCAAAACAGGGGCCAGATTAAACTCTCCTCCTCCTCCTCCTCCTGCTGTGAAGCCTCCACGTAGCCTCAGGGCTTGGGGAGGAGATGGTGCTGGGGATGGAGGTGGGGATGGAGGCTTGATTATAATGATTGGCACCTGTGAAAGAGGGCTTGGGCAAGTGCAAGGACCATATCAAAGAGGATCAGCTGGGGCACAGTGTGACCTGACTGTTATTAGGTGCCAAAATGAAATGGCCGCTCTATAGCCCCTTCAAGAAATCATTTAACCAGTCACAGCTGACTGAAATACACGCATGTATGGACACGCACATTAGAAAAAACACACGTACGCACACACTGTGGTGAAAGACAAAAGCTGGAAATAAAGATTAACCAAGCCTCGAAGTGGAGGTATGTTGAGAAATCGGTTGGAGGAAATTTGTTTGCTTCAAGCACTTAAAAGTTCGACCACTGTGAATCATGACGGATGGTCCTGAAATGTAAAAATGTGTTTCATCTGCAACATAAAATGTTCCAGTAAAGATTTCCAACACAGACCAGAGACTGATGAGCCAGACACCAGAATCAGAAGATAAAACATGGCAGCATGCACATGTCCAAATATAAGATTTAAATAAAAATCAAAAATACTTTATTAATCCCCAGAGGGGACATTAAAATGTTGAAGTAGGCTTGGTTGTCAGTCATATTGTTCCAGAGGGTGACTTCCTGAATCTTTCTGTCTTGCAGCTCACCGCAACATGTCCTTGTAAATCACTGCAGGACCTCCTCCTTTTAGCTTTCCGCATACTTTTGCTGTCTCAATCTGCTTGTGCAGTTTAAAGGCATGTAGAGACACATTAGTCCTGGATATATTCTTGTTGCAGCCATGTCTCAGTGAAACACATAATACTTGCATTCTTTGTATTCCTTCTGTATCCTTGTTAATGTTTCCATTTTGTTAGCTAACAACGTCATATTTCCCGTCAGAACAGTCAAAAGAAATAGTCTGAATTTCCACCTATTTTCTCTACCTTGCTCCTGCCTTGCATCCTCTTTGTTTTCTCTTCAACTCATGTGGGATTTGGTGTTATTTCACTCATTAATTTGGTTTTGGAGAGCTTTATCAGTTGATCCCGCAGGGAAATAGCTTTTCCGTTGCCATGGATATTCATCATTACAGATTTTGAAAGAGTCCAAAGTACGAGGAGAAACTACTCGAGCAGTTCAGCCTCCGAATCAGCGTGAAAAAAGCTGACTGTGAATTATCTAAGAAAAAAGCTCAATTGTATTTCAAAAAACTAATACAATATGACCTAAACTACTATAACTGTTTCCACCTAGCGGCACAATCTTGATTGGAAACATACACTTCTTTAAAAGTTTTATATTTTCCGCAACTGAATAAGACTTCCTTAAAGACAGGACCACCATGAATCTGAACTGGCCTGTTTTATCCATGATAAAAAAACATCTAGGAGCTCTTTGAAAGACTCAACAGTCAGCGGGTTTCACTTTCCTTTGGTTTGATTTGGTCACGCAGCTGCTGCTAACACTGTATATTATCACTTACTGAGGATTGTTTTCATTTGTGGCCATACAAAGTGTTCTACTTAAGATATGATGTGAACAATAATACTTTCTGTTCATATGATATGCACTTTGATATGATTGTTGTGGAGATGTCTCTCACTTGTGTCAGGGTAATAAGAACCAGGTCAGCGTTAGCGAGAACAATAGACAAGACGGCTCAGGATGTAATTACTGATAACTGTTTGTGTATGCTGAGAACTACATGAGAGAGAATATTCCTCTGTGCCATAATTGATGCGACAGAGAGAAGATTCTTCAATCAAGTATCCATAGACAGTAATATGAAATCACTCAGTGATGGCCACTCACTGATCGATCAGCTTAGTAAAATGCAGAAAGACAATTTCTTTGGTTTGAGACTCATTTACTAAGGCTTTTTTGGTAATAACAAATCGTTTCTTCCATATTTTTAGTGTCAAAAGTGCAAATGTTTTGACTGATTGCCGGAGACGCCAACAACGGAATGAAGCCGTCCTTCCTAGACGTCGTCTTAAGAGAAGAATCTGTCTGTGTTTGGTCATTAGCGTCCAGGAAACAAATCTTTATGGACTTAGAAAGCCGTTTATATAATGAAAAGAATCCTCTCCACTTGTTACACTTCAGCCCTGCTTGGTTAGACCTGATAGACTATATATAATCAAGATTCTGCTATCTGGATATATGCTTTAAAGTTATTGTGTTGTTTTAGAGTAGGCTCAAAAGCCCCATTTCCACCAAGGGGTCCGGGTTTATACAGGACGGGTCAGTAAGCATTTTTTGCTGTTGTTGTTTTTCCGTAGGTAAAACTGGGGAGGGTGCCAGAATAACCAATCCGACCCATCCTATTATTTTGGGACCCTTCAACTGGAGTCCCAATGTTACAGACTCTAAAGATTGGAGCTTGACACACTGCAGTCCATTGATTGGTTGAAAGAATCAACACAGTGCAACTTGGCACTAAAAACAAAGTGTTTTCCTGCTTTGTTTTGGTCATGTTTAAATATACCTTCGTTTTTTTGTTGTTGTTTAAAGCCACAGAAGAAGAAAATACCCAAACTGCTTGATGTCCACCGTTCTCCTCCCTTGTGTAGCGTTCACAATGCTGTGTTATTACGTAGCTGAAGCATCTATCGCCATCCGGCTTATACCCCATCTACCATGTAAGGGTACGGATGTCCGTGGAAACACAACGAAGATCAGAATTTACCGTCCCGTCCTGAACTGGACCCCTGGGTAGAAACGGAACTAAAGACTCCCGTTAGGAGACTCGATATTGATTAAAAGGGAGGGAAAATATGGAGAAAGCTGTTTGGATTGTCTTTCTATGTCAGGGTTGTCCAGCTATGGTCTCAAGGGCCACAATCCTGCAGACTGTAGATGTTTCCCTGCTCCAACACACTTGATTCAAATTATATAACGCTCCTCAACAGCTGGCTCTGCTCAATCATGTTGACCCACTAACCTGATTCAGGTGTGCTGCAGCAGGAAACAGCCAAAACCTGCAGGACAGTGGCCCTCAAGGACTGACTTTGGACTCCTCTGTTCTATGTGGTATGACAAATTCTTTTTCAGAATTACCTTCAGCATGCTGTTTATTAATGAAGTTATTTCTATTGCATATTTTGTGTTCCTTTGGTTCACTTCATGAGATCATGTGTGCAGCTACTGTTTGGATGCACAGTCTGGGAGTCTGGGACCGATCATCTCTGGGAAGTTAGAAGACAAGTTCAGGGAATCTATGTTGCATGACAGATGACCGTAGTCAACTTCGACTGTTCTGGGAACATTAAAAAAGGTCAGAGACCCAGATATCTGGGAAATTTTAAAGTACAAATTTCAGGGAACATGTATATGAAGTAAACCAGTCCCTGTATGTACGATTTTTTGACAGAACAGTGTAAACTTCCAACTACTTTTGATGCCAGCTTTGAACCATTTCAAAGTTTTAATCAGCAGATTGACATCACTTGTCAAGAAGCAAGAGAAAAAGTCAAGACAATTCTTTGACACCCAACAAGGATTCTTGTTAGCTTATGGACAGAATCAAAGTCCAAATGGTGCAGATAAGCCTTATGAGTATACTATATAAGAAGCTCCATCCAGTTACTCTCCTTCTCCTCCTCAAAACCAACTTTTCTCTTTGCTGTCTTTTTATTGCCAATCATAAAATCTAAAAATACAATGATTTAAATCCTAAATATGCTCTGTTCCCAAAATAAGTTCAAATTAATTCAGATGAAACATTTGTATTGCCAAACATAAGTTTGGCATCGACCAGAATTAACTTGTGTTTGGATCCTTTTCCTCTAATGCTGCACAGTCTGCTCATGAAGATAAGTCAGCTGTTGGAGTTTAAGTTGTCATTTTATGGGAAACGAAACCCTCTTTCAAATCTGAAGTTTTGCATTTCTTGACATCATAAAATCATGTTTTTTAACCAGGACTTAAAATTGAATACAAAACAATGATAACATATTGAACTTTAAATCGTTTAACTAAACTTAAAACATGTTTTCTACAAACATACTGCAGTGCATTCTGACCAAACATGTCCACGTTGGTCTGGTCTGTCTAAAGGACATTGTTCCAGAAGTCTTGTTTGTTCAGATGCAGCTTTGTCAACCTAAGCCGTGCTGCCATCGTCTCTTTAGAGACGAGACTTTCTCTTTCACCCTTTAAAACAAGCCATACTTGTTCAGTCTTTTTCTAACAGGACTGTCATGAACTTGAACATTTAACATGGCTAACTGAGGCCTGGAGAGTCTGAGATGTAGATCTTGGGTGTTTTTTTTGCAGTTTCTGAGAAAATAATGGTTTTGGTGGGACAACTGGGAAGATTGGGAGCTTTCTTGAATGTTCCACATGTAAATAATCTTTCTCTCTGTAGAAAGATGGACTCTAAATAGTTCAGAAATGCCCTTCCCAGATTAATGGGCAGGAACAGCTGCTTCTCTAAGACCATAGGTGATGTCTTTCCTCCTTGGCACAATCACCTGAACTGTAGAGCAGCAAACTGCCAAAATCAAATGCCATTTTTCTTATTCTATTTTCTATTAAGATATAAATTATTCCATTAAATAGTTAAAATAGAATAAATAAAATAAGAATATAAAATAATATTTTTAAAAAAGTAAAAATAAAATAAGATGAAATAAAATAAATAAAAAAACTAAATAAGTTAGAAATAAAACAAAGTAAAAAATTAAATTTAATTAAATTAAACATAAAATAAAATAACCATTTCTCTGTGTCCTTGCTTGAAGCCTGTTTCAGTGATCAAACAGCATGCAGTTTGTCCATGATCTACTTTTCCTGTCACTTTGCAGCACGGTCACATTTCCAGCGTGCCCGCTGCTCATCAGCCATGTCTCTGTTACCGTCTCCTCATTTGTTGTGTCTCCACGTTGGCCAAGCTTGCCATCCCCGCGAGGGACTGCTTCACTCATGACTACCACTGTTGTGTCTCGGCAGTCCTCTGCCCTTTGCACAAACATATCGATCACTTCTACCTCCCCTCCTTTGTCACCTTTTCTGTCCTGGGCTAAAAATACATTTTCACAACCAATTCGTGTCACCAGTGACCACCAACAATCTTCTCTCCTTCATCTTTTGACCGCTCTCCTTTGGACTTAATCCCTTTCATATTTCTTTCTAAAATGTTTGTTTCATCAGAAATCATGGGGCTTTTTTTATGCCGAGGTCAGAGGATCTCCTCTGCTCAGTGAAATCTCGCAAATGTGCCATCTTAAAATAAATGCTGATTGCTATGTTATTGGTTTCCTTTAGCTCATAAAAACATGACAGCCTCTAGATGTTTACTGAGCCAGGCACTTTACAGGGGTCAATAAAAGGAAATTGCTGCTCAAAGAAGCTCTGGGAGTGTGACTTAAGACATACAACTCAAACCTTGACCCAATCTAAACAACAAATAAACAGCACACACCTTCACAGCATTTTCCCCAGGAACAAAGAAAACAAATCATTATTGTTTAATTGTACATGAGGCGGAGTCTTCTGTCCAAAAAGTGAGTCTTAACTGAATGAAATCTTACCTCTGATCCTCTTATCTCTTTGATAACACTCAACAAAAACAAAGCGCGAAGGTCGCAGCAAAGACACTGCGTTACTCTTCAAATAAGTTTCAAAAGGCTGAAGAAGTAGAAATAATGTTTAGATCGGTGGGCCGTGCACGTATACCCACACCGATACAAGGAAGGTGTATTTGTAGGAGGCTTTGGGAAGGTCACGGTGGCAAGGCCTCCACTCGAGTGTCTCAATCAAAGCTGTGTAAAGGCAGGGTCGCCTGATGGCCACTGCCGTCTGTTTCTGAGGGTACTTAACCCTGGATGAGTGGCTAATAAAGGGAGTCATCCAGAGCGGATTCCCCCTAACTGATTTAAATAAGCATCCACTCACAAACGCATGAGGAAGCGTGGAAATGCTGAGCGCTCTGAAGCCAAAAGGCGCCATTAAGGAGACCAAATAACACTCAACAATATCAACAGTAGCTGTTTGGTGTGACTGGGAAATTAAAAACCGTACTTAAAGATGAAGATTTCTGGGATTTGCACCATTACAGGATTCAGATTTCTTCGATGAGCACCCATTCAGAGCCCGGCTTAATGCCGACAGTGGCTAACGCTAAAAAAGAGGGGGAAAAAAACGTTCAGTAAAAAACTCGACAACATATTAAATCTGATCGCGCTGTAACGAAAAGCGAGTGGTGATAATAATAAGCTCTGATGGGGCGCTCTTATGGCCCATCGATTTCCAATAGCTGAGATCATAGAAAGCTGGGGGGGTAATTACACTGTGCAAGCAGAGGTCGTCCTGAGCAAATATCATTATCATCAGATTAGAATGAAAGGCTGGCGCGGGTCGAGCACACGCAGGTGAAGGAGACCCAGAGGAGAAGCTTCTCAGCACACGTTTCTGACCCTTCATCTGTCTCAATGTCCCCACCTTGCTCACAGCTCCCCAGGTCAGCCCTACATCACACTGACATAAACAAGAGGGGGGGGTGGCAGGTCACAAAGGCACAACCATTCATCACAGTGAGACAAGGCATATGATGAGAGTGATACCTCAGAGTAGCAAACAGATAAAGAAGAAGACAACACAGGATGGAAAGTACAGTAAAGAGCTGCAGCTTCCGACTGATCCTGGAGGGTTTAGATACCGCTTTAAAAACCTCCGTGCGGAACAGATCACACGATAGGAAGGTAGTTTATCAATACATAAAACATTCAACTCACAAAAATGGATTATTCAGACAAAGTTTTATTTACCCAGATATTTTATGATTGAATCAAAATTAAACTTTACGCTCTCATCTGACATTTTTTTCATATTTTTCTCAGTTTTTTTGTTTTGGTGATCGTTTTGGCTACGTTACAGCTAGCCGCGAAAATTTCTGCAATAACTCTGATTAATCAATTTTTAAGTCCAGTATATTTTTCTTTTCTTTTCATTTCTAAATTAACATCTTATCAGCATTTTGATTATCACAAATTATCTCACACACACACCCAAACAAATCATTCTTGGCGCCCCCTGGTGGTCACGCCAGCCATGTAACCATTAAAAGAATTTCATGAATCTGTGTACAATGGAAGAACAGTTGAACCGAGTAAAATACAGTAAAGATGTCAAATATCTCTACTTCTTTTAAATCAAATGCTTACAGAATAGAATATGGGGTTTTAAACTGTAATGACAGCGAGATTTAAAAATGTAATTTTAATTTAAGTCAATGAGGCATTTTTTTGCCACCAAGGTGACCAAAGTGAGTATCTGACATGACATAAAATATATGAATGCAATCTAATCAATTTTGCAGCTAATCTTCGACATTTCCAAGACTAATCACCACGAAAGCCCCGTCCACCTACGATTCATTATATATTTTGTCTTTTTTGTAATAATTATTTTATCATATACCCTGGGATAGGCTCCAGCTTCCCTCTGACCCTGAATTGTGATAAGCGGTAAAGAAAATGAATGGAAGAATGAAATTATAAAAAATGATTTATGGGATAGAAAATAATAATTTCATTGTTTGTTGTAATAAATATTTTGTATCAGTTTGTTAAATAATGAAAGAAATATTACATGGAAAATTATAGTCTTTTGGTAATGAAAATATTTTATTATTTCATAAAATAATACAAATGTTTTATTACCAAAAAAACATTAAAAAAATGAATTATTTTCAATATAAAATGGAAATTAAGATCAGTATTGTGTATTTCAGCATTTAATGCATTTCAATCCATTTACTCAGAAGCTAATGGGATTATCTGAAATAACATGAAATAAAGTAAAACAAACAAAAACAAAAAAACAGAAAATTGGGAGCATCATTTTCTCTAAAGTAAATCAAATTATCGGTAAAAAAAGAAAAGAAAAAAAAGAAAAGAGTATTAGATAAACAAATAACATAACTGGCATTTAAAGTGTTAAAAAGCCTGAAAATGAATGAGGTTATCTATTTGTGTGTGCATGCAGATTTCTGCACAGAAAGGTCACCAGAGGATAATAAATTGGAGGAGGGCACAGAGGTTAAAGTCATCTTTACCTGTATGCAAGCTGTAAGTTGTTTTATGAATAACAGTGCAAACTGGTGGTGCAGAGCTGGTTTAGAATACATCTGACGATGACACAGTGGGAAAATAGTTGATATCAAAACACACATTTCTTAAGGTACATAAAAAGATAGATTATATATATATATATATAATCTGCCTTTCTCTCTCAGGTGTCATGTGACGTTTAAACAAAACATGAAGATGAACCACCCCCAGATGATTCAGTGGAGGGGAGTCACAGCGAGACGTCCCGTTGCACCCATCTCCCTCACCCTCCTCTAGGTGCTCCCCCACTGCTAACCCTCTGAATGCAAACGAAAAAGATCCCGGGAAGCCCGGCAAGAGGTTGCAAGTGCCACTCTGATGAGCCCCTGACGTCTCTATCTGTGCTGCTCAGTGTGGGAGCTGGCCCGGGCCACCTACATTAACATAAACAAGGCGTGCTGCTGGGGTCCGCCTGTCAGGGGCTGTCACCGCCGAGGACAGAGGAGAGACGCCTCTGCATTAACCTCCAGGCTTATCTCACTCTGTGTGCTCCACAAAAAAGTGGGGATTAGTGCTCAGTCAGGAATTGCTTTTGGGTCCTTGTCACTCCTGCACGATTACTGAACTCCCTCTTCTACTCTCAGACTATTATTCTCATCTCCCTCTTCCACTCTCCCAAAGGGAGGGAATCCCTGGGGGTTTAAAATGGCAACCCAGAGGGTCTGAGCTTCTTTGATTTTTGGTGTCACCTTCGGTGATAAGTTGTCACTGCAGCGATTTCTGCCTTTACGTCGGCCGACTGCATTCTTCTGCAGCAGTTTCTATGAGTCATGAAAAAAGGAAATGCTCAGTGGAAGGACTGGAGGTCCACATCTATCGTGCTCAGCGAGATCAGAGATGATACACCGACCCGAGAGCCACTAAAATACAAGCCACAACTCAGGACCGTCGGCTGGACGTTAGTTACAATAAGTTGACCCGTAATAACTTCTCTTTTAACTGTTACTTTTATTCACTGCTGCTGCTCCTGCTGCTACTGACAGAGCAGCTTTAAGACACACAGACAGAAACAGACAAAAATATTTGAAACAAATGCAAATCAAGAAATATAAATGGCACAGACGACAACTCAAGAGTTTTCAGGGAGACAAAAAAGTGTCGGAACAAACAAGGACAGGATCTACCTTTGTAGATGAGGATTGTGTGAAAATGAGCTAAAATGTGACTTTTTCAGTTGTTTTCAGACTTTGTTGTCACTGTTCGTTAAGAATTACACAACAAAATAAGGAGTCTTCCGTGAGGAAGTATAGTACAAAACTTTCTAAAGGGCAGAAAGTCAAACGTCTGTTAACACAATCTCTGTGTTTATTTTTCACTCTACAATCCAAAATATAGTAAAAATTAGTGTCCCCAGAAAAACATGAGTTTGCATCTTTTGGTTTTTGTGACATTGCGGTTGTGCACGTCTCTTCAGCAAAGAATATATCCAAAACTGCAAACTAGATTATAACAAAGTCATTTACAATGTGAATTTCCCCAGCTGGCGGACCTTGACATCAGATAGGCAAACTGAGCCAAAATGGTCATTTTGGAAACTACACCACCACCGTCTGCACTGCAGCCTCTCTCATTTTCCGTCCCTCCAGGACTTGGCAGCATTTTTTTGAGATTTTATGGCAGCTTTTGTGGAAAGTTGTGACAAAACTTTTAATGGTTTTTACTGTTTTTCTTCTTGCAAAAGCACCTGAAATTTAATTCAAATATTAGCTTTTTTTCCCCCAACATTCTTTACTGAAATAAGCACACTGGGAAAGTTTTTACCATTCAGCAGAGAGATCTTAAAGCTGCAACTTATTGTTCAGACACAGCAGGAAAAAAAGGGAAAACACACACATTATATAAATATATATATATATACATATATTTATTTTTTTAAGATTCTTTCAGAATATTACAGACACATCAGGGTGATTTTCCTCATCTCCGTCATACTCTGACCAGGTTTTACATAAGAAAAATTCACAGATATAAAACATGATGTGATTTATCATGGTGGTCTATCTATGTAGCACGCTGGTTGCTGTTTGCTGTTTTCATACTTTTATTCAAGCAACAACGTGATATCGCTGCAGACCGGTTCTGTGTGCTCTGTTTAGACGCCATATTTTCAAGCGAGTAAACGTCAGTGCGCATGTCAAGACAGAGCATGCTCAGTCACAACGCAGCCTGATAATGTTCCGTTTCACCGTGTACATGACAAAGCTTGACTTTCAATCAGTTTGGGAAACAGGATATTCTACCCCTATGAGACCGAATGAAACTCCATTCGGGTTTGGCCTGTTTATTCTGATTGAGGTAATTATATGGAGAATTTTTATTCATTCTGGGCTTCTAAATCAATTCTATTCAGAGTATTAGACTCCATGTAAAGACAGCTATAGTTTACCTTCACTTTCATCCAGAACTCTGGGAGAGTATTCCAGCATCTGGGGTCTTTATTAGAAAAGAAAGTGGGTCAGAGAGAGACAGGGGGTGACAGACAACAACGTAACCCAGCCAGGGATTGAAACCTTGGCTTTATGCTTGGAGGAACTTGAACCGAGCCCCTCCCTGAATGCCAGGGAAGTGTTGGGAATTTGTATGGCACATGCATCACGTTTCAACGATGCTGTGACTGTAACATCACAAATTTCTGGAGGAACTGAATTTCATTCTCCTTCACATTATCAGAGTTGTCCTGTGAGGAGATAATGTTCACACATACTGTACTATAAGCTGATAGAGGTTTAGAACTACAGCTGCATCGATCCAAAGAGAAAACAAGCCTGAAAACGTTTTCATTTCTACTATGTACCATCTTCATTTATTCTTCACCAGTGACATGCATACAAATATTTACGCATCTTAACCCTCTAACACTTAAACTTAGCAACATAACTGAATGAAACAGGTCATATCTGTTTAAGAGAGCCAAAAGCTGCAACTGCTTTCTCCTGCTGTATAGCAGACATGTGTATCTTCAATCCTGACACAATTTTTGGATTCTATTCAAAGTTTATGAGGAAATCAAGGTTGAAAGAAACCGTTCTGAGCGGATGAAAAAGTGCTCCGAGAGCGGATGAGAGAGAAAGCATGCATCATGTTGAAATGCTGTTCGCTGCTGATGAAGTACCTTTTCAGCTATTTCTGATTGTGGAGAGAAATATTTGCCTCCTGAGGATGATGATTGGTCGTCTTGTGACAGTGATGCTCCTGTCCGTAATTGTATAAAAAGAATAATGTACCATTTGACAGAGCGGCCTGTGTGAGCAGCTAGAAACACTGAAGCAACCAAGGTGGAATCCAGTATAAAATCCTTGTATTTATTTCAACATAAACTGGAACAAGTGTGATGGGGGCCAAAGTGCGTTGGGGCCAAAGTGCATGGGTTTATTGGAGTGTTTTGCATGCCAATGTTTTACCTTATTGTTTTGGACGTGCTGTGCTTTATTTATTGACTCCCCTGGAGGCCCAAACAAACCCTCAACTAACCAGCCCAACAAGAAACAGGTGTGAGCCCCCTGCAGGATTTAAGTGGAGCAGTGAGTGGCAGAGTATTCATCATGAGTGGGCAGATGTACTGCTGCAATTTTTTTTAAAAGGTACAGTGTGTAACTAATTTGGGTTTTTATAAGCAAAAATCAAGTGTATCTTTCATAAACACGTCTTGAATAATAAGACACCCGTGATACAAGTGAGAACTGAGCACGATCGATCTGACGTTAATAATATTTCAAACTTTGCGCACCAACGTGAGCTTCATCAGACGTTCAGCTGGTCTGATCGCTGACATCATTTCTAATCAGATGTTGCTTTCCGAATGAGATCATGATAGAGTTTAACCGTGATATGGAGTCTATGTTGCAACTTTATATTGACTACTACTCCAATGAATGTCCAAGTGGTTTTATTCACCTGCATGAGACAGGAGAGAGGTTGGACATTGCCTGTCCATCACTGAGCTGCATTACATCATCTGCGCTGGATAAACACATTTATCTCTCTGGAACTAACGCCAGATGAAAGCAGTGCCGCTGTGATGCTGGGAATAATGGTGGAATGATGGTGGGAATAAGTGTGGAAATAATGTCAAATCAAGTCTCCTTCATTCCTACAAAACATTTAAAACCAACGTGATAACCAAACAGCTTCAGGAACATTGAGGAAGTTCTCTTGATTCTGTCCTCCAGCTGCAGGACAGCTGCACGCCTATCATCTGTGCTGCCTGCTTCAATAAAAAGAAAAGAAAAACAAACTAGACTTTTTTTTCAATGGTTTGAAACAAGGTGATATAACAATTTCTCTCTTTCTAAAAAACTGACAAAGATCTCCGCTTGATTCTGGATCATTTTCTGCTCGCATTTCTCTCTGCAGCGTTTATTTATGCTGTTTAACTTTTTAAACAGTGTTTCAGAGGATGTTTAAATAATATTCATCTCCTGCACTTAAATTTCGAATTTGGCTTCAAACTCGAAATTCTTTATGCTTATTTCTTTTTCTCCTCTGCTCCGAGGTCAAATGCAAGTGATTTCCACGTGACTTCTAAAGGGATGCGTTGTCTCTATATCTGGTTAAATGAGGGCGTTTCTGAATGCAAACGACCATGAAGGGGCACGAGGCTGGCAATTTAGAACATGTGGGATTCATTAACAGCTGATTACTTACTACCGTACGTACGACTGGCTTCCACATGGTGGATAAATCAGGATTTTTTGTACTTACATTCTAAATTTCATGCGTAGGATTGAATTTAGGAACGTTTCTACGAACGGTTGATACATGAGGGTCCAAGGCTCTAACTCCTAGGTGGCGTTGTATCTTTTTCACTCAGTTTTTATTTTGTCATTCCTTGGCCATGACACACAAGGGGACAGTCACCATGGGGGCAGCTCTGCCTCAAAAATGAACAAACTGGCAGCTTTCATCTCCTCTGATACCGATTGGGCTGAACTACGTCCTCCAACAAAGGCGTTTCCTATGTTCATTTTAAAATCTTAGAACTTGGAAACTAAATATATATACAACTAATATACTCATAAAGAAGAGCATAAACCTAAAACCATTTTCCAACACCTAAAACTCAAAAACAACTCATCATACCCACACACCTATCTAATGGCCTCTTCCGGAACCATAGTTCGTAGTGAAAGTTATATAATCAAATACGGCAGCCAACATGTGATGCCTAGGGATAGGTACCGTAACCTGGTATCAAAATGGCCCCAGGACAGAGTCTGACGGTCCGCACGGACTGATAAGTTTCAGCCTTATCAGTCATCTTAACGGTATGTTAAGGTCGTATTCATCTTTCAGACATAAACTCAAGCCAAACATTGTATTGCCAACCCCCTCCTCCTTAACAAGCACACATGCCGCGGGGAGTCAACGCCATTGACCGTTTTTCAAATCTGAAGGCCGTCCGTCATTTTGACAGGTTTCAATTCAAAGCCCAGATCACTTGGTAGCGAGTGAGCATATCCATACCTTTTTTTTCTAAACACTAAAACAAAAGGGGAAAAAACTACAAAATTAATAACTTTAAAAAAAATACAGAATACTATCAATAACTTCTTTTATATATTAGGCTAAAGACAATATGCTGTCTATTTAAAAAGTTTAAAGTATTCAAATGTACCTGATAGTAAAGTGAAAATAGTACTGAAAATAGTTTCAATAAGTTAAGATTGAAAGACTATGTTGAAGTGAGACGACTTAGATTTAATTCTAGAAAATCCGTCAGAGTGAGACCTCTGTCCAGGTGTCTATGAAATCGTTGACGCCCCCCTGCAGCTCAGGTTGTAGCAGAGATGGTGGAGAACGTTACCGAACGGACCATTTCACTTATGAAGTGATCAAAAGTCGGTAAAACTCTCTGAACGAGGGGTTTCCTGATCCCGCAAGCACTTGCTTTTAGCGGGAGGGAAGCCCGTAGCATCTGCTCCTTCTGCACCATCTGTTCAACGCGCTCGATAAAGTACCGGAGTATCATTAAGAGTAGTAGTATCGATAAATCCATAACGATACCCATCCCTAGTGACGCCACAATAAGAAAATTAGACACCCATCAAGAACTCTAGTTCATATTCAACATTTTTCTCTTTTACAGTAATAATCTCTATCCACGTCCAAGCTACAGCTTTTTGAATTCTTGATATCAAATTGAACATTTTCTTTAATTAAAAATCATTTAATGAATTATCCATTATTGTGGCTCCAGAAGTATTCAAGTAGACCTTGTTGTTGCAGGGGTCTAAAAAGTATACACAGGTGCAAAGGTTAATTTGGTGATATAAATACAGATTATGACTATATTTATTTGAAAACTGTCATTTTTGTTTGGCTAATTGCCATGAAGAGCTTTTTCAGAAGATTAAATGAAGAGAGAGGCAGCTCCTGAGGACAGTTCATCTGGAAAAACTTTAAAAACGTAACTAAATGTGTGTGGCTCCAAACACCACTAAGACATCCTCATGAAAGGATTTCTCTTCCGATATTATTTACAAGGTCAAAAAAGAGCCGTGGCACATTGCATGGTTGGAGTCTGTTCATCTTAAAACTATAAACTTAGAAAAACTAAGAGCGTAACACAAAGCGTGACTTCTTCCATTTGCTGTGCTCGCCTGAACTTTGGCTGCACACTTCAGCGTGTAAAATCACTTTCTTTCTCCTGCTGTCGCTGTATTTGCTTGGCAGGTTCTTGACACCTCTGCTTTGGTGATTTTCGTGTCCTCCAGCCCGAGGGAGGTGCGTGCTTCGGTGTTACCGACAAGGACGCGGCGTGGAAGCTGAAAGCTGAAGGTTGTCTGCTTAACTGACAAAAAAGTTAAGATCGGTTGAGTTCCTCCTCCTCTTCTTCCTCCTCCTCTTCGGCCTGCATCTATAATGGCCTTGTGGCTTGCAGCCAGCGACACGCTGCAGCCTTCTACAGCTGCATTATTGTGCGGGCTAAATCCATATCTCAGGACCTCAGGCCTAATCAAACAGGCTAAATGCAGGGAAGGAGCCAGTCCCTGTTTAATTACTAATGAGAGTAATGACAATAACAATCACATTGCTCCACAGCTGACGTAATAGGGCCAGACATGAGAGGCATACCGAGGGAGATCTGCCTCCAAGCAAGGCAGCAATTAGGGCAGAAGCTGAGGAGGCAGCTTGTGGCAAAGACTTGAGATGAGCAGAAAACACTGTCTCATACTCGTCTTCCGTCTAACACCTTGTCCTCCTTTCAGGCATCAGTATCATCAGCTGCTGCCATACGCTGACAGCGCTGGGCTTCATTATATCTGTCCTGCCCATCGCTGGTGCGAGCCCTGTGTTGTTCAACCGGCTTTCAGCCGCACGTCACTGGCGGCTGCCATGTTTAATGACCCTCCTCCTCCTCCTCCTGTATCCAGCGCTCAGTAGGCGCAGCGTGAAACGTGGGGAAACACTCAATTTCTGTAATGGCTTGAAATGGAGTAAATATCACTCGCCCCCCTGCATTTGTTACTCATTCAGCCCCGTTATCACTTGCTGCCTAATTTCCTGGTGCACTGACAAAGGCAGAGGGCGTTTCCATGGAGAGGGAACCCTTGCGGTTTTCGTGCTTCTCTCAACTTGGCACTCTGTTCATTTCACAGCAATTATCCTGAGTCATTCCACACATTCTGCCACAGAAACTCAAGGGAAGGACCTTTCAGCTAATTGCTTTCAAATGGAAATAAAAAAATAATCACACGGCTACTTTGTCAAAATGACTCCTGTTATGCAGCATTTGGTATGGGAAATTGATGTGGGATTCCTTTTAATGTCCCATTTACAATGCCTGCCGCTCTGTTTCCAGATGAAAACCTTATTTTAAATGCATTTTGGGATGAAGTCCTCACACTGCATGCACTGCCATGTTTCAGTTTTCTTTATATACCAACATGTTTGTGGGGACAACTTTCTTTATTACCCTTCAGGTCTATTTTTGCTGCAGGTGGTGAGTGTCTGTAGTGTGAAATTCACTGGTGAATAGATATAAATGCTGCAATTTATTACGGAATTAATATTTAATGGTCTGTTTCAGTTTGACTCTGTCCTTTCACACATACACACTCATTTTTCATTTTGGTTATGTGACTTTTACTCTGTTTAGTAAGTAAAGTAAAAAAAAGAAAAAAAGAAAGAAAGATTACAGCCTGCTGCTGACAGTAATTAAAATTAGTCAAGTCCAGGCACAAACTCAGTCATGAATGAACTGTCAACTTGTGCTCAATATGCTTGTAAAATACAAATTATGTGAGCTATCAGAATTTCTAAAAGAAAAAAAAATGTGGAAATGCAGCCGCTGACGGGCAGATTGTTTAATGATGCCCTGGGGTCTGAAACACTTCCAGCAGGCTGCAGTACAGCCTCACCAGAGATTAGATATCCAGGGTTAAGCTGTGCGTGCGTGCGTGTGTGTGTGTGTGTGTGTGTGTGTGTGTGTGTGTGTGTGTGTGTGTGTGTGTGTGTGTGTGTG
>JBBBVU010000022.1:23069908-23080125 GCA_037177055.1 Atherinosoma microstoma | reverse complement strand
GTGTGTGTGTGTGTGTGTGTGTGTGTGTGTGTGTGTGTGTGTGTGTGTGTGTGTGTGTGTGTGTGTGTGTGGAGGCCTTCTCTGCAGACTAATAAAGTTCAGGTGGAAAACATATGAGGCAATAGGTGAAAATAAAAAATTATTGCAATTAATTTCCTTAGAATAAGAAGTTTGTATAAAACATGCTATGGCTCGGGACATTTTGGCTCTTGAAGTGTCAGGTGGTGCATCCAGATAGTTGTAGTTTGTGGAAGTAGGTGTTTCTACTGGTCCTTTAACAACTTCCTAATGTGTACAAAACAAGAAAAAAAAAGAAGCTTGCTTCGTCACAGTAGCGTAACCCTCATATCTGACAACTAGACAAGTGTAAATGGGGATGCCATCTACCTGGAAGAGCTGCTGAAGTCAGCCAAATTTATCCTGGCGTGTGTTAATGCAGGTTGTGACCTCGCAGATGACCAACATTAGCATCAAAATGCTGCAAGCTGGACAACAAACAGGGCAACGTCAGTGCAAGTCATCCACATGAATGTTAATCATCCTGCAGACCGCTCACACGCTCCTCGTATGTCAGCGGCAGGTTCAGGTTACTGTGTTTTGTTATTGTAGGTACATTTTTGTTTTCCAGTACTTCCATTCAGAAGCAGCAGAATCATTTATGTGACCCTCCAACCCCCCCACATACCAATCTGTTGAGATCTGTGGAATGCAAGTCCAACCCACAACCCAAAAGATTCAAACAATCCAGTTTTTTGTCCATGTCCTACCTGAGCTCATCTGGTAGTGAGGAGGATCTACGCAGTATTATATGGGTTTTTAAGCATTTAAGCTAGAAACTTGGGTTCTTGCAATCAATGCTTGTTAATTTGTTTATTATTCTTTTAATCTAATATCCATGTCTTTGTCTACACAATTTAGTGGACATGACTTCATTTTAATCTAGTTTTTATTAACACTCATCTTAAATCAGTCTGATGGTCTTTGGAGAACAAAATGTTGAATAAATGGATGTACAGAAGTCCAATCAATACAAATAAGATGTGAAAATGGTCATGATGAGGGGGGGATTGGTGCACAGAGACCTTTCTTTAAAGACAACATGTTTGAAATAACTCATGGTACACACCTTTGTAGTTTTAGTTCAGTAAATTAATGATATTTTATTTACCCAGTAGTTTTTACAGTACTTTTAAATATGTGGTTGATCATTAATTCACAAAAAAACTAAAAAGTTCACAAGGATTTTAATAACTAAGCTAAAGAATTTGAAATAAACTATGACGTCATTTCCATTTCCCAATCATAAAAACTAAAATCTCTCTCAAATAATGTTTCCTTTAGTTTTTTTTATTTTCCCTTGTTTCTTATTTTTATAAAGAACAACATTCAAGTTATTTAGAGAGAATAAAAAGCATCTCATGTCACCCTTGATGATCTCTGCCTCCAGAGGTACAACTGTCCAGGCAGCTGCTGCAGTGTAAAGGCTCATTTATGCTTCCTTTACGCACGTACATCGATACTTTAGTTTCAAACGGCACTGATATACTGTCATTGACGTTAGTATGGTTGTTAGCCAAAACATCCACCAGAGGGCAGGGCGGAGTTCAGAGTTCACCTTCAAGTTTCAACTTCAGTTTTCAGACGATAGCGAACGTGGCGTCGGTGGAGGAGATCATGATGATGTTCATTCTGAGATAAATAAAGGATGAAGGGCAGTAGACGGCAGTGGTCTGTGCAGCCGTTTAATACATTGCAACAGCTTCTTCTTCTTTGCTCCTTTCACAGGTCACATGTCAGCGATACTGCTCAACATTTCCTCTGTGGTTTCCGCTGGTGCTACTCCGTTTGCTCCGTCATGGTACGGATCCACTAGGGCCCCGAAAATAGACAAAATTACACACAAATGATGCAGAAGACGTACGAATAATGCGCCGTATCCAACTTTTGCATCAATGGGCCTTAAAGACCCACTCCGTAACTTCCCGGCCTCAAAACTCGGCATTTCTGACTCGTTTGATGGCAAGGTGACATCTATAATGTGCTTTTCTGGAGCTGTTGTTGCCCAGCAATGTCCCACAGCTGAGAAAAAGCACAATACAACTTTTTCATCTGGGACGCTGCATGACGTTGCAGCTGAGTTTTGCTTTGCGTATGGGTCACATGCTAGCAAGTGGATATAAACACACCGGCTGCTTTGAACCCTCACTGTGGCGGATTCAGCAAAGAAACGTTTGGAGACATTATTGGAGGAAGAGAGGAAACTAAGGAGAGCCAGAGACAGACCAAGAGATACAACTGTATCTAAGAGAGATTTTAGAGGACAGGTAGGTTGCAAGATGGATGCTGGATTAGCCGCTGATAGAGGGATCACCACTGATAAAATGGCTAAAGTTCTGTAGTGCCTCTTTAACAGAGAAGTCGGTGGTCTGACATTAATTTAACAAAGACCATTTCCACACCGTGTTCCTGCTGCAAAAAGCCAAAAAGAACAATTTAAGTTAATCAGTTCATCTACGCAAGATGAACTGAAATCATGTAACACATCAGGTTTCCTGCGTGTCATGTTTTTACAACATACTCAGACCTATTGACTTAATTGAAGTTGTACAAACTCAAACTGTTCCAGTTATTTTGAGGCAATGAGTTTGCATATTTTTTCAGAGTAAAGCCAACTTGTTTGATTTTATAATGTAAAGGAAATCAATGCAGCCATTGTATCATGCTACTATTTATTCTATCTCCAATTATAATATCTAATTATCATAGCATGTCATAGTAAGAAGTAAAATATCAAAATAGGATGCTTGTGGATACATGATGTAGAAAACATTTTAATAAGAGCTTAGATACTGCTTGTAATAAGAGAAATAGATAAAAGAAAACATTACAGGTAGTTTGTAGCTATGGTATTGTTTGGATAGTCGATGCTTTGGAGTTTCCTTATAGTGCAGAGTCAGACCTGAAGGTGTGGGTGTGTTAACCTGCAGGAAGTGTCTGCAGTTCTGTGTAACGTGTCCCTCTGCAATGAAGGGGAATAATATCTTTACTGCAGAAATGAACCGGGGAGAAAATCTGCCAAACAGCCCAACATTATGGCTGTCACAGTTACAGATGATGAGCAGTCACAGATGATGAGCTCAAAAAAGACAGGCTGAAAAATGCTAACTGTCAGAGAAAATGAGTCTCACTGCTTCAAGAAGCTGTCAGGAGAGAGTGTGGGTTTATGACTGATAAACACAATACACAAACGATGCCTTCTAAGCATTACCGTATTTCATGTTTCACTTAGACAAGAAAAAAGGTTTGAATGATGAGGACTCTCTTATCCTTGGATTAATGATATCTCGGGGAAACTTTCCTAAAAGTATGACGGTACAGTGCATAAGGGAACTTTTCAGACCCTTCAAAGTTTCCTTGTTTTGTTCTGTTTCAGACTCGTCTTACGTTGGATTTCTTTCATTTTTCCTCTGCACAAAATCTTAAGCATGTCAAACCAGAACGGGTAATTGGTGTGTTTTGTTAATTTGAGTGTAAAAAAAGTAAAATATCCAATTTATACAAGTACTGAACTCTTATGTTGTGACTCCAGAAACTGAGTTTTTCTTCTATCAGCGATCCTTGACATGTTTCCACAACTTAACTGCAGCTCAGCTGCATCTAATTGAATTTATTTGACATTATTAAGGCGGCACATAAGGTCTAGAAGTTAATAACGTGTGTCAGTGTGAAAACAGAGCCATGACGTGAAGAGGATTGTCCACAGAGCTGCAAGACAGCAAACAGAAACTCTAGATTCATGGTAGAGCTGTCAGACAGGGCCCAGTTTTAACTGGAAGTCCTAATTCAACCAGGTGGGAGATTACCCAAAGGTATCTTATAAGCCCTAAAGCTGGATTTATATTCGTGTGGTGTCTGGCTATGGTCAGTTACGGCGTCACTACTGTACGCTCTGCATCGGTCCGCAGAGGATTGATCCTCACCCCTTCCAAACCTGATGTGCACCCCTGCTATGCAGCACGCTTAGTTGGAAGTATTCCCTTGCGATTGGTCCGTTTGTGATTACGTGTCTAAAGCTATTTTTGTTCATTTGAATTATGATCTAAATATTTCTGGAACTACGCCAGCTCATGACCTTATGTTAGGGTTAGAAAGACTATATACACAGTTAGTGAGTCACAGATATATTTCAACCCAAAGCATGTTTTGCATCTAAATCTAAATCTAACCAGGTAAGTCAGTTTTAATCTTAAACCCAGGCTATTTGAAACACGTCATACATTCAATCTCTATAAGTAAAGAAAGAAAAGGCGTTAGTTCATAGACTTCAGCCTGGGTTGTTAGAGGATTATTCTTTATATTTAAAGCAACACTACATACGTTCACAACCTTAAAAATAATTTGTGATGCACATATCTGCAGCTATCATTGTCCTGTAGCATCGGGACACGCCAGCAACTGGATATCAACACACTGGCCATTTTGAACATGCTACATGGCCGAAGCAAAGAATTAAAACAGGACATTATCAGAGGAAGTGAGGAAAAGAGAGAGAGAGAAAATGACAAAGCAAGAGATGAGACAAGAGTCAACATTAGACTGACTTTTATTGGTTGGAGAGATCTCAGAGAAGAGACAGGATGCAAGATGGATGCTGAATTAACCATTGTTAGGGGGCACCAAAGCGAGAAACCAAAATTGCTTCAGAAAACCGAAACTCGACATTAAATCCAGTTGTTTTTTCTTAACAGTATAGGTCAGAAAAATGTAGATTATAATTCCCAGCATCAAACAATTTTTCTATTGAGCTGCACATCTCTTAAAAAATCATTATTGAGAGATTAAATCTGTCCAAATAGTTCTGTTCAGGTCATCCCTGTACTCTCCTGTTATGCAGAAACTTCTCTGCTAAAACCTACAGATTAGCCATGTTATGATGTTAAAAAGCCATCATTTTTAATTATAGGGCAAAATATACATGGATGAGACTTAGTTATTAGCGTTAGCAGAGTGTCTTTTTTTAATACCAACATCCTCTTTAGAAATGAGCACTTCTTTCTTACATAGAGTCATACAAGTGCAGCGTAACGTTGGGTAAGCATGAAGGTAAAGATTAAAAAGGCAGGCAGAGTGCTGCTGGTGTGTTGACGTATGGTGGGAGGTAAGAAGAGGCAGCTGCTGTTCTCCATGAGAGGAAGGCCACTCTGAGACAATGAGTGGAAAGGTGGCCTTTTAGAAGATCTCTGAGTCAGAACGAGTGGGGAGGCATTGGGATATTATTAGGGAGGTGTGCTTGTTGCCCTCCTGCTAGAGCTGGAATAAATGGCTGTGCTGCTTCAGCGGATACACCTGCCCCGCGTTGTTTTACATGTGAGGAGCAGGAGTTACACCTGTAATTACCCACAGATTACAGAGCTGGTTGTTGTGAGAGACACTAATGTAATTGCTGGTTTGAAAGGTGCAGAATATGGACACTCTGCAGGTAATTGTATCATCACCATGTCTTCAGGTACATTTTAGTTACCAGAAAGAGTGAAAATCAATGGCAGAACAGGCCCGAGAAGAAAAGAAGCCCAGCTGGAGGCCTGCTTTCTTATTCTCATCAATTCCTCGGCTGACTGAGGCTCGACAAACTCCCTATTATCTCATGTGAAACAGCCACACTGTATTTAATCTCTAGCTTAAATGCTCTTAAATAAATGATTGAATGTATGGCGCGAGAATGGAAATGTCACTGATGAGCACTTTTTTTTTTTTTTTTTTGAAGCTTTGTGTAAAACATAAAGCCAGAAAGGAAAATGTTAATGAATTGTCTGAGGAGTAGAAGATCAAAGCAGCCAAACGAATTTCATATCACACCTAAAGACCTGGCATTTAATTAAAGTGGCCTGAAAAATGGCTGCTTGCTTGGCTGACAACAGTTTCTCTTGAAGCAAATTAAAGAAATCAATTACTGCCGTGTGAAAGTGTAATGCCAGCACACTGAAGCCCCTCAGCGACACAATGAGACACCAGGCCAAGGGGAAAGGAGCGAGGAAGAGCGAGGAAGAGGAGGAGGGCGCCTCCGGTGTGCCACATCTGACTGGCTCGGCTGCAGAGTTTATCACGTCAACCTGTTACAGGCAACAGAGCCTGAAAGGGCCCACGCGCTGGAATAAAGCCGCAAATCAGCCCGGCTGCCTCCACAAGCCCGAGCCTCCTCCACGCTGCTCCAGCTCTTACTCATCTTGTCTCACACACATATGGTGCGCACGCTGGGGTTCAGGGTAATAACGGCCATAAAACACACAACCTATACCGGCTCATAAATACCGTCCACTACAAGTATGAGAAACATTCCATCGTGGGTTCGGATGTCTGTGACACCACAACTGTACGACTTTCTATTTGTATTTATTCGTGATGCCGTAAACCTGCGGGTCAGAAGGAGGCAGAGTTTGGAGACAAAAGCCAAAAATGTCATGGTCTGTGGGATTTAGGTTCAGGTTAGTTTAGTGCTTGTCCTTCTGTGTAAAATCCTTTCTTCTTTTCCAGATTATTTGTGTCATGAGTTTGTGGTTTCTATTCTTATTTCCAGTCCCGTGTCTTAGTCTGGGTTTTGGTTTTTGCCACTGAACCCGTTTGCACGACCATCAAAAGCCATTAACTGGGAGAAATCAGATAATAGTAATAATCTGCTCTGATGTGTCATGCACTTCTGAAATGCCATATTCCATAAAACCCTGGTTTCCGCCGCTGCACGCCATCATGTTTTTCCTTTGTGTTCCGCTCACATTCCGTCTTTCTACTAAAAAACGTTGAACAGATGGAATCGATACAGTTTTTTGCACATGTGCAGATGTAAAATCTCTAAATAAATCAGATATATGGGTCTACATGCATGAGGACAGAGTACTGGCTTCTCATAATAAGATAACTGCCATCATCTGATTATGTTGTTTACAAGATCACTTGAATAATCAAGTACCTTCAGAAATCAGATAATGATCAGATTTTTGGTGTGCATGTATAATATCAATGAGAATTGTCATCATTAATTTTTCTCTCTCTTTTTCTTTCTCTGAAGGTACGCTGGCTTAGAGTTATGATGCTTTTTGACCCCTGTTCCCCATCCTCTCCATCCCCAACCAGTCGAGGCAGATGGCCGTCCTTCCTGGTTCTGGATATGATGGAGGTTTTCCTCTCCACCGTCTCCTCGTGCAGCTCAGGATGGAATCAAAGAGATGATGTAATGTAATACGTTGGTTTCCTTAGCTAGGTCATTCTTATGAACTGGTTTATATGAAAACAGTTGTTATAAACTGGACTAATGTGGATCTTATAATGGATTTGTTTTAATTGCATTATAATTGGCACAATTATGACTACAATTGGACTATTTTTAATGTATTCTTTACTCGTATTTCTAGATTTGCTAGTGTCATTGCTTTGATGTAGATGTTTTATCTTTTCGAAAGCACTTTGGTCACCTGTGGGTTGGTGGACGTTCTATATAAATAAAGTATTATTATCAATATAATCATCATTATTATCATTATTACAACGAATTTGATTGTATCTGTACCTTGAGATGACTTTGTTGTGAATTGAAGCTGTACAAATAAAGCTGAACTGAACTTAACTAAATTTGGAATATCCTGCCTATGTTGTGCATTTTATTAATAAATCCTTGTTCTTATGTCCGCCAGCATCCTGCCTCATACGTGTCTTTCCTCCTTGCCTCAGTTCGTCCACGGATTTTGACAAAAATTTCCTACATATTAAAGAAAATATCAAAATTAAAAGCTTAAACTTCTTAAATTACTGGTTCGATAATGAATAAACACCATGATAAACTGTTATTATTATTATTATGGACAATAAGATCACTGCAGCCTCTTGGGGGCGCCAACACTGCTTTAGACCAGCACAGAATGGCAGTTTTCCCCTCCATCGTTCTTTGTCCCCTAACAAGTCTGTCTCCTGTCCTCTACAGAGGACAAACATTTAAAACAGGCTCAGTATATGTAGGTTTAAATGCAGTTTCACTCTAAGGGGTTTAAGTATTTGAACCCAGCTGTGGGTAAATTTACACATGGATGGTGCTTGAAATGAGACATAAAAACCTTTTTTCACAAATAGACATGATTTCTTGAGGTCTTGTCGACCTTGTCCTCAACCATCGGTTTTAGAGAGCAAGATGGCAGAATTACAGACACCAAAGACTCATGAAACCTTAACTTCCCCTCATCCGTTTGTCCATGGATAATGTTCCCTCTTTCAGACACAATGTCGTTGCATACGCCAGCAGGTTTGGCCAACCAATGATGGAGTACTGCTCTGTAAAATAAGGCAAACATTGTTGCTCAACGTCTGAACAAGGTGCAAATCTCACAAACAAACAGCTCATTAACGTTTGGTAGTGGCAGTCACGTCAGATACCCAAATGCACGCCCTCCAGCACAGAAAAAGAGATGTTTATTCATTAATTTAATCAGAATATTTGAAGCCAGCGGTGTGTTTTTTTAAAAGTGAAAACACGTCAGCCTCACGCCATCTTTGGGGGAACCAAGAATGTGCATTTTATAAAAATCGTTTTCCATGAGGCTTTTATGATGTTTTTTTTGTTTAAGTAGGAGCACCTGCCACTCAAAAGGTCTCGCCTCTGCATGGCCCTGTGCATTATAAGGGAACCTGCTCATCAAAACATCACTCTGAAGTGCTGCAGGGCAAAAACTACACGTTATGTTTATGTAAAGGACTCTGCAGCTGAAAAGAAATCTACTTAAAAGAAAAAATGTTGACCTTAAAAGAAGTCTGAGTGGTCTGAATGTCTGGTTTTGTGTCAGTATTCAAAGTATTCAAATGTATTCACTAACAGAACTAATGTCAATCTCACCAATGATGAGGCAATAAAAAGGTGCAAGCTCCAAGGTAAAAAGCATTTTAGTTTATGACCATCAGCCATCTTTAATCTGATTTTTGCACAGACTAATGCAGCTTTTAAGACTGCAGGTCACACAACCTCTGCAGGCAGCACATAAAGAAAGAACATGTCCGACTGATACACTCTTCACAGGTTCAAGAGAAAATAATTAGAAGCTACAGCAGTGGTCGGTTAGAGGAAGAGCCGCTACATTACGGGAATATTTGTTGTCACTTCCCTCCTGTTCAATTTTAATAATGTATGTTATGTGTGCTGTGCTGGGCAATTCAGGTGGAAACGACTCTCTCTATATGTTAATCTCACTGTTATCAAATCAATGTCAACGCATATTACAGGAGCGGTATTCATGTATAGGCTTTGTTCAACTATACAGACAGATGCTCAAGGTCAGTGGGAGTTTGACGAAGCGCTGACACGGACATTAACGCTCCCCGCAGCAACCAACAATGACACTGGATTTGAATGACAAGGACTACATTTATTTAAAAACAGCAGCTTTGACTGTATGTTCGCCTTGCGGTGAACCTGAGGCCCTTAGCCCTCTGCTGTCATCATATGTTTACCATATGTGGATATGTGCAGTGCTGAGCCAGTAACATAAAACAGCTACATAACACACACACGCACACACACACACACACTCCTCGGCCGTCTTCAAGCATCAGTGTGGCTGTCTGACAGGTGTGAAAGAGTCCTCGTGGTTGCAGTATGACCACTACTCTGCTGCAGTCCTCCTTCACATCCAGACCCTCTGCTTCTATCTGCTCTGTCTCCTTGATAAGACGGTTCAATGAGGAGGCCTAAAGCAAGGATGTGTCACCAGACAACAGATCAAAAAGCAAGGTATGTGGACATGGGAGGCATGTAGACCTGATGACTCCTTTCAATTTAACTTCTTATAAAATGATCATCAGCAACAGTTCTGGCTATTTTTTTCATTTTCAGGGAAATTTTTTGATTGTTTTTAATCTTTCAAGCTGCTTCATATTTACTGATAAATCATGTGTGCATATAAAAAGGCTTGTAACTCAAGGGGTTAACCAATGTGTGTAAACATAACGAAATAAATAAGAACCAGAGGTTACCCTTTCATGCAGTGGACACCTATTTGACAGCTGTTGGTATATTTTTACATCTGCCACTTCAGTGGAGTCATCAAATTTGTCTCGATGATAAAGAGGAAAATATAAAGAGACAGCGATATTTAATAGAATATTAATATGATAGATAGATAGATAGATAGATAGATAGATAGATAGATAGATAGATAGATAGATAGATAGATAGATAGATA
>JBBBVU010000022.1:23036501-23058139 GCA_037177055.1 Atherinosoma microstoma | reverse complement strand
ATGGCTACTTCCAGCAGGATGATGCACCATGTCACAAAGCTCAGATCAATGAGTTCACTGTACTCCAACGGCCTCCAGAGTCGCCACATCTCAATCCAATATTTCACCTTTGGGATGCTCCCAAACTCTGGAACTCACTTCCCCCCCCGACCTCCGTAATATTGACGCCCTCGCTCTCTTTAAATCTAATCATAAAACTCATCTGTTCAAACTTGCCTCCGACATTTAACCCTGTATTAATTCCTCTGTTTGACTGCTGAGGCTACACTGGTTTTCTAAAAACAGTTTTACTCTATTCGTTTGTATTTTGACTGCTTTATTTTATTTTCCTTTGCAATTATTTACTTAGATTCATTGATATTTGAAGTGACCTCGGGCTTCCTGAAAGGCACTGTAAATAAAATGTATTATTATTATTATCTAATGATAATAATAATAATAATTATGTGATGGAACGGGAGATTCTCATTATGAATATGCAGCAACTGTGTGATGTTATGTCAATAAGGAGCAAAAAACTCCAGCACCTTGTTGGACCTATGACACCAAGAACTAAAGCAGTTCTGGAGGAAAAGGGTGTTCAGCAAGGTGGACCTGATAAAATTATGGATTTCGAACGTGGATATCTTCAAATCAGTCAGTTGAAAAAGAAGAAGTGAACATGATGAGGGGCAGGTTTGACAACATCAGTGTTTTATCTGCCTTGAAATATAAAAGCATTAACCTGACTGCTGCGACGCTGCCAGCAAACACGTCAGCAGCTAAATGAACTGTTACATA
This sequence comes from Atherinosoma microstoma, assembly GCA_037177055.1. Classification (NCBI taxonomy): domain Eukaryota; kingdom Metazoa; phylum Chordata; class Actinopteri; order Atheriniformes; family Atherinidae; genus Atherinosoma; species Atherinosoma microstoma. The sequence goes on along the minus strand of JBBBVU010000022.1, from coordinate 23,057,359 downwards.
ATGACCATAATTCAGAAAAAAACATTGTTATAGCAGCAAAGACCAGCATGCATATAGCTGGATGTAAAAACATCTTGACATGAGTTTTACACGGTTTGGATTTCACTTTCAAGCAGTCACATTTTTGCAGCCAGACCTGGTAAAAAACCACACTGTGGTTTTCTCCAGCATGACAGCAATTAACTCCATCGAACAAGCTGTTGAAGCGTTGCCATGCATTGTTGTATTTGTAGCAGTTATTTAGAAGGAAGTACATGTGTGAGTACAGAATACCTCCAGCGGAGTTTTCCTGCGGTTTGGACTTTTACACTTGGACTTACTTGCACATAACCTGATAATAAGCCATTCATGCATTCAAAGTTTGTTTGCACACAATTCAAAACACATCGATCTTGGCACGCCGGCATGAACTTGATGGTCTACTTCCAATCACAGCAGGGAGCCGAGCAGCCGGAGATTCAAACTCCAAAGTGAGCAGAATACAGATGCAGCCGAGGATTTATTTTCCAACTACAAAGGGGGTGGTTATGTTTATGGATTTTACAGCTGGATCGCATTCGTCTTTCATCAGCAATTCTGATTTAAGAGTCAACATTTGGTGTGTGTTCTGGAAGTTTTCACTCGTTTTGTGAGAAGAGTTAGGTAATGGTTTTTAACCTGACAACACTCACATGAATCTGCACTTAAAAATATGATTTATTTATCTCGACTTCAGAGAGGCGAAACACTGGGAAACTGTTTTTAAAGCATCTTTTTTAACATTTCTGCTGACACTGAGATCCTTTGTGTAAAAATTAGAATAAATCTCAGCACTCAGGAAGCATTAAAGTTGAAAAATAAACAATTTTGTTTCCCCAGGAGCAACAGAGGATTCACTTCTGAGCTGCTTTGGACACCTTAAGTATTAAAATTTGGATTTTTATGTCATCAAATTTCCCAAAAGATGAGAAAAATGATTTTATATTGTCCTAAAACAAGAAAACACTTAATCATTATAGATTGTGTGACTAATCTATGTAATTTTCTTTTCTTTTGAGGGGGATGATGGAAATGTGTTCTTTAAATTTTTTAGTAAAAGGTTTGGGGATGATTGTTTCAGATGGACAACTCCATCCGAGTCCAGATAACTTGCTGCTGTTCATGTGCAGAGTTCATACGGTGCAGTATATAACTTTCTCTTGTGTAAGCCAGTTTCAGGTTCCATTTCTGGATGCAGCAGTTGTCTGTGTTGAGTAAAAAAAGGTTTTCCCAGTCCTTCTGAGTCCATGTGGCATGACGGTTTCTCCTGCAGTGCTGCCTGAGGGCTCAAAGGTCATCCAACAATGGCTTCTGTCCTTGATCTTTCAACACTGAGATTTATTCAGTCTCTCCTGAATCTTTTCACAAAATTCTTTACAATGTGTCACTCAGAAACTTTTTTTCTAAAGTGACAGATGATTCTATAACTGAGTTTGCTCCAAAGTGGTGAGCTACAGCCCATCCTTGCTTAGAAAGACTGAACTTCTGTTGAATGCTCCTTTTATACCCAATCCTGACACCCTCACCTGTCAACAACTAATCTGATAAGTCTGTTACTCTATATTGAGTAAACTTTGTTTTTCTTTGCCTTTACCTGATGCTTTTGTTGTTTTCTCTGAGTGTGTTGCTGCATCATGTTTTTAATTTGTTATCATATAAAGACAGAGAAACTGATCAGTGAAGACACTGAAAATCATTTCTATATACATGTGTCTGTTAAACAAAGGTTCAAACTTGAGGTTTGTAATTTTATTATAATATATATTCTGACTGTATGTATTATTTATATATGTATTTATTTACAAAAACATAGACATGATTAAAATGATAAAGAGAGGTGAAACATCCATTTAAAAAAAAAGATAAACCAGCAATAAAATTGTTTATGTTGAGGAGTTTTATTATATTAAGATAGACCAAAACAGGCACCAAGGTGGATCCTGGTTGACATCAAAAGTCCACGACTTCTAAGTTAAGCTATGTTCCACTTGATGTAGAAAATCTGAGTCTAACCATGACTTTGAGTATTTGTAAAGAACAAACCATATTACCTCTTTAGCAAGCTCACAAAGAAGTTAAAGATCCCAGTGATTTAAAGTATTGAAGAATCTGTATCATACACCTTCTTTAATGCCTATTTATGCCATAAAAAGTTAGGACACTGCTAAAAATGCAAAGCGGTGATTTAATTTATGTATTGTTACTACTCTACACATTCTTCTGGCTCAAAGTGGTGAGGCTGTTTGGCTGGCTCTGTGTGTGGGGAAGGTGTACCGCAGCAGGGAGCGCTGAAGGCAAAAAACCTCACTTTTCTTCTCGAAGAAAAAGTGAGAATCCCGCTGGAATCTCCGTGCAGGACTGAGAGGGTCAGATAAAGTTTGCTCTCCCTGCAAGTTCAGAGTGTGTGTGTTTGATAAAGTTCTCATAGCACAGATCTGAGATTTTCACTGGTCTCAGCAGTCCAAAACACTCCTCCGGATCTTGCTGACAGTGGACGGCGAGTGGATAGAGTTAATATGAGAAAGCTGATGAATATGAATGAGGTAAATGAAAGCTGATGAATGTTATCCCTTATCTCCATAAAGATTAGACTATTCCCTTGAACCTCTGCCAAGGACACACACAATAAAGAACAAATTTGAAGAGTTAGCTTGTCTAGCAATTTGATGGACATTGATAAGGTTACATTGCAATGCAGTGATATATATAATGTCGGGATGAGAATACTGAGTATGATCTGAGCTGAAACATGCAGGAGGTCTGCAGCTCATGTTTAATAGTTTGCCCCTTTCCTGATGGCTGCTGCTATGTAGGTTTTATAAGGATCCAAACAATATTCAGGGGCGAATCTACACATTATAGTTATTAAAACGAATATGTCTATTAAGGTCTTTCCTTCCCAAGAGACCACTGCTAGCCGACGATGAGATATATACTCTCATTCTCCTCTTCATTTTCCTGGTGTCAGATCAATCATGCACCATCCCAACTCAAGGTGAAACCCATCAAAGTGTCATTCTCCCATTGTCAGTGATTCACAGGAAACTCCGCCACACGGGCAGGCGAGCAGACAAACAGAAAGGCAGCATCAGCCGCTGAGTTAGGGGAGAAACAGGCAAGATGCCCGGAAAGATTAATCTGCTTTACTGCCAGTACTCAAGAGTAAAACGAGGGGGGAAATTCACTGTGAACACAACTCCCTGCCATAAAACCGGCCCATAAACCTCATCAGGCCGCATGCAGAAAGAGCTGAGATAAAGTCCATCCAATCAATAAGATTAGATAAGTTGGTGAAACTTTGTACAGAAGTTTTTGTTGCAGAGACCTCAGGTGGGATAAAAAGACGTGGGGCTTTCTTAGAAGTCAAACACTTAGCTGAAGGATTTGGAGGTGTTAACCGTCAGTGAAGATCCAGCTTTGGGGCGGTTAATTCGTGCGTTTAGGCTGTTTGTTATTATTTTGTAGAGAAAGAAGGTCAGTGTGACTGTTCTGTTTACTTTTACCCTCAGATTGGAAGTCTGTTTCTAGACTATCTTGTTTTCTGGCCCCAGCTGGTATCAGGGCTCCAGCTGATTTTTATTTTTCTTACGTACAGTCTGAAACCATGGTGATACTGCTGTGAACTAGGAAGGTAGAAATACTCTCTCTACATGACGTTAGCCTTGATGACGTCCTCATCTGAATAAACGTATAAAAGAGCGTTGGAGCTTCCAGTTTATATTCATCTTCCCGTGTTGAGGGCGATTTCATTTCCACAACATTCGCCATGCTGTTGTCTGCGAGTCTCTGCTTACTCTGGGCCTCCTCCATCCTCGCATTTCCAGTGAGCAAAGACAGACAGAAGGTCCTCCTGATCTCCTTTGATGGGTTCCGCTGGGATTACGACCAAGATGTGGACACACCGAACCTTGACCAAATGGCCAAGGATGGAGTCAAAGCCCCGTACGTCACGCCTCCGTACATCACCATCACCAGCCCTGCACACTTCACCCTGTTGACAGGTAAAGCGTTTCATTTTCTACAACACTGCTCCCACTTGCATATCATGACAGAACAGGAAACTGCTCAGAGTTTACTTTGCAAGGATTGGAAAAAGAAAAAGAAAAAAAAGCCACAGGAAAAAGGAATTAGTTGTAATTGAATGTCCCAGGGTCCAACAGCTTTTATAGCTGAGTAAGATGATTATGCTTGGATGACTGAGGGAGGAATTCTGCTCCTTTTCTTATTTTGACTCTCAAATCATCAGCGCCTGCTAAAAGAAAATTTAACTTCCTTGAAATTAAATTCCTCTAATCTGCAAAGTTGGTCGTAAGACCTTGTCCAAAAGCGTCATGCCACTCAGCCCGTTCAGTTGATAGAATTTTCAATGTGAATGTGTCACGCTGTGAATAATGAGCACGGGCAGACTGACAGTGATTTTTCCTCTGCAGGCCGATACATTGAGAACCACGGGGTGATCCACAACATGTGGTTCAACACAACCACCACCGCCAAGTTGCCCTACTATCAGACTCAGTTTGTCGATGAGTGGTGGGACAACGGCACTCTGCCCATCTGGATCACAGCACAGCGACAGGTCCGTGCTGCACTGTCTTTGAAGTCAAGCTAAATTATTTCAGATGCTTCACCTCCACGGTCTGTATATAGAAGCTAACCGCATGCAAATGACAGCTGCTGTAAGTTTACCTCAAAGGTTCAGCAGCAAGTGTAAGAAAATCAATCAAAGTGCAGCAACTACTGATTTGCTTTCCCACAGTATGAACTGATGAATGCACACTTGTCAACGAGTCCACTACATGTGTCATGTTTATGTTAATGTGGCCTCTTTTTCCCCAAATCCTTGCAGGGCCTGAAAGCTGGCTCGCTTCACTTTCCTGGCACGGCACCCAGCTACCAGAAAGAGGTTGCTATGGTGCGCGAAGTGGAGCCTTTGTTTTACAATTACAAGAACGAGACAGCCTGGCGAATGAACACAGACAAGGTGATGAGCTGGTTCAGAGATCAGGATCTGGACTTCGTGTCCCTGTACTTCGGAGAGCCGGACGGCACAGGCCACACGTACGGGCCAGATTCTCCTCAGCGTAGGGAGATGGTAAAGCAAGTGGACAGAACCATTGGCTACATCCGACAGTCAGCCAAACGGCACGGGCTGACCGACCGGCTGAACATCATCATCACCGCTGACCACGGCATGGCCACAGTGTTCCGTGGCGCTCAGGTGAACGAAATCGTCCTGTCGAAGATCCCTGGCTTCTCATTCCGAGACCTGTCCTTCCACCTGGTGGACTACGGCCCCTCTGGGATGCTGCTTCCCAAGCCGGGAATGCTGGAGAAGGTTTACAACGCCTTGAAGAACAGCCACCCGCGCCTCCATGTGTACAAGAAGGAGGAGATGCCGGAGCACCTTCACTTCGCCAAGCACGACCGCATCCTGCCCATCGTTTTATGGGCTGACCCTGGATATGTGATTAATGGGGTGCGTTCATACATGCTTCCACCAACATCAGGGACTTGTGCTGGAAAGTTTAAAATCAGAGAGAGACACGTGGTGCAGCGGTTTTCTGCCCACAGCAAGTCTTATTGATTTACCCTTTAAAGGGTAAAATAAATTGCCATTTGTGCCCATGTGAGATACCACATTTAAAATGGCAAACATTTACATCTTGTGCTATAACAGTTTCAGTAACAAATTAACAACAGTCAGTAGATTTATCTGATTATGATCTGCTTAATTGGTCATGAGGAAAGCAAATGACAAGCAGTTAAGGACAGAGATAAGAGGCCAGATAACGAATCTCTACGTGCCATCAGGTCCAGCCCGGAAATATCCTCGCTTCTTGACCGCAGAAAATAATCAAATTACTTAAAATTTGCTCTTGGAAAATGATGAAACAGGGCTCTTTTCAATCAGAAACAACGAGTTAAATTCTAATCTTAGTACATTACAATTTTAATCAAGTGCATTTGCTCGGATAATCCAGGCCTGGCGGATGACATGCGGTGCTCTCAAATGCTTCATGGAGCTATTCATGCCTCGAAATTCAAAATTAGCATTTCCATTTGGCTCCACGCTCACTCAGCCACTCTGCTGTGCAGCAACTTTGCAGCTGAATGTGTCAGTCGATACTGTGAACCATCAAACCAGAACTTAAAGAGTAAAGTGCTAAAATCATAAAATGTCTGAGGTGAGGAATCAGGCCTGCGAATCTACTGATAAAGTGGGTTATCTAAAGTCTATAGGTTATGACCGGCTGTGATCGCGATATCAGCTGACTCTTTGTTCTATCCCTGTATGGCTTACATCCCTTTTAGTTTGATCCTTGAGGAGGATAAGCACATTAAGTCTGTTACATAATTTCTAAGATAACTGGGGTATTCTATGTGCTGATATTCATGACGTACTTCTGGTCATAAACCAAAAATATAACATGAAATCATCAAAGGAGTTAATGCCTTACAAGAATTTACAAAAATGGAAATTTTCTAGATGGATTAAAATTCTCATTTGAACACTGACTGGGTGACAGCAGCCTCAAAGAGAGAAAAGCCCATTATTCCAGCATGGAATTGACTCTTTCTCTTGGCCAATACCTCCCTCTGCTGGAAGTAGGCCAGCATGTGGAGATCTGTTAAGCTCTTATTAAAATCACTGCCTTATGAAAGTTACACTCTAATTGAACCGAACAAACTGGGTCATGCTGGTTACATCATCCCTCCTGTCCTTGCAGTATTTTCCAGTTCAGTTTAATAAAGGAGAGCATGGCTTCGACAACCAGGAGATGGACATGAAGCCTTTCTTCAGAGCCGTGGGGCCGGTGTTCCACAAGAACCTCCTGGTGGAGCCCTTTGAGACGGTCCACATCTACTCCCTGATGTGTCACATCCTGGGCATCGAGCCCGAGGTCAATGACGGCCACCTGGATGCCATCAGAAACATGCTGGTGAGCAGCGGACCTCCTCCAGGTGAGTTTACGTCACGCTAATGAGTCCCTCCTTCGTTACCGAACCACTCATCCGACATTGGGTAAAACTACACCAGAATTTTAACAATATGTTAAGATCTTTTTAACAAATGTTAAAAACATGAACCTTTTTTTTTCTTAGAAAGAATTAGCATTATCTAGGTTGGTCTCATTAACCTTTGACCATCCCTTCCTTTCAAACTCTCCCCAAGTCTCTTTGGTAACAACTGAAGACATAAATCATTAAAAAGGGCCACAAATACACCACAATAGTTTACAAATGGTTCCTTTAACAGCTAAAGACTAGTTTCTAAATCAAACAACACTAAAAAAAAGAATAAAAAGGTATATATTTTAGGGACTAGTTTCAGCACATGGAGATTGCCCGGTTAATGCACGCTACTCCTGCTGAAATAAAACAACAAACATGTATAATGTCTCAGTTCTGTTGTTATGCATTGGATTAAATCAGTGTTTGTTACCATATGAACACAAAATTGTATAAAATGTGTCCAGAAGCATGAATACTTGTAGCTAAAGCAATCAAATACAATTACTTTGAATAAGAAAGCATAATATCAAACTATAAACTGGTCCTAAGAACAAAGGGAGGGAAACTAAATGAGACAACTTGTGGTTTTGCGTTTCCAATTATTCGTTTTTACGCATCCATTTATGATTGATTTATTTGTGCATGTCTAATTATGTTCATTTTGTTTCTCAAAGGGAATTTTTCATCTTTTTTGTCCAAAGCTGGTCATACTGACTCTGCTTCAGATCATTCTGGGTCTGTTTCGGATCATTCTGGGTCTGTTTCGGATCATTCTGGGTCCGTTTCGGATCATTCTGGGTCTGCTTCGGATCATTCTGGGACTGTTTTGGGTAATTCTGGGTTTAATTGTGGTTGTTTTATTTGACTTAATCATTATTCATGTCTGTCTCGATCATTTGTGTTACTTTATTTCTCTTTGTAGTAATTTCATGTATCTTTTTACAATTATTTTGTCTCACATCTTGGTTCTTTTGCATTTGATTCTGAACATTTTTTCCCTTGTGCTTTAAATGTCATGTTATTTAATTTTGATCATTCTTTGTGTTTTTCTGGGAAGTCTATCTCTGACAGAGCAACATGCTGGCTGAGCCATACACTTAAAACTAAAAGTGTTCTTGTGGCGGCATCATGTGGTTGGCTGATGTGATTGCCTGTGTAAAATCCAGATTGGGTTCTGATTCAAAGCATAAAACTAAATAATTGAGCTGAAATAAAACCTGTTTGATTCTGATGTCAGCAGCATAGAAATCCTAGAAACAACCTTTAAAAAGCAAATCATTAAAATGTAAACATGTTTTTGTGCTTTTTCTCTCCTCCAAGGTGAAAACTTGAATATTCTGGAAAAGGTTTTCATTGGACTCGGTGCTGTAGCTGGATTTCTGGTTGTAGTTTTCATAGCAATAACATCACACAAAATACTCAAGAGAAAACGCGAGAATAAAAGGTAATGCCTGAATAACTAATATATGTTGCTGAGTCATCATGGACAAATCAATATTTCAATATTTTCTAACACAAATGCGCAAATTTTTCATTTATCTTAAAGCTTAGCAGTCAATATCTGAGCTTAACTGCTTACTCATGTATTTTTCTCATAATATTTGCATGTAAAATCATCCCCAGATGTTTTGTTTTGCTTTCTCGACCTTGACTACGATCTCCATCTCTGTTTCAGATCTGAAAGTTTGAAAAGTGTTTCAGAAAACAAGGATTCAAAACAAACTGCACTTTGATCATCGCATGAAAAGATTCCCATAAACAACTGGCTGTGGAAATTCCTCCTGGATGATTCGCTTTCATACCCGTCTACCATCATACCACAAAACATGATTTATAACAGAGACAACAAATGAACAAAAAAAGGAAATAATGAAAAATTCTACTTATCGATGTTTTTCTGTAGATTTTTTGGTCAGACCATTAGTTATTTGATGAACTTACTCTCAATTCCACTCAGAGTCACTAAATTCAGCTGTATAATATTATAAAATGTTTTAAGTTACATTTTCTACGCCAATTATTTTTGTAGCAAGTAAAAAAATCTTCATAAAAAGATAAATAATTGCAATGCAAGGGCCTGTGGTGCCACCCCAAGCATAAACAATCAAATTCTAACAAATATTTTGTGTAAATTGACCTTTACCAGTGTTATGTTCACATGCCCCAGTGCAAGTGAAGGCAGCATATAATGTACTCCTGTGTGTTCTACATCAACTTGACCATGTTCTTGATCATAATGCAGCATTAATACAGCATCATGTAACCAACATGGCTGATAATATTTATCTGTCCAAACTGTTTACATTTTATGAAAAGGATGTAAAAGTTATTAAAAAAAACCCAGATGTGACGACCATGTAAAGTTATGTTGAAAAAACATTGATAAGACTTGTGATTTGGTTCAAAGCAAGGTTTTCCTGTTATCAGTGAAGTAGAAGTTTTTGTGAAGCAGTGATTAAAGTCGAACAATGCAGGATTATTTTAAGTAAACAACTCAATATCATTGGGTTATTTGCTTTTATAAATTTTGCCTCACATTTTGCATTAGATGACCTCTTTAGCTGTAATAAGTATTTCCTACAATCTACAACCTCTTTTTTAAATGTGTCATTTACTGGCGCTGCCCTTTTCACAATCAATCCCCCCCATCCAATATTTTTTAGACCTCCACCTGCATAAATGTTCAAAATAATACGACTTAAAAATTTGTCCAAGCACAAATATATTTACAACATATTTATGAATAATATTTTATGAGGATGATTGTTGCTGCATTAATAAATTAACTTGGTTTAATAAGACTAGTGGCAGCCAAGTGTCATGTTTCAGCGCCCACATTTTCAGTTGCCCGCCTCTCTCGCAGCATCAGTGTCAAGTTTCATAATGATGAGCTTCACTTCCGGTTAGGACTTTCAAAATAAAACCAGTCTTCACTGCAACACATTAATGAACCAGCTTTTTACATTTCTATTCTACCAATACAAATGATGACAGGTGGTGAAATCTCACCTTTTTCTCATGTTTTTTTTTTTTAATGTATAAATTCTATTGATAATGAAAAACCAGGTGTATATATTAATCTTTTCTTGGCTTTCTTTGAATTCATGTCTGCATCCTTAACAGTAAAACTTTTGTAAAGCATGAACTTAATGTATTAAAAGGTATTAAAATAATTTAGAGAAATTGTGTAGTCATAATTTATTTGATGTGCTTGTTAGAAAATAAAGTTAACCTGGTTTGGATTAGGGCCAATATTTCTGCCCCATTTTCAACCAGCTGAAGGTTGGTTAATATATCAGTGCAGCACCAAACACCATCAATCTTATCACGATGACATTTTGCATATTTGCAGGTTCAGAGAGAGATAATATTGATGAGTGAGAAAGGAAAGAAAATCTGCACAAAGAAGCAATTTCAACACTTTCAAGGTGTCACAGGTATATTTATAAAAAGCTATCTGATCCAATGAAAAGCTTCCAAATAACTAAATGGAGTAAGTAATACATTTGAACTGTTTATTTTTTAACTAAGGTAAATGTGCTACTATAAGTTAATCAAATCCTTTCTCTTTGCCAGCATTTATGTGCCTACCCTCAGTAGTTAGAACTGGTTCAGTAACTGTATCTTCCTCCCAGGCGACAATCCTGTAACTATAACAATATGAGAGGATTACATAACACTGTATCCAGAGGGCTGTGTTGGACCACGGTTTCTGATTAGCCCAATGATCTGAGTTAATTAAACTGCTTTATTCTTTTTTATTGGACTACATATGCAATATTAGGCTAAAATGGTGGAGGCAGTGTGGTAATGTGGATGCCACTCCACATTACCTCCACCAAAAGTTTTTCATGGTTGCAAACTACATACTCAACTCTGCTGCTAATCCCACAAATATATTTTCTTTACAAATAAAATACAATTTAAAAGCTAAATAAACAGGCTTACTAATGGTTTAACATAAGGGTGGAGAACCCTGGTCCTCAAAGGGCTGCCTTCCTGCAGGTTTTAGATGTTTCCCTGCTCCAACACACCTGATTAAAATACAATGGATCCATCACGTTCTGCAGAGTGACTCATTAATTTGAATCAGATGTGTTGAAATAGGAAAACATCTAAAACTTGCAGGACAGCTGCCTTCGTGGATCAGGGTTTCCCACCCCTGGAATAAGATTTATTGCCAAGAAGTATTGTGACAGCAAAGAAACTAGAAGAACTCAGAGAGCATGCGTCTCTGCCAAGCCATTGTCTATATGCCAATGATTTTTGAGTATATCTTTAGAAGCTTTAATGGCAAAATTATCCCCATCTTCCCATAGTAAAGGATCCTTAAAAAATATTCAATTAAAAACCATTGAATCCTTTTTCCATTTCTCAGATTTCCTAAAAATTTATTCAAAATCCGCCCATAAATTTTGAGTTATGTTGCTAATAGACAGACAGAGAAACCATAAAAAGAAAAAATAATCCACCAAACACTTAAATACTTGCATAATATAATAACAATTATCATTATTGGGGACAAAAAAAGCGGATGTAGAGAAGTGCACCTTAATTTTGAAGGCGTCATTTAGAACTTCCGGTCCTGTCGCCTCTTGATTCTGATTGGCTGGGGGGCAGCTCGTGTCTTTTGATAAAGAATCCGTGTTCGGGGCGAAGGCAGACATGGAGGAGCTGAGCGCCGTAGGAGAGCAGGTTTTTGATGCGGAATGCATTTTGAGCAAACGACTGAAGAAGGTCAGAGCCGTCAAACAACTTTTCCTGCTATTCAGCACTTGTTCTTCGGTGGTTTTTCCTCAAACTTTCCCTTTCATTTCCTTTTTTTCTCTCGTTTTTTGTAGGGAAAGTTGGAGTTTCTGGTGAAGTGGAGGGGATGGTCATCCAAGTAAGTGCAAGTGTTGCTGCTCAGCCCGAAACAATGAAAACAACAACAACGTGTCGCTTGTTGCTTTCAGAAAAACGGACCCGTTACATTTGGGCCCGAAGCACAGAGTCTGAATCATCTATTACAAGTTGTTATATTTGGCTGCAGTTTGTTCAAACGTAGCTCGTAAATTTTTACATTTACACGCGTCTTTTGTTCATAACAGATTTTTTTCTAGCTAACGGAAGCCAAAGAATTTTTTTTAAGCCTCATCAACTTGTGTTTTTTATGCTGTTTTCTACACAGATAACAGCGATTAGTGATTTTTCTACTTATTTTGATCGACTTTCGTGTATGTTGAGACTCCAGAATGATCTAAATCAACAATAATTGATGCACGACTGTGTTATATAGCATTATTCATACATGCTCCAAAACCTTAGTGATTTTTTTAAAATACATTTTTAAAAGTGTTTTAGTGCTTTTAAGGCTGAACTTCATCATCATTTCTTGTCACTTGCCTTCTGTTCACATTGTTGCTGTAATCCACCCTCAATGCACACTGCTGCCTGCCAGCTCCATGGTTTTCTGTTAGAACCACATCCTTTGTGTGTGTGTGTGTGTGTGTGTGAGGGAGGGGTGAAGGGTGGGGGTCGATAATTTCACTGCTGATCAGAATAGGCTTTTCAATTCTAGTAATGTAGGAAGAGGTCATTATGTATGCATGTAGCTCACATCTGTGTCTGGCTGGTTTTCAGAGGATTTCTGCAGCTCAGTATTTTTCTCAACAGGTTAAAATCGACGAGGTGAAAGTAAAAATTCAGTCACACTCAGGAAGGAAACGGTTGCTTCACATCTGGGAAAGAAAAAGTCAAGTAAAAAAATAAAAAAAGGCAAAAAGCAACAATGCAGGGGAGTTTAAAAAGAACCAGTGACTGGTTCCTCCCAGAAATTTGGCAGCATTTGTTAAAAAGTTGTAAATATTCCACTTTTTTTTCTTTCTAGAACACTTTCAACTTTATTTCCTAAATAGACACTGAAATATTTTTTTAATTAACATAAATAAACAGATAAACTTGCAGAAGTCTTTAAGAAAACATGATGACTTTTGCTTTCAAAAAGTTTGATTGTACAAATATCTTGAAGCCAACCAGTTAATACAACAGGTTGTACATATCGAATGAGAAAACAACGTAATAAATTTAGAAACCTAAATAGTTGCTAACCCACATACAAACATGTAATTTATTTACTTAAATTTCCTTGAACATCCCTAGTTGTACTGGACTAAACCCTTTTTATTAGAAATATATTTACTTTTATTTGACACCAAGCTGGGAAACTTTTTATAAATGTGTGTTTTGTCGCCTTTATTTTTACTGAAGCTGAAAGCAAAATAATTCACATTTAGCTGGATGAAATCATCCAGTTTCTCAACCATTTAAAAGCTTCCTTTGTGTGTTTTTCAGTTTAATAACAAACAGATGTTTTCAGTGGCGACAGATCTGGACTGCAGGCCGGTCGGTTCAGCATCCCGACTCCCAAACTGCATTACAATGCGGTTCATTTTTCCTCAGGAGGAAACTGTATTTCTTGTCCTGTTTGAGGTAGCTGGAGTGAACTCTCAGCCAGCCTCTGGATGAGCTCAGGTAACACCCAGGTTGCCTGGACCTAGTCTGCTGGAACAACAGAGTCTTGTGTTTCTGGACGAACGGTCTCTGCTGAAAGGTCATCTTCTAGATCTGGGATCAGTGCTGAGGCTACAGGGTCCCTTTAATCTTTCTGGGCCACCTAGCTGGTGTATTGTGATCCGTGCTGTGATGTGGTAATGCTCTCCATGTCGATTTGTTTCAGACACAACAGCTGGGAGCCTCAAGAAAACATCCTCGATCCGAGACTGTTGGCTGCGTTCAACAAAAAGTAAGTTTGTGTTTGGAGACATCTGTACGATTATAAAGTTTTAATCCACAATTAGTTAAAAAATATATCTGCCATTAATGATTTTTCATGTAATGCCAGAACTGAAAAATACAAAAACATACAAAAATACCACAGAGGCATGAAAAAGGAAGACCTGTAGGCTTCCTAAAAGATGCTCCACAGCAGAGATCAGGCTTTAAATGAGATTATTTCTTTAAAAGGTGTCATCTCTCTCTTTTTTTTAGTCTCTCATCTTTATCATAAAGTTGAAATATAACTTTTTTAGCCGGTTTTACCAATCTGTTTTCAAACAGTTGAATGAAGATGATGATTATGGGATGGGTGTGGTTACATGATTAATTATTAATATGACCGGACCTAACATAGGACACATCATTGAGAGGGTTTATCCTTTTAAAAAAAAAAAAAAAAAAAACTTAGTGTCATGTTCTCCTGCTGAGCAAACTAAAATGTTTTCAAAGAAGACGCTAGATGTCTGAGTGTTTTTAAAGTTGAAGATGTGAGCTAAATGATGGCATAGACACTCTGTTATCCAAGAAAGATTTAAGCGTTCAGTTCCCCAATATCTCTAAGTAATGTTTCAGACATCATCTATACGGGGAAGCAGATGAAAACATGGGAAATCTTCTTTGTGGTTGAGATAACCTTCTTTGAGATTGAGATTGACCTTCTTTGTGGTTGAGATAAAGGCCCTGCATTGTTTCTGCTTGTTCATGCACATTTTCCAACACTTTCACCACAAACGCTGTGGTCTACCACGAGCTAGCTAAACCACCACTTTGTGTGATAACTAATGAGGCGGATGTGTGGCCACATGAATACCAGCAATAGAGGAAATGTGATCATGTACATGGTGATCGTTGCAAAAAAAAAAAAGAAAACAGTGGCAAAAGATGAACGTGTGTTTGGTGGATGAAAACTCAAACTGTTCATTTGCTTTCATCAGAGAGCAAGAAAAGGAGCTTCTGATGCTTAAACGAGGAAAACGGCCCCGAGGACGACCACGGAAGATTGTAGTAAGTCCAAGTCCAAGTAGAACATCATTCTCTCCGGGTTTAGAGCAAAGCATTTAATATTTGTTTTTGTTTTTTTAATTTAGGAAAATGTACCCGAAGCTCCAAAGTCAAGCAGCTCTTCCTCTGCCTCTTCCTCATCGTCCTCCGATTCCTCATCCTCATGTTCTTCTTCTTCGTCATCGTCTGACGATGATGACGACGAAAGCCCCGGTAAACAGGCGAGCCCGAGTCTTAGAACAAGAGACCTGCATCCCGTCCCTCAGAAGAAGGCGCAGATAGTCATGGCGAAGCAGGAGCCGCCGAAGAAACGAAGCAGGAAGCCCCTTCCTCCGGAAGTTAAGGAATTCCAGCAGAGCAAGGGCGCTCGCAAAGTCCTGAAGACGACGAAAGATGCTGAAATTCCCGGTGCGATCAAGAAGCCGGTTCACCCGGCGAGCTTTACCTTTATGGGTTTCCATCGCGGCTCCACCAGGGATGCGGTGGGTCCGGGCAGGAGCCCGGTCGCTCAGGGAGCGGCGGTGAAAAGCTCCATGAGCCCTGCCGGGCCTGGCAGGTCGTCGGTCCAAACCTCCTCCCTCCCGCTGAACAAATCCAGCCAGAGATGTGTCGCAGAGGGAAAACTGTCCATCTCCAGCATGAACAGCAGGACCAGTCTTGATTTGAAAACAGCTGCGAGTAAATCAAAAGGGGTGGCGGCGCTGAATCTGAACACTTCCAAACATCCCATTCAAGGAACCACTCAGCATACTCTAAGCCCACCCAACGGACAAAAGAAACCCCTGCCCCCTGTGTCAACAGTGAGGCGGACGCCCGGTGCTAAAACAGCAGCTTCTTTACCGTCTAAAAACTCCCCGTCGACCCATGGTTCCAGTCCTCAGCCCCTCAACCTCCAGAACAAACTGTGTCAAAGCAGCGAGGCCTCTGGAAACGGGACCACGCCGCTGTCTGGCCTGAGGAACGCGACAAACCCAGCGAGGAAGACCGCCGTCTCGCAGAATCCGGGGTTTGATCCTCCCAAGAGTCCAGCAACTCCCGGGAGACTGCTGGCTAGAAAAATCCAGCCCGGAGGAGACAAGGTCCAGGAGATGAATGAAATCAAGACCTCCAGGGTCCAGGGCCGGTTGGATAAGTCCTGTATAGAGATTCAGAACCAGCAGGAGAGATTAGTCTCCAAAGCCAGCAAGAAAGCAAAAATGACCGACATGAGTACGGGCGAGGAGGAGAGCAGCTCGGACTCGGACCACAACTCTTCCTGTGCTGGACAGGGCCGCTCTGTGGCGGTCCAGAACCAGGACTGGAAGCCCACACGCAGTCTGATCGAGCACGTCTTCGTGACGGACGTCACTGCTAATCTAGTCACCGTCACAGTCAAAGAATCCCCAACCAGCGTGGGCTTCTTCAGCATTCGCAACTACTGACGGGAACGCCGACGTTCCTGCAAACCGGATCACCTGTGAAGCTATCGGACCGGATTTGGATTCTGAGAGAAGAGCCGTAGAAACAAATCAGGGAATGAATGACAGGGTTAATTTGTTGTTCCTCTGAGTAAGAAAAAAAAAAGTTTTAAATATTTAACAGAGATAAAAACAAAAAACAAACATTGATTTTAACTATTTATTTACTTGTGTCTAAAAACGGCATTTCGGCCTCATTCAGCAAAACAACCTGTGTGACATTAGTGAGTCCAGTACGTTGTCACGGAGGTCACGAAGGAGAGATTACTTTTCATCTGCAAAGCCTCGAGATAAAACCTCGGCATCCTGCAGAATTATCTCATTTTAATCAGTTCTGTCTCCATTTTTTATGCGTTGTTGCCTTGGATTGCCCAACGGATGGACCTAGCTGCTTTCATGTCCCTCGTTGGTTTGTGAATTATCAATTTTAAGCCTCAAGTGCCGCATTTTGGCCATTACTGAAACTAAACTCCACCCTGAAAGATACTGTTTTATCCTATATTTTTCTCTAAATATGACCAATATTGTAAAAAATAAAAAGATCAACAGGACGCTGTATTAAATAAGCTGTAAAAATGATCAATAAGACCATAAATTCATTATTTTATTGTATTTTATTTAATTTTATCGTAGTAGTAGACCACATACAGGTGTGGTTTTCATGCAAAAAAAAACAACAAATAGAAAGAATGTCTTCATGAAAGGTGGGCCAAAAAAAGTTGAAATTGTCATTATTATGAATTCATATAGCTGCCATAAGCCAGTTTTAAGTTCTTAGTAATACTGAGTCCATAGAATTGTTATTTTTGTAGTTTGATAAATTAGCTACCTCTGTTTTTTTCAGTTTGTGCTATATATGTATATTCCTTCCTTCTGGATAGTTGAACCTTTCCTTCCAGGGTATTTTCCTTTCGCCATGTTGAAGTGTGCCTCATAGAGAAGTTTTATTCTTCTGGACAGCCAGTTTATCACTGCTGTTTTCCAAACGGGCTGAAACATATGGGGAGTCAGATAAAGTATCTCTGTTCGCCCCCCCCCTCCTCTTTCTCCAGCTCTCAGATAAGACTCGGGGCCCGGCTGAGGTTTGCTCCTCTGCCTTCACATCAGTTCTGTCTGTCAAGATTTTTACCAGCAACTTCAGATGAAAACTAGGAACGATGATGGACGACGCCTCCGCCGGTCTGTCAGCCTTTTTTAGACGGCCGAAGCTGAGCTGTAAAACCGATTTCATCACGTCTGCGTGCTAAAGTTTCAACATTTCCAGATCTCAGATTGTACTCCATCAGTACAGGAGCCGTTTTTGGTTACTGGAATCTGTGGATGTTTCATTCTACCCCTCGTACGAGTTCAGGAGCTGCAGGCTCAGCCCTGCCAGAGGGGGGGGGGGAGGTCTTTATCTGATGTAACGGAAAAGAAACCGCAACAATGTGTGCTACTTTCTGCTCCCCTGAGACAAGTTCAGCAACAAAGCACTTCGACTGAACTCTTCTGTCTGATCCTGCTCTGCAGGCTGTGCCTTTCTTTCTCAGAGACTTAACACAAAGGCATTATACCCCAAAGATAGATAGAATTTCAGCTTGCTCAATAAGAGAGTACCCCCATAGCATAGCATGGAGACTGTACCTTTTCATGTTTGTCTCTGCTGTTTTGAAATGGGGGGTGGAAACTGATAGACTTATCACATGTATGCAACAAACAACTGAATCCATGATGGGAATCTGGTTTATGTCCAAGTTATTGAACTGGGTTTCATTCCAGGACCTACTCGTGTGTTTCTGGTGTCCTCTGTAATGCACCTGCAGTAGCAATAAGGTCAGCGTGGGCTTATCAGGGCGTCTTTACTGCACCATGTACGGGGTGTGGGAAGGAGATCTTATGGTGTAATGTCGGCGTGTTCTCCTCTTTTTACTGACATGTGCTTTTCTGTATTGATTTCTTTAGTTTTACTAACTATCTCAATGGGATGATGTTCTCTTTGCCAGCTATTTATTTGAATTCAAAGCCTTTAGGATGATGTCATCAATCCTTGGATTGTGCCATTTGTCATATTTACTAATAAATGGTATAAGTACATGTCTGATTTATTTTTTTAATTTCTTTTAATGAGCCTAAACATGCCAGCCATGTGCTTCAATGTGATTATTTACTGCTTTAATACCTCAACATTTATGATAGAATCCTACATTTTAAACTTATTATTAAAGGCAACCCTGAACAGTGAAGATTGTATCTATAAATCAACATTTAAGTGAAATGAGCTGTTTTACTAATACTACATGGCACATTTCAAGCTTGATAATTGATCATTTAGGCACCTTCAGTTCCAGAAACAGCCAAGCACCTCCACAGCATGTTCCAGCCTTCACCATGTATTACCGTCATGTGCATCATTTAGTTGCCTCTAAACAAACTAATGTATTACATTCCCACAGAGTTCATCGTGTTTCCCAAAAACACTGAAACATCAAGATTTTTAAAGCAATATTTGTGCCTTTAAGCAGCGATGTTTGCCTTCAGGTTTGCTCCAGATGTCTCTTCTCACCAAGTGTCTTCTTAGTGCCACGTCCAGGCAGCATGTTAACGGTTTTATTCAGTAAAACCATCATTTACTTGTTAATTCAGGTCATGTAAACACTTTGAATTAAAGCAAAGTTTAGTCTTATGCCTTTTTATTATTATTATTATTATCTCGCTTGACGATGATAGAAGAGTGTCCAATAATTGTGACCAGAATGTTCCTGTTCTTCTTTAACAATTATACTATAGAAACATTAAGATATGAAAGAATTTACAGTTACATTTATAAGATTATTAAAAAACAAATCCAACCCTGACTTTATGTACAGCTTCCTGGGCATAACAAGCTCCACATATAAACACACCACAATGTTTTTAATAATCTTTATTGAGCCACATGAATATTGAAGCACAGAAAGTTGTTGCCCTATGTTCAGAATGTTGAAATGATGCAAGACGAGCCATTAAAAAAAAAGTCTTTTAAATTTTTTTTGTTGTTGAAAAGAGATAAAACATTAACCATAAGTCAAGACTAGATTTTGTATTTCATCTGCTGTAAAGTTTGAACCTGGATGACACCACGGCTACCTCACACCCAATTATTAGGGGGGAAAATGTTAAAAAAACAAGATTCCAAAAATCTTGGTTGATGGTGCTGTCACCTGAGACAAACCTTACTAAAGTCACAGATGACTGGACTGAAAGAGCCACTAGATGGTGCTGTTGCACTTGAAGGTGCATCAGCCTCACTTCTTGCTGAGCTGTCATCATTTCTGTTTTTTCACACATCAGATTGAAAGCAGTGAACCTTAAATGTTCACAGTACTGTTTAAAGCAATATTCCTTCAACATTAAATACTAAAAGAATTGCTTTATAGTTACAAACCAATCAATAAAACCTGTAAACTCCTTGGATTTTCCTACGACCATCATTTCTCTAGTATAGAAATGTTCACCAGGATAATCAGATCTTTGTTTCCACGACAACCTCATCTGATGATCTCAGGACTTTATAAATGCCTCCAAACACACGTCAGCCACTCAGAGTTAGGTCATTTGTGTACAGGTGTCGGCTGTGTGGTGCCTTGCATCTCCGACCATTTAGCAGGCTGGAAGTAACTCCGTTTCTGATTGGCTATTGGCCTTTAGAATAATCTCAGTACCAACAAAACGACTCTTTAATAAGACAGAATACAAAACAGCCAGTTTTCCCAGTTTCACATCATGCAGCTGCCAGAAATTTTTTATTTATTCATTTATGTTACCTGATTCTGAGCAGACATCTTGACCAGTGTTTATTAGACATGACCCGTAACCATAACGGAAAAGAAAAATGCAATATTCTTTGCTCTAAAATGAGAAGTTAATTATTAGCCGAACCCAGAGTGAGCTTTTATGGAGCTACTGTTGGATTGATGTTCGGGTATTAAGGTGGTCATATGGGGATTTTTCAGATCCGTCTTTTATGTTGTTGAGCCTGTAAATAGCTTGCAAAGCTACAAAGCCACCTGTCTCCAATACACATGTACAAGCCAGGCAGGTTGCCGGGCCGACAAGAACCACCGCGAGCCAAGGGCCTTTCAATGCTAAAAACTAAATTTGCTCAATCAATCGTGTTTTGAGCATCTGTACCATTCCAAGACTAAGAAAGATAATTATTTATTTTATATAACTGATTTATGCACACTTGTTTTATTTAAGCTAAGTATTAACCCTTACTGTGTTTAAGTTTCATTTATATTTATTATAGTAGCAGTGTGACAAAAAGGAGACAGAAGATAAAGCACACAGACGAGGAAGTGAAGGTAACATCACCAACTTGCTATATTACTGTAAAAGTAATAAAAACTTCTCAACAAGCATTATGAATAAGACTAATAAAGTTGAATACTGATCCAAAACACAAACATCAGTATTTCACTTTTTTTTGGATCAGTATTTAACATCCCCCTCCCTGGGCCGCCACCTTAACGTGGTGGAGGGGTTTGCGTGTCCCGTCAAGGGACCAGACAAAGCGCGGCCCAAAGACCCCTA
>JBBBVU010000022.1:23012363-23036401 GCA_037177055.1 Atherinosoma microstoma | reverse complement strand
AAACGTCTCTTTCAGGGAAGGCCTTGCACATTTCAGCAAGACAATGCTGAACCACATCCTGCATCCATCACAACAGGAGAACTGGCCTACCTGCAGTCCAGAACTGCAGCCAGGACTAAACATCATGATAAAGGTCCAGGACTGTAGAGCAGCTAGAATCCTGCATCACACCAGAATGGGACACATTCCTCTCCTAAAACTCCAGTAACTGCTCTCCTCACTCCCCAGATGTTTACAGACACAGTGCTGAACATCACCCTGTAGCTTGTTGCTGACATCAGACTCACAATGAGCTAGAAGATCACAAGCATTCCGTTTTGACCTTTGTCCTTGTCCCCTGTCCACAGAGATTCCTCCTGATTCTCTAAATCTTTTCATGACAAGTTAAACTATGAAAGTTGGGATCTTCAAACTCTTCAAGATTTTACGTTGAGGAACGTTTTTACTGAAATTCGTCCACAATCTTTCGATGCAGTTCGTCACAGATTGGTGAACCTCTACTCATCTTTAGAGACTCTGCCTCTCTGAAATGCTCCTGTTATACCCAGTCATGTTGCTGACCTGTGTGTCTAATTAACCTTATTAGCTGCAGAACACTCCTCTGGTTATTCTCGATTTGTTCCAGATACTATTCCAGCCTTTTGTTGCCTCTGTTCCAACTTTTCTGAGACGTGATGCTGCCATCAGATTCAAAATGAGCTCATATTTTCCATGAAATGGTAAAATGTCTCAGTTTGAACATGTGATATGTTGTTTATGTCCTTTGGGAATAAAATATGAGTTGATGAGATTCGCAAATAATTCAGTTCTGTCCCAACGTTTTAGATAGCAAGGTTGTAGATGGTCAGAATCCAAGTGATTCTGAAACCTTTGGCATGAAAACATCAAGAAAAGATTGTCCCGTCTTTTCCATAACAGCTTTTAAATCAAATATACGGTTGAATTGCAGTTTTTTTTCTACATTAAAGCATGTAAACCTCTTCTGGTAGACCCTTTAAACAACACTTTCAGTACAAAACTGATTTATCTCTCAGGATAGCGTAATACATTAATCAATAAGTATTAAATATTGTATGCTGTAGAGAGAAGAAAGTGGCTCTTTCGAAAGTATTGTTATTGTTCTGTTCAAGAGGAAAGTCTGCAGCACCTTTCAACACACAGACGCCCCTCTCCCTCTTTCACCACCCCCTGTATTTACACACTCTTAAAAACACTGTCACACAGCCTGACTAACTGACAGAAGTTATCATTACACAAAGCGCTCTATTCCATAATTTATAGAGATCCCTGTCCCAGTCATGTGGAATTCTCCCAAAATAAATTCAAGTAAACACTTATGCGACAAAGAGGCACTCACAGTGGCCTGGTATGCATAAACAGTATGAACAGTGTGACAGTGTAATCCCAACCTCACACCCCCCAACCCAACACACACACACATACACACACACACGCCAGCCCAGCCCTGACTTCAGGCAGAGTTTGGAAACGAGCCTAAACCCCTACCTCACCCCCAGCACCGATGCACCGACACCAATCCTCATCACCCACCCCTCCTCTCTCTCCTCTCTCTTTCCCCACACCTGACTCCTGGCTATATAAGCCAGACTCTAATCCATCTTCCATCATAATAACACACATCCCAAACCATGTTGTTTTGCAGGGTGTTCAGCAAGTTCATCTCCAGGGATGTTTTTGTGTTTTTCCCCAGGACGGCCTATTGTTTTAGCAACACAAGTTGCTATAAATCAATCCGCTCTCTGCTTCGCTCTGGCCTCCATTTAAAAGCTAGAAGTGAGATTTTTCCATAGAAGATGCAACCAAATAACTTCTATTTTATATTTGCATGCAGTAATCTGTATCGTATAAACACACAGCAGAACAGATTCTTTAACATCTTCTTTTTGCTCCTGGATGACTTCATGATAAACTAGAATAAATATCAACCGGAGTCCCAAAATACTGATCAACACGAGTAAGCTTGTAGGCCAACACCCATATTGATATTTAATTTTTTGTTTGGATTCTTCTCTATCATAAGTATTGTAACCAAACGGAGCTGCTTGGGTTTTAAACCCCTGGGATGGTTGCTATTCGATTTCAAAGGGAATGTTTAGAAACCTGATCCGACCCTCCAGCGAACATACCTACACCCACGTCTCCCTTACCCCTCCTTCTAAATCACTCCACTGGAGCAGAGTAAACAAACTCCAGTTTGCTCTCTGATATTGAGAGGTTAAGACAAGCGGCAATCCTCCACTATGACAACACGGCCTCAGACAGACGATGTCATCTGTCTTACCTCACTCTCCATCCATCACTGCGCCGGAGTCGACATGTCTGACAGTCCCACTCTCGCTTTTCTCATTGGCACAGGCCGCCACATCTGTCACATTTTCCTCCCAGTTTTCTTTTATTACACCAGATGAACTCCGCCTCCTTCGCTCTGTATTCACGGGCACCTGAAGGGCAAGCAGGCAGAGAGAGGTCCTATTGATTAGTCATGGTATCTGATGTCATCCCGACTCCATGTACATGTTTCCTGTGAAAATGTGAAAGTCTTATTGCCATGAAAGAATTCCTTTAAAAACGTATTAATCGAACACTTTAACCGAAGAGTTTTTGCACATGTAGGCTGAAAAGAGCCAAATTATTTGAAGTTTTATTCTTGATGTAGGATGCAAAATGCTCTTTGACATCAACACCAACATTTACAAACTAAATTTAGTAAAGAAAAATAGCCTCATACTGAACAAGTTATTTTTTTACTATTTAGAACTAAAGTATGGCTTTTTAATTTAATCTGCGTCAGATATTCATGGGTTTTTGGCATTGATGGAGCCTTCACAGATGTGGAAGCTGGCCATCACAAGCACCCAGTTTTGACCTTAAGCTTTGTCCCTTGCACACAGAGATTCCTCCCGATTCTCTGAATCTTTTGATATTATACACTGTTGATGGTGGGATTTTGAAAGCCTTTACATTGAGGATTTTTCTGAAATTGTTTCACAATTTTTAGACCCAGTTTGTCTCAGATTGGTGAAGCTCTATCCATCTTTCCATATGAGAGTCTCTGCCTCTCTGAAATGCTCCTTTTATACCCAGTCATGTTACTGACCTGTTGCCATGCAACCTAGTAAGTTGTCAGATGCTTTTCCACTTATTCTTGATATGTACCGATTACTTTTGCAGCCTTTTGTTGCTCCAGTTCAACCTTTTTACAGACGTGTTGCTGCCATCAGATTCAAAATGGGCTCATATTTTTCAGAGTGAATTCATGACAAATGTGTTTTGTGATCCTCCTGTCACTGAATCTGCCAACATGGTCCGATTCGTCCACATTATCTGTGCAGGTTTAGAGATGATCGGAGTAAAACACTGAATGGTGGCATGTCATTTATGAGGGATTTAGTGCTACTCACCTAATGTTAGCATACACACTGAAATAAAGGAGCTGCCTTTCCTGTAAACATCTTATCCCGCTTTCAGAAAGCAGACTGATTACTGAGGTCTGACTGATCTGGCCATGTTGACTCCGTCTGTCGGTCATATCAATATGGAGGAAAAATTCCAATGTTCTTCTTAGTAGAGCCGATGTTAACTTCATACATCGACTACTGCAGCGTTCTTACCGCAGGTCTTCCAGCATAAACAGCAGAACTCTTACACATGGTCAAAAATGGCTCCTGGCTACTAAAGGATGATTGAATTTAGACTCAGTCATACAGGTTTTACTCCTTGGTCACCATGTCCCTCTAAGGAACAACTCTCTATCTAGACCCACCATGAGAACAGAGGCACCCCTTTCTATAAGAACCAACTCTAGACTCCCTACATGCTCTTCTTGCAGTCTGTCCTTTGAGCAGATCTGGTAGTTACTGTTCTTTTCGTACAAGATAAACTCACCTGATGGGTGGATATGATCGTTTGAGCACTCTACTGTTAAAAAAATAACAAATTAAACATATCTTTGCATGCATAATCAGAAGAGGTGGCTACAGACAGCAGATATTTCAGTGAAAAGTGTAAAATAAGCTTTCCATTTCTGAAAGTGTCAGGCATCTCAAATGAACAATTTTACACAATTCTGTAAAACCTTCTTCTAAAAACAGCAGTGAGAACCGGAGGAGTTATTGAACGAAGCAGGTTTCTTTTTACATGAAACCCAGACTCCGTCCCACCGAGGAGATTCTTTTCACACCCACAGGGCAGGAATAAGGAGGAATCTCCCTCTGCTGTGAAACTGCAGTAACAAAGTCAAAGTGTATCTAGCAGACTCAAGGGGCCAGCGGGAAGTTTGCCCTTCTGATCCTTGTATAATCTGCCCTGGGGAAGACACGGCTACTTTCCTTACCACCGTCAAAGGCACCTCCCCTCGGCTTTGAGCCTCACATCCTGATCTGATTGAGCTGGAGGGAAAATATTGACTATTTCATGAGACAAAGCAGTGTAAATATTTGAAGCCGAGGCTGTGATACTCCACAGCGGGAAAAGTGGGATTGTGACTCAAACATTGACAGTTTGGCAAAATAATTCAATAACAACCCAGATTTGAACAAATAAGTGGCTAATCTAATTGCATCTCTTTAAGAGTTTAATGGCAGACGAGTTTCAACTTTCACAAAAGCTTCATTATCCCCCCCCACCCACCCCCTCAACCTGGGGTCCTTCAGTTAACTCACATAAAACTCACATAAAGCCAATGGCACCAGGAGAGGCGCTCTGATAAATCAGCAGCAGGCTGCGAACAGGGCCCGGAGCCGGCGGACCCGTGTGCAACGGGACAACTCTATCGCTGAATTTCACAGGTCATTACTCTGGCTCCAGCCATCGCTGCCTCCAGTGGCTCTGGAGACGGCAAGCTTTTTCTCAGAGACAACAGCTTACTGGGCTTTGTGCTAGCTAAACAAGCGTGTCTGTCTCACAGCAGTAGATTAATGTCTAGATAGAGGTTTTTGCTCCTCGGGGAGACCTGTGGAGGAGCCATCCATCAAACCTTTGGAGACCATTACACAATAAGAAAATAACACAATCTGGGAGAGGGGCTCATTGACTGAACCCTGTCCTCTGTGGGCTACAGTGAGAGAGCCAGACAGAGGAAGGTTTAAGTTTCCTGAAAAACCAATGCAAGCACAAAAAACCTGCAATTTCCTCCATAAAAACAGCCAATTACAGAGCAGCAAGGAGATGTTGTTGAAAACACTCGGCTTCAATCTGCACACAGACCAACTTATTGATGAATTGACCTGTTTCTGACGAGCTTTTTTCATTGATTGTCATCTGTGAGGAGGTGTGTGTGTGTGGTAAACACACAAACCCTCGACATGAATGACAGTAAACAACACAGGATCTCTGGTTGCACCCCCCCACCCCCCGAGGAGAGTGGGGTCACACAAACACAGCATCTGACTGGCTCTTAATTTGTTTAAAGCAGCCCATTCAAACAGGATCCCCAGCAGAGAGAAAATCTCGTTTCCAAGGCTGTCGCCATGGCCTGAGCTGTGTTGTTCAGGACGCTGCTGACGACGCAGCTGACTTCCAGCACACACGGCTTCACAGAGGCGCCAGGTTGTAATTAACACATTGCAGATTACGTTTACAGGACCAACACGGTCTGCCTGAGTTTTATTACCGCCAGGGATTGTACCTCTGCCCTCCTGCTACACAAAAACACTCTCTGTTTGACGTTGCTGCGTCCTGTGTGAGAACATCTGACAGGTTTTGATGGTGCTAAGTGTCAGCTGGCTGCTCGGAGATAATGAGAATCCCCCCCCCCCCGCTTCTAGCAGTTTTCCAGCCATGAGCGGCTGAAGAGCCACGCTGCAGCCTGGCAATATCCATCTATTTCCGTCCTCCCTGTCTGCAGCGTTCATTCATTCGTTCGGGCTCCTGCTGTTGGTCTAACGGTCTTGTTAGAGGAGCAGTGAAAGTAATCCATTTCTTGGCAGCAGGCGGCAGACAGCTGGGCAGTGAGGAGCTGCACAAAGTGGCTGATATAATTGTGCAGTAATCATCTTCACGCAGCTCCTCTGTTTCCTCTCTGATGCCAAGCAGGGCTTTAAGTTAACATGCTAAGGTAATAAAACAGCCATTAAAGTGCCAAAGTCCTTTAGTCATCCAGCTTTCACTGAACATGTCAGTTTGTGCAGAGAAGAAGAAGTTCTCCTACAACTCCTGCAGCTCCACTGCAGAATGATCAGTTCCTCAGGTTGGATCTTTCATAGGTACGAGAATGGCTGAACTGAACAGATTCTTCTAGTTTTTTATGAACATTTAAATAAAACTTTAATGGTATTATATCAAAACCAGAGATTAACTTATTGATACTCCGGAGTCGATACTTTGATTTCTGCCAGTCAAAATATCAGATTCAATACTTTTTTAAATATGGTGATACCACTGTGATGATAAAAACATGCCATTTGTTTTCACTTCTGAGAGTTTTAGGGAATAAAATTAAACCAGCCCGGGTGTTTCCTTCCATGTCACATGACTTCTGTAGCCTATCAGAAGTCAGGATGATTTTGCGTCTTAATATTTTACTGGTTTAATGCAAGTTCTTGACCACTAGTTAATCTTATATTCATTTGAAGTCAGATTTTTTTTTTTTTTTTGTCGTTTTGAAAAGATTTAATCTAATTTTTTCATGGATATATTTTACTATCATTTTATGAGCATTTCTTTCAAGTATTTATGTTCATGCGTTTTCAAAATATTAAAGATATTAATGCACACAATAACTGTGAGATTTTCCTTTAAGGGGCAAAACGTTTATATTATGTATTGATATTGATGAAAAGTATAATAAACTAATGGTATCGTATCAAATAAAAAAAATGTGTGTATCAAAATAAGAGAAGGATGCAGTGTTTGAAGAGTATGATGTGTCCAAAGAGAACAAATCACCTGTCCATAAACTAAATGTTTTGATTAAAGAACATCCAGAAATCAGTATTTAGTGGAATAAACCTGGAACTTTTCGTGGGTTTTGACATGTTTCCTGACAGTTTTGCTGTTTGGTAACTTTATACTCTAACAAATGTAAAAACAGCTCAGCTTTGCTTGATGGTTTGATGATATTTCAGAGATGTTCAAATGTGGAGATTGAGCTGGTCATGATTCTCTATCCAGACCTTTATTCCCCTGACTGCACGGCATGGAGCACTGTCCTGCTGGAAATACTTATCCTCTGAGTTTGGAATAGTCTCAGCATAAAGAAAAAAAAGTTTTTTCTATAATAACCTTGTGTGTGACTTTATTAATGCATCCCAGTCTCAGGGTATGAAACAGTTTTTAAAGGTTATTTGAGGGCGTTTCTTGTTTTACCTCATAAACCAGAATAAAATGAGCTTGTGTAGGAATTTATTCTTTGGTAGTAATAAAATTAAATTTAGATTTACCCAGATTAATTTTTCTATATCATCACATTTTGAGGATTCCTCAGTGTTAAAGATATCAGATATTAAACTGTTAATATTCGTCCTGCTTCACCCGTCGAGCGCTGCTGCTGTTTGCATCCCGGCCGGGACACAATAAGTGCAGCTGTGGTAAACATCTGCCAACATCTGCACCACTAGATGGCACATAAGCAGCTTCACAACATTCAGAACGCAGGCAGCTGTCATTAATATTCCTTCATTGAAAATTTCTCAACTGATGCCTTGCAGGCGTGTTAGAAAAAAATATTCCTCCTTGACTAAAAATAAACGCAGACGTTTAACTGGGGGTCAAGCCGCAAAAACAAGACAAGCGCTGGATCAACAACTTACAGTAAACTGTGGCAAATTCCTCCCGAGGGAGTCGATTATATATCAGAATACAGAGAGGTGTCAGTCCTGTGGAAAATGCCTGGCTTTCCCATTTATCTCCCAAAACTCGTGTGTCTTAAACACTTCACACTGAATTAGGCTGAAGTGAAAACCCACTCTCCAGACTTGCAGCACTTCTTTCCACTCCATGGCAGGGTGATAAATCTTCCATTCTCCGCTGCCCAAACTTCCCTTGTTCCTCTCTTTTATAAGCTTTCTTCTGCTCTCTCTGTTCGAGCAACAGTAGTTTGTTTTGCTCAGCAGGAAAAGCTTGAAAGGGAATAACAAAAGGCCATGATGGCGATTATATATCTGTATGTTGTTTCAAATGAGCAGCATTGCATTCTTGGTCGGAGTACAATGCCCTTAATCAAAGATTAAGAAATGAACATAACACCTAATCTTCCCTAATTAACATGCTCCGTCTTGTTTTCTATCTGTACACAAACAGAAATATGAACCAACAATTTGTGGTTTCAGGAGTTGCAAGCTCCGATATTTCAAAAAGGTTTGAAAACCAAACCTTTCCCCTCCTGACATATGAGATAATCGGTTTTCCCTCTCAGACAATGAAGAAATCAGATTTGTAAAATAGCTGGGATTACGCCGTTAGTCCTGTTTTCCCATGAACGACACAGTGTTTGACATGTTTGTACAGAAACTTGACAGAATGCAATTATACCAGCAACCCACAGGCGTGTTAATGACGGGGCTCAGTCAACAGGATGGAGACGCCAGGTGGGGTTTCGTCTCCGTCTCCGATGCTGGAGGGCTTTGCTCTTGATAACCTTTTATACTCCTGATGAAGCTGATTATGTCGGCCTGAGTGGAAGACGCAACCTTGGTCCCGCTGAAGTTTACGTTCAACTGGGAAACACTTGACCTTTGACTCTTCTCGTCAGTATTTGTTGCAGCCGTAACTCAAGGCTTCTCTGGCAGACCCTCAGCAGCACGATGCACGGAAACAACAAAATTATTAAAGGAATATTCTGGGATTTTTCCAACCTGGGCCCTATTTTCCTCTAAATCACACCATGACTGCTAAACATCTGCAGCGTGATATAACGTGACAATCGTCCAAGCCGGAGCAAAAATGCTCGCGTTTGCACAGGACAGGTTCAGGTTATCAATATTTTACATCTAAATACAAAGAGGTTGAAACCACCTCATGTTGCCAGAACAGAGATCAGGTAGTCATGTTGCAGTGTGTGGTCTGCAACGGGGTGTATTGTCCACACCTAAAACTGTTTTCATGGGCAATGCAGACCAGACAGGTTTTGCAGGGACCACCAGTCAGAACTGGAACAGAAATATCGGGCTTCTAGGACCTAAAAGCCTCATTACGTAGCTCAGTAAAAAGTCCGAGTGAGTTCATGTGTGAGACTGATATCATTATCCATCCAGATACATTCATGATGGTTAACTAAAACAGTCATGAGCCTCATCCACCGTCAGACGTGCTTATAAAACAGTACTAAGTTTTGAGAGCATGGCTGCAACGTCCATGAGTGAACAGGAAACTGTAAAGGAAGTTTGGACCTGATTCTCCAGAAATGATGCTGAAAACATTTCAAAAAGGTTTCCAGAACATTGTTCAGAGTATCAGAATGTTTCTGCTGCCCTACTTCCCACCCATAATGCACCGTGTGGTGCAGCGGTAACGCCAACTGCCTGACTGTTGCAGGTCTGACTCAGTTTCTCAGGACCACAAACAAAACATCCCCTGAGAAGGTTATAGATTATTCTGATGTATAGACCTCACCTTGTACAACGAATAAATAATAGATAAAAACAAATCTTCAATGGCAGTATTTATTATATAATTCCCTACGGCAAAGTAATGAAAGAGATGATTCTTTGAAACTCTGTACTTTAATATGTGATCCCTGAATCTAACTTTTGGACAGAGATGCCTTTTGAGTTCTAAATAACGAAGCTTGGATGTATAATTTGTAGCAGGAAATCAGGGCTGTCAACAACTGGTGTAAGAGTAGATGTTACCCCCAGATTTTCCTTCCATCCGCTTCACTGCCCTCCAAGCCACAAATGGATCGACTCTTATTGGGTTGCTGAAATAACCTTTCACCGATTTAATGTTCATGAATAAAAAGCTAAATTTAAGAGGGGAAATTGAGACACAGTCAAGTCAATATCAAGCCGGATGGACAGATGGATGGACGGACAGACGGTAGCAAGCACAATCAGCCCAACTCTTCAACATACTTTCAGTTTTTGAGTGAGTAAGACTGGGATCAATCAAATCAGTATCGAACCGTATCATAATCTAAAACAAGACAAACAGCCAAATAAAACCTGCAATGATACTAGAACATATAACACAACGCATTGTAGAAATGTAGTGGAGTAGAAAGTAGAGATATTTGCTGTAAAATGTAGTGAAGTAAAAGTCAAAAGTACCACGACTAAATCTACTTTGTTACATTCCTCCAGTGGACCTGAACTCCAAAGTTCCATATTTCTGAATCTCTTTGAATCATC
Source organism: Atherinosoma microstoma (assembly GCA_037177055.1). Classification (NCBI taxonomy): domain Eukaryota; kingdom Metazoa; phylum Chordata; class Actinopteri; order Atheriniformes; family Atherinidae; genus Atherinosoma; species Atherinosoma microstoma. The sequence goes on along the minus strand of JBBBVU010000022.1, from coordinate 23,026,094 downwards.
TTGTAAAAATTGTACAGTAATACAGCTGAATTGACAATAAAGTTGCTCTCATTCACATATTTTTCTTTTTCTTCTGTCAGATGGTTAATCATGTCTGAAACTGGCTGTAAAGCAGCACATTAAGCACATTAAAGCATTTCCAGTGAATTCAGCTAAATCTAACAGCATGATGTTCTCCCACAGAGAAAGTTAGAAGTGGTCGAATGTCTTTGGTCTGCACGTCCCAAGGCATTCCTCAAGGCTCTGTGCTTGGTCCTCTCCACCTCACCCTCTATATTTTCCCTATTGGCCATATCATCGGCAGCCATGGACTCAACTTCCACCCAGATCTACATCACCACCACATCCATAACCTCCGCAACCCTCTCCACTCTCACCAACTGCCTCACAGAAATCAAATCATGGATGTAGGCCAATGACTTACAACTCAACAAGAGATAGATAGATAAATACTTTATTGATCCCAAGGGAAATTGTAAAACAAAAAACAACAACAATAAATCTGACATGCTAATTGGCCCTAAATCCCCATCATGCCATCTCCTCATGACTTCTGCCTCACTCTTGACCAGTCCACACTAACTGGAGGTTTCCCACATCTGAGACCACATCACCCCTGTCCTCAAGAACCTTCACTGGCCTCCCATCTCCTCATTTTGAAAGCCCTCCATAACCAGGTCCCCTCCAACCTTACCGACCTCCTCCATCCGTACACTCTATCCTGAAGCCTCCGGTCCTCAGACTCCAATTTCCTCCACCCTCCAGTCAGGACCAAGCACAGAACTTGTGGGGACAGAGCCTTCTCCATCGCAGCCACCTTCTGATCAGATACTCCATATTCACTTCGCTACTCAAAACTCATCTTTTTAAAAGTGCTTTTAATGCTTCATGCTTGTCATTTCCTAAATTTGAACCTTTTTGCTATTTACTACCTGTTTTATGTAAAGCTTTTATCATGTATAATGACAGGTAGCTAAATTCAATTGTGCATAATGGACCTGATAGCAAATATGAACTCTCCAGTTGGAATTATACAAACTATATCTTGTATTTGCATTTATGCTCATATTTCCTGGTTTCCTTTAAACATATAATGAAATAAGAGGTGACTTTTAAGTCCTTGTTTTACAAACGAGCCAACACTGATACTTTAAGATATACTGAAGATGGGAATTTAAGTCTCAGAGGTGGATCTGGAAACAATTTGAAGATAATCTGCAATTAATGTGTGAATCTAACAAACCTCCTACAATGATCTTTTTCGATACGTCCCATCTGATCGAGACCAAGAGTGAAGCAAGTGATTTCCTGTATATCCTTAGGCAGCTTGTTTAGTTGTGTAATACGACACAATGATAAGAAAGAACTGGTAAGAACTCAGGAGTGGATAAACCTGAATGCTCCTTAGGTTTTCAGAGGTGTCAGTGGGGTGGTGGGTGGACAGAAGAAACTTTGGAGACACGGGAGAGGAGTGATGGATGGCTCGCACGCCAGTCATTGTGAGAAAATTATAGCTGGATGCTGCCAGCTGAGGCAGCGTGGCGGTCGGCCAAAGCCCGACAAGAACAAAGGCCAAGGATCCCTGAGCGAGTGAGCGCCAGCCTGCTGAGATCCAAAGCTTCATATTTACATGCGACGCTCAAGAGTTAATTGCATTGAATTCCTGTGCTGGGTACAAAGTGGGGGCTGTTGTTTATTTAACACGACAAATACACCATTTCCACCCAATCCTCACGTTTCTAAAGGATCTTTATCCAAAGATGCAGAAGGATTTGAGCCCCCACACGTCATAATAAACTCATTAATTGCTGTTTATTTGAAATGTAATGCAGCTCAGGGCCGAGAGACTTAAACACAGTTTTATTTTTATTCACCACAAAAGAAACACGGCGATCTTTTACAGAGAAACAGAGCAGTAGTAAGTTCATACGAGCAGATATTGGGTTTAAATATTTTCTGTTATCACTGTGTTTTCGGGCTCCCTGAAGAAAACATCCAAGTTTCACACATTCCTAGAATTACCTTGCATGTTTGGAGTATTATTTGCATTTAATTCAGCTTCTCAGAAAATGTTCATGTGTGCAGGAAGGCAAAGAGGCCCCCTTTAACAAACCAGACCTCATCTTCGCAGTGGTCGGTGGACTAAAGCCAAAACGTGTCAGGGTTGCTACGGTTCCTGATTATTTGCAAATAAACGGTGCCCTCTCGACTCTCCCAGCTTGGCAGAGCTGCCCCCGTGCACATCAAAGTCAAGCCTGACCTTGCATACCAGATGAGGGTTCGATTAATGAGCTCTGGACATCAAACAGCGGGATCACCCCCCACACACACACACACCCACACACACACAAATCATCAAAACAGAGCTCAGTGATATTTTACAGCAAGCAAAAAATGTTGGGAAAAAGAAATCCACATCAAACTTGCCACGCATCTGAGCGTGAACATCGTGACCAGGACGAGGAGCAGCAACAGCAGAGAGGAGATTTCAAAAGCATCCAATTATCTGATGTGTGGGAGAGTGCAACCAGCTCGGCAGCCGAACAGCATCTTTACCAAACGAATGACAAAATGAACAATTAACGTTCATATTCTAAAGAAAACATACGTATTCTGGCTGAGATCTGCTATGTCATGGTTATTAGATTTGATAAGCAATCCATAAGATTTTGTTCATGCCAAGACCTGAGAGGCGAGCAATATGTTTTTATGTCAGATCCTGAAATTAAAGGGATTCCTTCAGTTATAAAGATTCACATGCGAAAGCCTCAGTTCTGACAGAGGAATGATGTAGGAGGAGGCTCCAAAGAAGCAAATATCGCTTGAATAACTCAGAGATAACTTCTAATTGCTGGATGATCACACAGCCTCGGTGAAGGTATGCACTCTGTTGTCCAAATGGCTAAATAATTCAATACACCGGCCAACATTTTTTTAATAAAATGATTTTAAAGTGGTGAAACTTTCCATTTCCTAATGTCCGTTTTGTACAATTCAGTAATTTTCCATCTGTACAACGGTGCATTTTCCTGAAAAATACACTCAAACTCATACAATTATGAATATAGGGATTATTTTTATAAATTTGGTTGTTAATTCATTGCAGATTAAAAACAGGATTAAGTCTCTAGCCCTTTGATGTCACCAGTCTGAGTTTTTTCAGTAGATAAAAGCGAATTATCCTGCCAAGCCAACTATTTTTTATCAGAAATGCAAGCCTTTGGCGTAACCAATGCTCCAATTTTAGCCCCTACAGAATGCTTTATGTCTCCATGCCCGTACCATCACTCTGCCTCCACCGTGTTTGATAGATGATGGGGTGCTTTACACCGGTACAGGTAAAGCTTTCCTAAACTGATCTGGGCTCATTGGAGGCTTTCTAACACATCTAAGACTCAAAAAAACATTAAGACTCAAAAACAGAAAATGAAAAATAACAAAACAATAGAATAATCAAAAAAATTTAAAAAAATAAAATAAAATAAAACAAAAACGTTTGAGCACCTGCCTGATCTTTCTTTTTGGACCTTTCCCTATCAGCTATTTTCAAATAAAGGCCACTGGTGCCCAAGAATCTGCATGACTAAGTTACTAATTGAGTTTCTTCAAACATAAACACAAAAAAATACCTCGACCATTAAGTGATAAATGGGTTTGACACTTAATTGTCTTTTTGAGTTTGTGAAAATGAAGGAGCCACATGCATTCATTTGCTTAGACTGTAACAAACAAGCTGCTAATAAAGGTTAAAGACAAAAGTTGGCCTCTGGCGTCACTGGATTAACAATAAGGTGGATATAAAGAAAGAATTTACTAAAGTAATCCGTATTGTTTCCTAATCTGCCTGATTGAAAATGGCAGTGAAAGTTAAATGTGAAGTTCCCAAATAAAATAACACGAGACCTCATTAACAGGAGAATAAAAGAAAAAGGAGAAGAAAGGTTCTCCGTACTCTGAACAATAAGAACCTGGGAAAGAAACAAAATGAGGCTGGAAGTGAGCGACAGGTTCATATCTGAGCTGTGTGAACAACAAACAGCTGCGGGCAGAGAACACCTGCCTTCATTCAGGTCCGTTTCCCGGAGGCCTCAGCTCCAGCCGTGGCCGGACATCTGCACGGCCGGGGAATGAAACTTCTTCAGATTTGATCGTACTGACAGATGTACGCAGACGAGTCGCTCAGGTCGCTGAAGGAGGGCTTGTTTTCTCTGACAGCTTGGGAAATACTGATGAACTCTACAGTGAATTACAGAGATTTAGGATATATTTTCATTGTTTTTAAACATCTTATTTAACATTTATCTCTAATTGTCATCTTCAACTCAACATGTGATTGCAGAAATTTGTGTTTAATGTTAAAGCTTCTTTAACTTGAGCTTTTTGGTGTAAAAATCCATCTCTGGTCTGAACTCGGAGTTGAATTGTCTCTGACTTTTTAAGTGTAATGAATATATTTTAATGAGATGAGCCTTGTTGCCAGCCAAACCTTCTCTGAGCTGCATTATCAGGATCAAAGAGCTCTTATTCTCTTTCATCGCAGCATAAAGTCATTTTATTACAGAACTGCGCTCCGAGTCGGGCTGAATGTGTATATACGGAGCTTTCAAACCCCATCATTACAGCACATCCTTTCATGGTCTGAAATGTTGAAATGTTAACGGTGCTATTTGAACTTTTCTGTAATTTCCATTGAATAAACATCCCTTTGCTGACTTTTACAAACCAAGCCTGCAGATTCGTAATTGAGGAGCAACAAAAGGCTACCTTTGGCTCATTAAGGAGCTGGTTTGACTTATTAAAACTAATTTTATCATCTGTAGAGAAAAATGAACGACTTGTGTTTGATATTGTTGGCTAAAATAACAAGGAGAGGTTTGCTTTGATCAGGATGGAGGAGAACTTAATCAGCAACAAGGTTCTGGCTTCAAAATTTCTCCACAGAACGAAAAAAAGTTGATTAGGGTTAAAGAGGAGTGGAGGGGGAGTCGAGCAGCAGCAAAAACATGCACATACCCAAGAACATCATTAAGTTAATGGATTGCTGGTGACTAGAAGCATTACATTGTTGGGGTATCTGAGACTTCGGTGTATCTGTGGACAGGCAAGGCCGTGACAGAAGGCGTTAGCAGCCCCTGCATCCTCAGGCCTGCAGCTGGTATTAGAAGGCACCGAGCACTCTGTCAACACGTATTAGTCCGCGCACAAATCATCTGACCGGCGTCGGCCTGTTTTACAGCAGGAAAATCTGAGCGACAGAAAGGTGGGAGGAAAAAGAAGTGACTTGTGTTCCTCGGCGATAAGGAATATAATAATCATATTACTCGAGGACAAAATTATAAGCTTCCTTATGAAATTTTAAGTTTTTTTTTTTAAGGTGCAAGGAGTTTTCAACACACTACTAGTTGTCTTAGAAGTCACAAATCATTTCTGTTTTCATACAAAAAGAGAATTCAGAAATAGTAAAAACAACCAGGGTCAACTTTGTCAGCTGTTTTAAGAGTTTGCCTTTTTTATTGAGCTCAAAACTCATCAAATCAAGTTAAAACTGAGGGTTATCTTCAGTAAGGGTTTGAACATCAGGTCCAAAACAAAAGAAATCTGTTTAGACTTATGAAAAAGAACCGTTGATGCTCACAAAGCAGAAGAAGAGTTTCCAAGTATCAAGAGCTGGAGTGGGAAGTATCATCAAGAAGAAGCGTGGCAGAGGCCGGGGGGGAAAGATTTAAACGACCCTGCAAAGAAATCCAGGGAGAGATGTGTCTAAAGACCCTGGAACAACCGTTAAGACAGCAAGGTTGCAGAGGAAACACCAGACTGAAGTATGCGAAGGACATCCTGGACAAAGATGATGCGTACTGGAAGCATGGCTTTTGGTCAGATGAGACTAAACTAGAGCTTTTTGGCCACAGAGACATTGCTTATGTACACCATCCCCACAGTGAATCATGGGGGTGGAAGTATTATGCTGTAGGAGAATCTGGTCAAACTGGAAGGAAATATGAAAGAAAAAGAAGATTTTGAAAGAAAACCTGAAGCGGTCAGCAGATAAACTAGGTCTGGGTTGTCAAAGCCCGGACTGCAATGGCGAACTGAAGATGAAGGTCCACACCAGAGGGCCGTCAAATCTGGAGGAGTTTGAGGGATTTGCCAAAGAAAATGTTATCCATCAAAATGACTGTTGGCATCGGGGGGGTTCGACTTGAGTTTTGGAGAATAATTTAAGCATCCAAAACAAAACTAGGATAATTTTATTTTTGAATTTCTGTGTTTAACAGCATTTGGGAAAAAGTTATCAGACTCTGAGGGCTTCAACCTGGACTGGAGCTCATCAGCTGTTAATGGCACTGGCAGTAAGATCATCAAACATGGACAATCCAGCACACACATCAAAGGCCGCACGGTGTGTTTGTTTAGGTTCAGATCTGCGGCCTCGCGTTGCTATCCGGTGACAAGCTCGGGGATCTGTCAGCTGCACGCGTACATGCAGAGCCGGCTCTGAGGTTAAGGAGCATCATTACGGACTAAACACAGGCTCTCTGGTGCCCTACAGTCTGCCCAGCTGAGGCTCTGGAACAACTGAGGAAGGGTGGGGTGGGATGGGGGGGTGTCTTAGTGTGAGAGAAAAGCAACCTCACAAAACTGGGAATAAATTTCCATTCTACATCTTTAAAGATTAATATGGTTATATCTACAATATTCCTTTAGATGTGAGGCATTGTGAAGCTTCAACTGATTTATATACAGAATATAAAAATCAAGGTGAAGCTGGAAGAATTTGTGGATTTTTTTTTTACGTTTGTGGGATTTGTCAGCATCCTTAGATTCATTGAAAAAAGAATAAGTTTGCAAAGTGAGAAGATGTAAGAACATAAATACAAGCAGAGCTCTACAGACGCATTAACAGCAAAATGTCAGATTTATTGTAAGGAAACAACAGTAAGGAAGTTAAATGTTTCAAATCTGCTCCTGCTGGGCTGCAAATGGGGAGGAGGGATTGTTCAGATGAAAGTGTGACCTGCTGATTCCTCCAACCACCGAATCTCTGCTCCCTCCTTTATCAGCTTGTAAAGACTCTGATGGATCTGACCGAGGGCCTTGGCACTGATAAGATATAGCTGGTTAAAGCAAGAGCAGGAGAAAACCTACTTACCACAAACAAAAGAAACATTTTCTTCCAAAAAACAAAAACCCTACCAAATCCTCTTTTTGTTTCTGTTACTACGCAGCGTTAAGTCAGAGTAAACCTGACACCATTGTGGAGCTCATAAGCGCTTGATTGTAAGAAGTACGTGATGCGTAAAATAGTGTTAGGCCGCGAGCTGCGCGCAATGTGGCAGGTGACTTCAAACCATCCAGCTCTCGTGATCAGAGGAAGAAAAGAGGAAGAGAAAAAAGCATCTTAAATCATTTCAGTGTGGTTTTATTGTACGAATATAAAGAATAAATAATGCATTTCCTTTATTTACAGGATAAAGAGTCACTGATACATGCCTGTATCCATAATTAATGTTCAACTCTGAGGTCGATCTGCTTCATCCAGATATGAAAACAGTAAGTCCGTGCGTGGCTCTCTGCGCCACAGCTCCATAAATACAAAATATATAACCAATATTCTCCACAAATAAAGTAGACTCTGGTTACAAATAATACTGACTTTGTACAAGGAGTTTTATAGATATTTATAAAAAGAAACTGCATGGCAACGCATATACAGAAAATACATTCCTACACTCCGTAGTGCACGTGGAAAAATAATTATAAAAAATACTGAGCTTATAATTTAAGTTTAGAGAATAATCTTTTAACTTGAGCAGGAGCATTTGCAGTCTGTGATGACCGGATACTGCACCGGGATCCAGGCGCATTTCAGTCCTCCTTTCCTCTGAATGCATCTCCATCTCAGTATGGTCAGGTGGGTAGAGTTCGCGGGTTTACACACCATCCCCTCCGGGACAGAGCACGACCTTTTGCTCAGGCAGCTGCCTGCGCGCACAAACCGCGGCCAGAACCTGTTCCCCAGGTCGGTCCAGGTGTACGTCACCGGACAGAAGGAGTAGGCCCACAGCCACTGCTGCAGCCGCCGCTTCAGTTTCTTGCTGGGCTTGTGCTTCTTGCCGAACTGGACGTCGAAATCCACCGCTCGGATCTCCTTGGGCAGAATTCCGGCCGCCTTTTGGCTCTCAAAGTCATCCAACTCGTCGTTGCCCGCGTATTTGTCCTCCACGGGCGGCAGCACGGACAAAAAGCGGCTGTCAAAGTCTCCCAAGATGCTTTTCAGCTCGGTCTCGTTAAGGTCCCGCTCCTTGGGGTCAAAGACCGGATCCGGATCCTCTTTTAATTCCACTAGTGGCAGGCTGTCGCTCGGGATGGGCCGGAGAAGGTAGTAGTGCTGACAAATCCCTCTGTCCATCAGAAGTCCGAGAGACAACACCAACAGATAGACGGCTGCGCACTGATGAGACTGATCCATGTCAAACGGCGAGATCAACGCGCGCGCACACACACGCACAAACGAGCTTCTGGAGGCCACTTTCTTGTGCGCAATTACGCGTGAGCCGGATCTCAAGTTTCTCTAAAAATTCACTTTCCCATCATAAAAAAAATCCGCAGCAGAGATGAAACATTCGTCCGCAGCAGCATCAGAGGAACCGATTTCGGCTTATGCGCGTGACAAAGATCAGCTGTCTCCCTGTGCTCCGTGCGCGAGGCCTCGGCATGATGCTCCTAGTAGTCTCCTTTGCGGGGAAAAGCGCTGAGCGCAAGCCACGACCTCCGTTTTTATCCTCCACGCGCAGCGTGATGTAATTTGTGTGCCCCTCTTTGAATGTGGGTTTGTTGTCTCGGAGGAGATCCCCAATACCACCTCCTTCCACGCAGTGGGAGGGGAGGGGGGCGCGGAGAGGAGACGCCCCCTGTTGGTTTTCCAGTCTACATTAAATCAGTCTTTCATTCTTCACGGGTGTTGGTCAGACCGAGTGAATCCTGCTGGGAGTCTCTGCAGGATCCAAAACCTCTAAAAACTACTTGATTAAACGAACCAGAGACTAAACGTGTTCATTTATTCGTGTGCAACTTAGCAGCATTCCTACATCACATAAGTATTTTCACTTTCTGATGGCAAAAGCTAACAAATAGTTCATTTCCACACAGTTTCAGATACTAAAAGGTTTTCTTTTAAGCAGCTGCAACATTCACATTCATGGAAATTCAACACAAACTGCTCAAAATTTTACTTAAATTCAGATTAAATGGATCTAATCCTCTTGTTTTTCCTCAAGAAGCAGGAGCTTGCTTTATTAGGGCAGAAAACCTCACAGAAACCTACAAAACTCTCAGTTCCTTAAGAAAAAAATGATATTAAATGTACCAAAAATCTCCAACTTGACGGACTAAGATAAAGTTTCTATGACAAGTTGCACAAGCGGATCCACTTCAGGATCTTTTATCTTAGTTTACGGTCTCTGAAACCGCTCCTTTTAGGGTGTTGTTTTTCCCAAAAATGTATTCAGACCCAAATTAAATTAACTTGTTTTCCCTCAAAAAGCAACTTGCTATTGTAGATAAGCAATACTTATATTTAATACTTTTGCAGAGCAAAGAAACTAATCAGAACTCTCATTTCTTTGTAAGAAGTCTCCAACGTAGCCGAGCTACATTTAGCGGTAAAGAAGAAGACTTGTTCTTTTTGATGGACTGATAAAGTTTCTATTAAGTGTTGCACAAGCAGATCCAACTTAGGATCATTTGTCTTACTTTTCAGTCTCTGAAAGAAACCTTGAGGACAGCCTCTTTCTGGGTGAAGACGTCTAAAGACTCAGACAAGGAAAAGTAGAGATTTTTTTGCATGTGATGTTGTAAAAATGTGATTATGTCCTTTATTTCCATGTGACGGTTCCTTCAGAGTACCAGGTCACTGTATCGGCCATAACTGATATATATGGTGGAAAACAGCCCGGTGTCCACCTGACCAACTTCACCTGAGTTGCTTTTCATGCTGTGTGGGATGGGAATTATTTGAAGAAAAGAAGGAAAAAAACACCAGTTTTTGTGCACAAATGTAACTTTAACTGTGTGGAATAAAACTCTGGGAAGGAAAGAAACTAAATACTTGATTTAAGAGTCTCGCTATCATTTCTTCATCAGAAAGAGGCCCAAGGCGGTCTTATTAATGATGTTCTGCACCATTAAAATAAAAATCAAATCACCCTTTTATACTTGATTGAATAAAAACAGGATTTACAGTCTGATCGTGCGATAAAACGGCCTGCTAACTACTTTCTGCAGTGCATTTATCGCTTGTGTCCGACTCCAAGTAGGACAATATTTCTGCCTGTAACGCGGCCATAGCGCCTCTCAATAAAGCGGGCCAAATTAACTCCCAAATAAACAACGCTCTCTAAGCTGCAGCCATGGAAAGTATCACAATTTGCGAACCTGTCTAAAGCCGAGCTCAGAGAATCATTCTTTGAAAAAATAATTTAATGGAAGAACTTAGCCAGCTGCTACATCAGCCATAAACCATCTGCTTAAGATAAATGCATCTCTGTTTCATTTTGAATGAGCTAATTCACACAAGCACTTGAGCACACGACTCATTTAGTTTATGGTCAGCTGATGGTGAAAAGTCTGGAAAATGTCACGCTTATATTTTTCATCTGACCAGCACGTATCATAAACCATCGCTCCTGAGAAGGCTTGACAGATAGGCTCAATCCAGTGCATTCACACCGGGGACGGTGCATGCCGGGTAAACAACTCGCACAAACAAACCTTGGTGCCGAGAATCTGATAGCAAGAAATCCCTGATTTTAACCTAAATCCCAATAAAAATAAAAACCTTCAACTTCACTTTTTCTTCCTTTATAATCATGATGAACCACTTCATCTCACACTTGAGGGAGTTTTAAAACAAAATTGGCATGTTAGTTCTCTTCAGAAACAATATTTACACACTGGAAAATTTCATTTCTGATGTGGCTGCATGGGAGAAGTCCAAATATGGTTCTCATTAAATGTCATCAGGATTGCCAGGCTCATTTAATGCAGAGTTGTTTTGGTTTCTTCTAATCCCTTCCTACTGTTTAACCACAGGAACATTTTGATAGTGAAATATTCCTCCTTAAAAAGTCAGGCTACTTGAGACAGACGCCTGCTTAATTGAGTAGTTTTTTTTACCCTTTAAGTTAACCAAACACAGTTCTCTGGCTAATAAATCGCTGGATGTAATGACCTCTCTTTTAAAAAACGCTGGCTCTGGTTCCTGAAGACTTTTAAACCTGCGCTTTAGGATATACATCCAAAATTAATCTGTGTGTTTGAGCCGTGCACAGGTCATTGTGGCCTTCCCTGCTGATTTCTCATTTAGTGAGGAAAAGCAGACTTCTGTCTTGGCAGCCATCTTCACCGAGGAAAGTCACGCTCAGGTAGAAACACAACAGAGAGACCTTGAAGGTTCAGGCTGCTTTCATGCACGCTGCAGAAAAACCACAAAAACTTGAGAATCGTTTCATTTTTTCCCCCATTTTATTTGAAACAATTAATTCAAGCCGACTTGCGAGGCTCCGTGTTCTGCCTTCAGCGCGCGGTGTCATTCAGAAAATGCTGCATCTTCATCAGCGAGTTGTTTCACACCTCGAGCTCGCTGAGCCCACACCGCCAAGCTGAATACACACAGACACAAAGTGGGTGCCACTCTGTTTACTCTGGCACTTGGGAGGTGTGCAAATTGCTAGTTTGTTTAGCACTTTTTTCCATTCCTCTGCAATCCAAAGGCACACAATCGCAATAATCACTCCCGCTGTGAGCTTAATTAAAACTAATTGCTACTTGTGACCGCGAACCATGAGTCAGATGACAGATTGTCTTCTCTCCTGTCACACTGTTCTCGTCCTATTTAAAGCCTGAAGCTGCCTTTCTTTCTCAGTTCGTGCCACATTTTCTTTTTGTTCATGTTACGCAGCAAAGAGGTGAGAAAACCTGGATGGACAGTATCGGACAAATAAAATATGCAGTAATATACAAACTGACTGTGAAAAATGACTTAGATTTAAAAATAAACATTAAAGAAGATCAATTTCAAGCATAATGACTTAAAATTATAATAGTCCAAATGTATGACAGCATGCTGTGGAAGAAAACACCACCTTCTTTCTGCTCAATAGTTTCTTTAAAGCAGCACTACTGAACTGAAGCAAATTTTTTCTCACGGATGCGCCCCCTAACGATGTATAAATTCAGCATCCGTCTTGCATCCCGTCTCTTCTCGGAGCTCTCTCCAGCCAGTAAAAGTCAGAGTGATGTCTCATCTCTTGCTCTGATAATATTTTCTTGTATTTCTTGATAATGTCTATCTGGCATGAAGAGCTCTTCTGAAGTCGGCCCACAACACATTTATGTTGGGGCTGTGAGGACCATGGCTCATCTGGAAGAGGTCTAAAACCTTCTTGAACCATCCTCCAACATAATCATTTGTGGCCAGAAGATTAAAGTTAGGATCTAGCAGCTACAGCTTGATTTTAGTTGTGATAATCATCAATAATCATCCTGTTCACAGACCAGCTTCAGTTTTCACTCTTTACTGATGTTACTGTAACAAAAAAATAAATTCTTTACTGACGTAACTGGCTGATGTTCACTTGTGACCCAGGTTTATGTTTCAGTCACATTTAGATGATGTGAATACAAAAAGGTGAATAAAGTATGTGCCTTCGTGAGGTGGCTTTGCCATTTTAAAAGAAGTCTTGATGGACATCAAAACACTTGGAAGCAGCTATGAAACATGACTGACCTGGTTCTGATTCTCCAGTAAACTGATGTGACTGGCCAACGTCTTGCAAGATACAATAATCCAGAGATAAAGGCCTAAAGAAGACCTTTCCATTTTCATCTTGTGGATGTCTGCCAATGTCTTTTTCCCATCCTTTAAAAGGGACGGTGTGTAACTAATTTGGCTTTTAATTTGGCTTTATTTGCAATAAATAAATACGTATTTTATCTTAGTCTAATCACAATCGTATCCAAATTAAAGTGTTCTCGTAGAATGAGTTATATGTAAATACATAAGTGGCGGCGTACACAACCAATAGTTGCCATGTTGCATCACCATCTTTGAATTCAGTAGGCGAAACGGGACAAACTTGTTAGCCCTGCGGGGGAGGAGGAGGAGTATGGTGTTACATATCTGCCAATTACTGCGAGGAGCGTATTAATTCACTACAATAGCGCATTTATTAAAATCGAGAGAGCGCATTGCGCTGATCACAGCTGTCTTTCTTATTCAGTGGGCGCATTTCTCTGATCATGGGAGTGTATATTTACAAGCTGGTCCATGAACGCAGCAGGTGGGCTGTAAAACACGCCCCCTCCACCCAAGAAAATTCTGCTCCATGCTGTGTTTAGTGGGTGTTTGTCAGTTGGAGGCGTAACTCTTCTGATTGATTTGACTGGTCGGATTTTCTCCACACCATAAAGTAACACTGACGGTCTACCTGTCTCCTCCCACCTGTAGCAGCTGTCAAACATGTTTGTATGAACGCAATTCCAGAGATTTAGAAGCTGAATTAATGCATAACCATTTATGTAGGGAGATGACCCTGCAGAACTCAGACATGTTATTATTTCCTGATTAATATCTTACAAAACTGAACCGTTTTGACTACATATCTAACATTACAGCTTTTGTAATGTGACATCACAGTAAGACTGACTTTCTAAATAATATTTTGTTAATTA
>JBBBVU010000022.1:22987812-23005931 GCA_037177055.1 Atherinosoma microstoma | reverse complement strand
TGGGTGCTAAAATAGCATATAATTGCCTAAAGCTGACTTTGACAGGCTTGGAAAAGCATGATATAGCTCCTTTAAAGGAATATGTCTGAACCATATCAGCAAAGTTACATCCACATGTTGCTGCTTGTGTTGTGTTGTTTTTGTTCCATAGGAGTTGCATAAAAGGCGTGTTTGAGTGGTAAAGTATGACAGAGGAAGAGTCATTCCCTTCAGACAAACACATTAAGTCATGCATGTATTTCTTTGGTTATAAAACAAAAGATGACCAGGGTGTCGCTGCGGAGGACGGTTTGTCAGCCTGTAAAACACAACATAAAAAGTTACAGAGGAAGGAAAAACATCCAATATGGTTTCCTATCTGCAGGATAACCACCAGCATTGTACGCTACAGTAAAGCTAATTGTTCAGTAACTGGGTTTATTTACCGAATGCAACAGTAAAATTAAATGCTATGTCAATTGCAATTTTATTGTTGTGTACAACTCAGTTTGGGTGAACGTAGCATTATATGTATGAAAAAAAAAACTCTTTTAACAGATTTTTACGCTGTTTAAACATGATGGATTCGCCGTGAGATCCGTGGCTTTTTTTGTCCCTGCTGCTCGATGGCCTATAGAAGAACCCGTATTTCATTTCACACATCATAGCTGGTTTTGTTTCTTCTACTTTCACTGCTGTTTCCAACAACAGCTGTGGCGATAAATGACAGCTGGAAGTCAAAAACGTAAATGTAATGTAACGTAATGTAAAAATTTTCTACTCGGGTTCAAAATAAATGTTCAGAACCATTTTCATAATGTAGTTTCAGTAGAGCCTCCCAAGTCTAGGCAGAGGTCCTGTAGCTTTTTCCCTGGACCCAGAGTATTTATTCATTGTTTACAGAGCAGATTTAGTTGATATGAGACTTTTTGGTTCATTTACTTTGTTATTATATCAAGTTTTTATGTCTGCATCAAAATATGGAAACAAATTCAACTTAAAAGACCTATAAAGAGGGTTTATGTAACTGACAGATTTATAATGAATGAACACAGAATAATCCTAATCTATAACTGCGGCATCCCTACTTGAGACACAAAGTTGCCTTTTTACCTACAGATGCTTGGAAATGAAGAAAAGTCACACAGAGGGACGTTTCTCTGGCAGAGCTGCAGCACAGTTCAGTCATGGTACCACAAACATTTAAAGTTACACAAAACTTTCTTGTGTACTTCATGAAAAATTATACACAACAGTCCCAACTGCCCACAACTGACAGCTACTCTGACTGGTCAACAAACAAAAAAAACTAAATGGGTAGAAGGCACATGATGTTTTTCAGGTGAGCTGTCTGGCTTCAGCTGAAAAAGGAAACAGTGCTGCAGTGGTTCCCAGTAAAATGAAGACTGACAGCAAGAGGAATGGGACTTGAGCTGGAAAGCGGGGGTTTGGGGTCTCGCCAGCAGCTGCAGTAGCAGTCAGCGCTGCTGTGGAAAGGGTTAACGCGAGACAGTAAAGTGAATCCAGATGTGCTGTTATTATTAATATCTGTGGCTGATGAATGGGAAGGTAAAATTACAGGCGCCAGCCAGGGAGGCCCCGTGCGTTGCCCTGCCACCCAGGAGCTTCCCCAGCTCACCCCTGCAGCTCCCACAGCAGCGGATCGGGCCGAGAGCATCGTGGGGCGAGAGTGTCGATGTAACATGTTGAAAAAAAAGAAAGAAAAAGCTGGTGGTGGAGCGCTGGGCAGAGTGATGGGCGTAACACTCGTAAATTCATAACTCAGCTTCATCTCAGTCGCTGCTCTGTGCCCCTTCGAGTCAGAATGAGGGATATGATTTCATTCCAGGATTTGACCGAGAGAAGCAACATGATGACATTTTTGGCCTGAACTTCAGTCTTAAACCACTTTCACATCACAAACAAGCATCCTTTGTGCAGACCAGACACAATAATTAAGAGTTATAGTTTTTAATATGATAGAATGAGTGTGTGAGAAATGTTTTACATAATGTCACATGGTATTTTTTTACATTTCCATTAATCAGGATAATAATTCACAGAGAAATACCACATTCATCACGTACAACCCCAAAAAAGTTGGGACGCTGTGTAAAATGTAAATAAACGGAATGCAATGATCTGGTTAACTAATTAGGTTGCCTAGCAACAGGCCAGTACTATGACTGGGTATAAAAGGAGCATTTCAGAGAGGTAGAGTCTCTCAGATGGAAAGAGGTCATAGCTGTCAAGTCTCCCGTTTTGGCCGGGAAACTAGCGTATTTTAGCCCTCTTTCCCGCCATCCTCTTTTATTAGTATTTTCCCATAAATGTCCCGTATTATGATATAAAATAAAACATTCATCTGCCTCTCCAAACTGAACTCTGTCACTAGCCTCGCGAGAACTGCCACCTGCAGTAGCCCGGGTGGTCGTTGTTGCGAGGTCAGTGCAAACAGCGGGAACAAACCCGGTCTCAAGAACAGTTTCCCCTCCAGCTTCGCCCCGTCTGCATGAAAGACAACATAACAGTTAAATCAAATAGTTTCACTAATACCTAATTTCCTCACTTGTTACCTTTTAATAGATAAATGATGAAATGTACTTCTGGTTAATAAATGGTCTGTTGTAGCAAGGGGAATACATCCTGATGGGTGGATAATCCATAAATTAGTAAATAAGTGTTTATATATAGTATGAATTTCTGAATTGTGTGAACTTTACTTCTAAACACAGACGGAACAATATTTGATGGGGATTATCTACCCATCAGGATGTGTTCCCCCTGGTATAACAGACCGTTTATTAGACAAGTCATGTGAAATGAGCAGTTAATATGTATTGTGTTGAATGGTAGCGATATGAACTGAAAATATGTAAAATAAATAAATGTACTACATATACCCTTTTGTGTTTTCATTTAGGCTGTATTATACCGTAGGAATGTTCACAAAGGTTGGCCTATCAGATCCTGATCACCTAATTGTAGTTAGTAAGTGGTTGACTAGAGGTTATTCTAGATTTCTTGTACACCTGCCTTTAAATGTCAGGGATACTGGAGCTTGATTGGGGTGGTGGGACGGCTCTGTGTGCATGGGACAAAGAAGACTGTCAAAACTGGATGCTCATGCAAGACAATGCTGAAGCACATCCTGGATCCATCACAACAGGAGAACTGGCCTGCTGCAGTCCAGACCTGCAGCCAGTACTAAACATCTGGACTGGAGCATCATGATGAAGGTCCAGGACTGTAGAGCAGCTAGAATCCTGCATCAGACCAGAATTGGACAACATTCCTCTCCTAAAACTCCAGCAACTGGTCTCCTCACTTCCCAGACGTGTACAGACAGTTGTTAAAAAGATGAGGGAAGGCTACACAATGCTAAACATCACCCTGAAACTACTTTTTTGAGATGTGTTGCTGCCATAAAACTCAAAATGAGCTAATATTTTCCATGAAAAGGTAAAAATGTCTCCGTTTCAACATCTGATATGTTATTTATGTTCTACTGGGAATAAAATATGGGTTGATGAGATTTGTAAATCATTGCGTTCTCTTCTTATTTACATTTTCCACAGTGTCCCAACTTTGTAAAAAAAATGGGGTTTTAAAAATGTATCGTTAGTTCCAGGTCAAGATCAGAAAAACAATTACTGGAACTGAAATACAAACAGAATACATTTAGATTAAAGCAATAAATCATAAGAGGCATCTTAAGGACTCTAATAGATCACGGGTCTGTGACGGTCTCTGCAGATAGAAATCAACACACCTGTAGAAGCTGCCGTTGAACAGCTGAGCAGATCAGTCGGCCTGATAGGAAGGACCCTATAATCACTTTATTGCCTCTATAAGCTCCTCACACCCCCCCTCAGTTTCTCACCTCAGTCAGCCTCCCGGGGAGCTTCAACAAAGTCAAACAACTGTTGTCGCCTTTAGCTCTAACACACATGGAGTCTCACCGGATTTCTGTTCTCACTACTTCCCTTTAATCATGAAACGCGACACCAAGTAGACAAAGCGTGTGAGCTGATATTAAATGCTTTAGAACAAGAGTTTCAATCATACAGTAAGATTTTAAATAACGCAAAGGTTTTCCATTAAGAAGATGAGGTTTTTTTGTGTTTATGATGATTAATTTACAGTTTTAGAACAAAAACTGCAGGTTGCATTTGTCACTTTCCTTTTCCTTTACATGGTCCTGTTGCAAGTTAAAACTGAAACTAATCCTTTGCTTGAACACAAGGCATAGATCTCAGCCAATACATGAAGCAACTTTGACAAACCCTGGCCATCATTAGGTCACCGGGCTTTGCTAACCCTGAAAATAAAGACTCCACTAATTAATGTCACGAAGCTTCTCATCAACCTCATTTCGAACTCTGACTACGAGCACATCACCAAATTACCAAACAAACACTGGCTTAAATAAGCTGAAGCAACATAGGAAATGTGGTGCAACAGGAAAAACTGTTTGAGGGGGGACCTTTTTCACTGCTGCACCACTAAGCATGCATGTAACAAAGCAGTTGTGTTATTGGAGAAGATGAGCGGTGAAAATGGACGCAGACGTTGACGTATCTGTTGTCTGGAGATACTTTGGTTTTAAAAGATCAGACGTGGGCCAAACAATTATTTAGCTACACGAGCTATTTGCTGCCACCACCTTAGCCAAAGACAATGATCAAGATGATATTTGAGGTTATTTTTAACAATGTATACTTCTCATGACAATGGCATGGGCTTGTCTCAGCCAATCTACTGCAGTACTTATTTTCTCCATCAGTGAAAAACGCCCAGTCATGCATTGGACAGAAAAAAAAAATACCATGAAACCATTACAATTTAGAATCTAATCTCACAGCCCAGCACTACAATACGCATACAGAGACTAAAATCACAACCCAGGCTAAAAGCCATGAAGGAGAGCTGGCGAAAAAACCGGGAGAATGATCAGATCTTATCGTCACTCCTTCATAAATAAGACCCAATGACAACCACAGGTGTGTTTTCAGTTAAATCAAAGCTTGTTGGGAGTTTTCTTTGGGTTGTGCAAGACTATTCTTATTTGAAGAAACACAACTAGCAAACATATTTACATAAAAGACAATAAAATGTTGACGAAAATTAATTTTAAAGGATTAAATCTTTGAATTGCTTGATGCATTTGAGTTCCCTTTATTGAGATTTCTTCCATTTACAAGAGATGTAAAAATGTTTACACAAACTGCAACTCAATAGTAACCAACTCTGGTTGTTAGGCTTTGCTTTTATAAGGGCTGATCTGTGATGTTAAACATAACTTTTCACACATGTGATTATGGAAATGATGAGCCATGTCTTCAGGTACGTTTGTCATTGCAGTGATGAGGATTGCCAGTCAGGAATTTCAGGTGAAATTTTGCATTGGCTTCAGGGTTTGTGGTGCATTGTTGTATGAATAGTTTTCCAAGGAAGCGGAGGGACCTTGACAGATGAGAAAGGAATACAGTTCCTGGAAACCACAGGATGGAGCAGAAGCTGAGACAGAGGAGAAGGGTGGGAGTGGGTGGCGGGAACTCAGAAGAAGCA
Organism: Atherinosoma microstoma; assembly: GCA_037177055.1. Taxonomy (NCBI): domain Eukaryota; kingdom Metazoa; phylum Chordata; class Actinopteri; order Atheriniformes; family Atherinidae; genus Atherinosoma; species Atherinosoma microstoma. Next base: position 23,000,381 of record JBBBVU010000022.1, on the reverse strand, counting down.
GCGTAAATCCAGTAGGGGAGAATTTGGAGCCTGGCTGGCCGCAGGGGCTGTTGTTTTAACCGTCAGATGCACGGCTGCGGAGGGGGGGGTGTCTAGTGATTTTAGGTGGGATATGGAGGGGGGGTCCCTCTCAGGTTCCTGTTGTCCCCAAACAGTCCTGTGAGAGCTGAGCCAGCCTCTGTGTCGCTGTCTGCCCGCATGGGGCCCCCCCACCACCTTCAACATGACAGCTCAGAAGACAACCCCATGCTGGCTTTACTCGCCCTCCTTTGTACATTTTCAACACGGGGATACCAGACAAATTATGCTTAATGACTGGCGGAGGTTGCCAGAGCAATGGCTGCTTTGTTGCCACTGCCAAGTGCGTAAATGTTAAGAGTGCAACCTTATACAACCACCCCTCAGTGCTACTAAGCAGATGCTCTTCCTGTTTCTGGAATAAACAGAACCAGGTTGGGATCTGTAGGCTGGATGTTCGAGTCTGAAGAGGAACCAGAAATCCCAGGGCTGGCTGAGACTGGCCGAGGATGAAAGAGAAAGAGGATTTATGATGTTTGCGCCACCACTTGTGAGCAGCTGAGCTTCTCAGATCAGCCAATTCAACAAACGTGTTGAGAAGCAAAGACTTTTGCTGTTATTATTATTATTCACCAGCGATTAAGAACAATAAGCAACTGTGTGTGGAGCAGAAAAATCAAAAAGACAAGAAATGAGAACGCAGATGATGTTTGCTAGGCTGTATTTAACACAGCGTGCTTAAAAATATTTAAATGAGAATCATATTACCCTGAGCTTTTTACATGCACCGTTTATAATATTTATCTTTTACCAGATTCTTGTTACTTAAGAAAATGTGGTCCTCTATGTAGTTATGTTCATATTGTTTTTACTGGTAGTGTCTGAACTGTTAGCCCAGCCTCAGTCCCAGCCCAGTCTTTTCATGTAAATTTTGTTCATGTAAAGCCAAACCACTATCTTCTCCTGACCCTCAACCAAATGCAGGATAAACAATATTAAAGAAGACTTCACTCCATTTGAGTCAAATCCAGGTCTCTGAGGTAAAAGCTGCAGTTTTGTGACTCATAACGCAGAATTTTCTTGTGATTGAGCATTGAAGGCCTCTCCTCGCTGGACCAACACCAAACCAAACTTTATGTGTATCTTAGAGGTGATAGGTGGTGTCTTATTAATAAGTATGGGCTGGATTTGTTGTTTTGGGAGAGTAAAAAAGCAAAGACTGGGGTCTTGCAGAGACAATCCCACCTTCTACAGACGGAGGATCAGGACACTGACCTACTGCGAGTGGACAAATCCAGCTGCACCTGCACTTCCACCTGAAGGAGAGAGGGAAGGGTGGACTGGCAGAAAAGCTGCAAGAACTCCTGAGAGATCAAAGAGGCTGTTGTTTAATTTCTGCCCGACTGAAATGACCATGGGGCAGAGCTCCTGAGTACACTGCAACGTGAGACAGACTTCTCTTGTAGATGACTCAGGGAAAATCAGAACCGCGCCAGTTTTGTATTTTGTATCATGCAGAAAAAAAGTCGAGGATTGACGAGTTTCAGTTAATGTGTCCTTCGGTGTGACTGAACATTCACATATTTGTCTTGATTAAATGTCCATTTTAAACTTAATAGAGACAGAAAAACTAACATTTTTACCCTCTGAGATGATTTAGCTAAATAAAAAAATAAATAAAAAAAGACTGCAAGCTTATGTACAGACTAGTTGTATGCAATGATTCCTGCTGGTTCTAAAAACCAGTTCCTCTGCACCAGCATTAAACCCAGTTTATGTTAAATATCCATACGCATACAGACAGAGCCTTCTGTCCATCCTGTGCATATTTTAGTCTGTTCGAATGCGTGGCCAGACGTAGCAAACACAGCGGTACAACCAGAAACCCCACAAAGGCCATGCTGTGAGGCATAGCCGACGTGCAACCAGATTAAGGAACAAAGAAGAAGACGCCGTGATGCATTTAATGTCCGTACAGACAACCACCGTACCATGATCTCCTCTATCGCCATCATGTGAGCCGTTGTCTGAAGCCGACATCCAAACACGAACGTGAACTGTGCCCTGCCCTGTGGTGGATGTATAGCCTAACAGCCATGCCAACATAAAGCACACGTGTGCACACATGGCATTTGACAGTGTTTGGTACAAATATACTCATTCATTGTTTCATTGCACAGCTCATTGAAAATGCAGAAAATAGATATATTGAAAGAGATTATTTCAAACAACTATATGCAGGACGGTAGGTTACAAACACAGAACTGAGACTGTCTGTTCAAAGCTGCCAGATTTCAGGAGCTTCACACCAATTGTGCTTTTTAACAAGTGAATAAATGTTAAGCTGCTATAGATGAAGCAAGGAGGAGATTAAAAGGCAAATAGATACAATCGAGACATTTAATACAGCACACTGCTGCAATATCTGGACTTATACATAAAGCCTTATTCTATTGCTAAAGGGTGGGAAGTCTCCAACTTGCCAACCCTCCTTATGCCCTGTCCACATGGACATGGGAGTTTTGACAAACAAAGACTTTTTTTTGTGTTTGAACCTTTCACACACATGCAAACTCACTTTTGAGATGCTGAAAACCTTTCGGAAAACACCTTCCAGGGTGAAGACCTTCAGATAATCTAGATGTGCAGTTTATATGTGGACAGGATAACCGGCATTCTTAGTTTGTAGAGTCAGACTGTGCATCACCATCTGGGTGGCTTGAATCACAATATGTGCCGTTAGCTTCTTTGTTTACATCGTAATGGCAGATGGAGCGGGGACTGCGCTGTTGCTAAACTTGTGAACAGGAATTTTTATGTTTGCATATAAATATACAGTTAGAATCTGACTATGATGGAGAACGATGGCATCACACTGCGTTATTGAGAACACTGCTATAACTCTTGGCCAACGTGTGGAAGCTAGCGCCACCTTTTGATCTGGCTCCTCAATTAGCTCTATTATGTCAGGGTGTTTTCATGTGGACAGATATTTTTTGTAAACGGTGATGAGCAGTCGAGATTCTATTCATCTTGTTTGTTTTCAGGGAATGTAGGGACCTATGATTTCCTCGATGTGGAAAACGCAAACGGAATCACAGAATTTGACATTAAAAATTGAATTTCGTGGAATTTGCTCATATGAGGGTGTGATCTGCTTTCCCTACCAATGTAAGAGTTTTTCATGCTGTCTGACTCTCATCTTGCATTTTTTTGTTAATTTTGCTCAAGCGTATTTTAAGCGCTGCAGCTTCCCGTCTGTATGACGTCACCTGCACTGGCAGGACACATGTCTCCCACTAAAAGACCAACAGAAACACCAAAGAAATTCTACCCTAAGTGTCTCTAGAAAAATGAAAAAGCCACCTCCGTGTTTGGCAAACCGTTACAAATGAGAAAACGAGAGAGAAAAAAAAAAAAAATCAAGATAAATTTTTTTTTAAAAAGGATGTTTATGGTGCTAAGCTAAACTGGTTGTGCTACACAGACTAATTTAATAGTCAACATATTCACCTATATTAGCAATTATAAGTAATGCCTAGTTTTAAATGACCTGTTGAATATTCCCTGCTGTCACATATTAATACATAACAGATAATATACTTGTAGCTCTATCTGTATATTACCATGTACAAAATCAAAACCTACAACTAAAAAGTATAGAAAAATATCAAAATATCAAAAATATCATTAAATTTACTTGGCATTGGAGTAAAAGTAGTAATTTTGCTGAAAATGGTTTGCACTTAATCAGACTAGATATACCTGAGAGATCATTAACTGTTATTCATTCATCATAAGACTAGAAACTCATCAGATTTTGTGTTATTATCCAACAGTTTATGGTCTTTATATCACAGATTTTCACAGTGTACTAAACAAACGGCCAGTATTCTGTATTCAGTCTGATCCAGTATGTTATTCTCAATTTTGACACCAACATTTTTATTTTTGCTGCAAATGAATATCGACTCTAAATATCGATTATTGGTTTCCTTAATTACTAATAATCAGTATCGGAATCGGCCCTAAAAAAAAATGATATCAGTTGATCCTTTGTTCGAATCCCAGGAGTCAAACATATTTCATAAGGCCCTAGGAATGTAGGAGGAAACGACCATATCATCTACTTTGACATGGCTCCGGTTGTGCAGTTGCAGCGTTCGGCCACTTCAGCATCCGATGCCGACTTGGCTGTCTATACGCTCCAAAAATGGATTGATTTCTAACTAAACAAATGGGGAGAAAAGAAAACTGATGGAGAGACACAAAGTTTTGCAGCAACTGAGGAAAATGGTGACTGTGGCTGCAGCAAATGAAAACAGATGTGAAGATGCCAGAGTGGGGACGAGCGTCCAGACAGCGAGTATGAGCTATGCATGATGAACACACAAAATTTCAAGAAATATGGACGGACAAATTATACGTTTCAAATTTTGGCTGGCTTGTTGTGTTTTGAGGTAAAAGTGGCTTTTCTGTTGTCTTGATGAAGATAGCTGCTCTATAACGTAACTTAGTTCAGTAAACTTTTAAAGTGACACATCACAGACGGTGCTTTATGACTGTAAGGGGAGAGGTTCCTGCTTCGATAATTAATATATATAATTTGGCTTTTATGTTATATGGTTTGTGTTCTTGACCTTTAGGAGCAGGACAGAAAACAATTACAGTCTCTGCTGTGGAGAAAACTGTAATTTATATGGTGGAGTTGAATTACAAAGCCACTTTTTAAAAAAGACAAAAACAAAAACAGGGAAACGTTAATTGATTTCTAATCAATGTAACTGAGCTGCTTCAGTAAAGCAAATACTACCCAGCTAGCATTTCCAGCTATTCTAAGAGTCTGAAAAATGAGGAGTGGTGGAGAGAGGAGACTTTTTAAAAAGCTGGAGTCAGTCTGATTGCTCCCCAGGGAGACATTTCCACCCGAGTGTCCCACAAATGACATGTTTGTATGTAACATAATATGCTTTCTTTAAGAGGTGACGCTTTAGTGGGAGACGCATTCTTCCCGAGGACCCTGCAGTCAAACGCTGAAAAAGTGCCAGTTAATCTACTTCATCTTTCTTCTGAGGAGCAGAAAAGTCAAAGCGAGAGCTCGTACCTGCTCAGGTGGCTGATTAAACCTGATTTATGCTCAATATTTATAGAATTCCTGAATTCCCAAGAAGTCACTTGCATCCATACACATTTAATTTACAAAGTGAACTAATTAAATGTAATTTCAAGTATTTCTTTCTTTTTTTCTGGGGAGATTCTTGTGGGCGGATTTATTGGGACTGTGAAATCAAACATCTGCGTTGCACACAAGCAAATTAACAGGCAATTTGTACCAATGAGATGTGTTTTAGTTTAAATTAGACCATCATATAAACACAGAAACAAAGACATTTTCCACCGCTCCGGGCTCAGCGCTGTTTGTTTTCTGAAGCAGTTTTCTCACGCAGAGCACAATTTAAAGTCACCGAGAACTCAGGTCAATGTTTTTCATACGCACGTTTCTATTTAGCTTATCCATGAATATTTTTTTGGGGATCTGCTTTGACTGCAAAACGGACAAGACGGAGGGGGAAAGAATACAAGCAACTTACAGAGTTTGGATTTCCTGGTGGTAGTTTGCAGAGATCTGTGGAAAAAACAGAGGAGGTTTTAAGTTGGACACAAAAAATTCAATCTTTTTTTAGATTAAGTCACTTCATGTGGTTTAATGGTCAGTTACTATGTTGTTGTTTTTTGTTTAAAGATCCTGTTTCTGTATTTTCGGACAAAACTCTGAGGTTGCCAGATAATGAAGTTAGAATCAAACCACTCGATGTTTCACACAAATTCAAGGCAAAAGAAAACAAATAAATTGCTTAAAAATAATGCAAATTAAACCATAACTTTTTAGAGAAAGCTGCCACAATTTCAAGCATTTAAGAGAAAAAGGTTTGTAAAATCTTGAAGAAACCGATTGCCTATTCAGTCCCAAACTGACTCCACATTTGAGAAGACAGAACCTCTAATTATTTTCTTTTCCTACAGAATAATCGACCAAAGCCACAAATCTGTTCAGACGGTTTATAAAGACCCGGCCAACCGCTGTAATTGACTAATTGTTTCAGCTCAAGATGAAACCACAGAAAATAGCTTGTATTTGGACGTGTGCTGCAGAGAAAGTTCCTGAGTTTGTCACGCCTCTTTGCAGCATTTTAAATCTGCTGCTGGGGAAATTCAGATTGATAGATGGTCTGTGATGTTGTGACATGGCAATTTGGCATGGAGTGGTGCACTGTCACCAAGGTCCAGTGATCAAAGGAGTCCCAGGGGTCAGCAGGACAGTTCACTGTCTTCACACCTTCACAAACTCTGCATATTTCTGCATCTTTCCCCTTGCTCTGTGAACTGTGGAGCCTTAAAATTTTGCTGCTCTCAGATTCAAAAACAGCTTTTTTGTTGTTGTATTCTGTTTCCTATAAATATGTCCCATTAGAGACTCATTTTTCCTAATAATGGGGTCCCAAAGGGTTATTTTCTTTGGATTCTGTGTTATCAGGGTTCAGTATTCTGCAGGCTGTGCTCTCTTCTTGGTTAATATCACTGCTCTGTGCAGAGGATTTGCCCAGGGAGGCCAACCTTCCATCTGGTAGCAACTACAATAAAAACCTCAATGAACTGGATATGTATTAGATTGTCATTGTGTGCCGTTATCCAGGCAAAATCAGATTAATTATTTGTTATTAAGTGCACATAACTGACCACGTGGAGGGGGATTAGTAAAGTAGCAGTAGCAGTAGCAAATGAAAGCTCTTTGGGGGATCAAAGAGATTCTCAGCCAGCATGGGTGCTGCTCGACAGTGAAAACACGAAAACTAGAAGAGATTCACTGCGATAGAAAAGGCGAGGGGATCAGTGGCTGGATCGGCTGAGGGAGGGAGTGAAGAGGGAGAGGGTTGAAAGCAAACAGCCTACTGCCAGTGTGATATATGTAAGCCCACTGGGTGCAGAGCAGAGACACCCAGCTTAAGATCTTTAACTCGTCTCAGTAACTGGGACGGTGGATCCCTGCTGACTGTGACTCAAGCTGGTGCTTTATTAAAGAAAAACAAAAGCTGTGCTGAAATGCCCATATGAACACAAAGGCAGGAGCATCTTATCTGCTCTAAAATCATCCTAGTTATGTTGAGCAAAAGTGTAAATACAGGAATTTACAACCTGGAACTGTACCCTGGAATATTTTGAGAACCTCTGACATGAAGCACTTTTACTGTATGTGGCAAGTGTCAACACAATTCTCACGAATTAGCACGGGGTGTGAGAGAAAAGATTTTACAGCTAAAAATATTCATGTTGTACCTACTGAAAACTATTTTTAGACAGGAAAAAAGAAACTTTTTCAGGGGTAAATATACCAGCCACAACATGACAGGTATAAGACTGAAGATTACAAATAATTATTTAGTAAATAAATGCATGAGACATACTTTCATGATCCCATAATCTAAAATGTGATTTTCACCTTGCCACTAAATCCAGATTATAGCTGCACTGATTATGAAACAACAGATTTCTTCTATCTTTTCTTCTATCAGGGGAATTATATAAATTTACATATTAAATCATTATTACACAAAAAACAACTTGTTTGTCCTAAACTTTTAAATCAAATCTATCTAAAAAAGTAGCCAAAAAGACAGTTAGCTTTTTTGGGCTCTAAAATGTTCAGTGACCACGATATCCACTGCTGGTTTCAATAAATTTAAACAGCTTTCCATCCTCAGAGTCTGTCGGTGTTTCGATCTGTTCATGATCAACTTTCTCAAAAGCAGCAACCACAACTTCCTAAAGGCTGTTCAAAGAGAAATATTGTCTTCCTGCTGTAAATGTCACATTCAAGAAGGATCCAAAGGTTGTGAAGCTGGATCAAAGTCAGATGAGGAAGGGAAAGAGGTCATTTAGTCATTTTTGAGTCTTCCTGTAACACTGCTTCAACGTATCTACCAGAAACTGAACCAATTTTAATTTGGAACTGAAAGTAATGTCCTGAAGAAATGGGAACAAATCCAGCAAAGACCTGAACCAGGACCTGAGAGATGGATCTGGACCTTCAGCTGATCCGTCTACTGCTGGCCGAAGCCTCATCAGTAATGGTCTCCATGGAAGGGTGGACGTCAAGAAGCCTTTCTTAAGGAAGGGAAACAGGGAGAAAAGGCTGAGGTATGTCACATGATGCAAGAACTGGACTGGAAATCAGTGTCAACAGGTCTGATGGAGGGATGGATCCTCCCCGGAGACTGGGATCATCTGGACAGAGAACAGAAGCAAAAGGTAGCCAATATCCAAAGACGAGCTTTGGAAAGTCCTTCAACAAGTCTGGAGAACTGTTCCTGAAGACTATTAAAGATGATAGTGGGAAGACAGCATTTGACATGGTTGCTTTCTCAAATTCAACCTCTAGCTGTCAGTAATTATTACACTGTAATTCATATCCACAGCAGCCAATACCAGTATCCTTGCCCATATTTCAGTTGGCCGACTCAAAGTGGTCTCTGTGTCTATTAGTGAGCCAGTCGTTGAGATTGGATTCACCATCTTGACTTGTAGAGAATATATACAAGTATATTTGGGCATTGGCCATTTGAATTAAGCACTGACTCAAGAAATGCAAAGATGGTGCATTTTTTATGCTTTTTGTTCAATCATTTTTCCACCACATGACCTCACATCCAATAGTTTTCATCTAAGTTTAACACAGGAAATCTGCCCACACACCAGTTAACCAAACAAACGATTCTAATGATTGTGGTCGAGCTTTGGCGAAGTTATAATTTGTGGGTTTCATTGACAGATATTACCCAATTATTTTCAGTTTAATTATGTCATTGCTGAGAAACCATCAGGATCATCCCAGCTCAAAGTAGTAAATGCCAGGGGAGGTTTTGATGATCCGTATGACTACTGGAATGATGAATTGTACTTTTTATGGCATCTTGTGACCAAACAGTAAGGCCTACATTAGCCAAGACAAATATGATCAAAACATTTTGTTCAAATTCCTGCAGAAATTGACTTCAATATAGGTGGGAGGAATTTTAAAGTTCCCTGGTCGGTCAGTATGAAGCGATGGAGGGGCTGGAGAGTATTTAAATTGACTGGAACAACGATGCGTCTTTATGATAAATATGACATCCATCCCTTTCCATCAGCTCCATCTGTTTTTACATTTAACCCACTGTCACTATGCCGTGTCCAGCTGCTCTGACCGATCCTTAACTGTGCCGTGGAAATCCATCATACCGTCCACGAACATTTATTGCTCCAAATCAGCTTCCCAGACACTGAAGTATGAAAACAGTGGCTCAGACACAGAAGCCCAGTACCCGACCCTGAGAATGACTCATAATTTTCCTTTTTTCTTCCCCTTCTTTAAATTTCAGTCCGACGCCAACCAAGGTCTACAAATAAAGACGGGGAACTGCTATTTGCCATGCTGTAACAATTAATTAGGAGACACTCAAATTACCTGAGACAGTCAACCGAGAAGCTCCCACAAAGAGAGAAGACACTCAGACCACCCAGATCCACATTTTTACAATAACAGTAAATAGGAATTGTAGTGTCAACAGAAGGTAAGGCAAAGAATGAGACACCAGCATTGGAATAATTTTAGTCTTCATTTGAGCAGTTTCACAGTCCCCATGGGACAAAATGTACAAACATAAGACTCCTATTTGAAGCTATTCCTGCTGGATTTGTGTAAAGCTTCCATTATTTTCCTTGTAGAGCTTTTTAAAAATAACTCTTGTACTGGAAGACCAAAATTATGACAGTCACAGCTTGATGGACAGCAGGTTGACATCCTGAACCTCTGCTCAGCTGATTTATTTAATATTATAACCCATTTCACTGCATTCTCTGCAGAAACAAAACGAGGGGACTGGTGAGGACGGACGGGAGAGTGTTGACTGTGAAAGCTGAGGAGTCTGTGGAGGGTTTGTTTTTGTTGTCTTTTTTTACCCGGCTTGGCAGGAAGCCTGCTTCTGCACCTCTGTTCATTTACATGGCAGGAGACGCTTAATGTGCCTGACTGTGACGATAGATCTTACAGGATCTAAGAGCTCAGGATCAGCTATCTTTTACTTATCAATAGATACTGTCTTTTAATAAATTTGGCTTGTGGTTGCGTAAATTCAGTTTGTTGTGAGTGCTAAATGAGTGGTATCCAAACTTTTTCTGCAGGGTCCCCCTTTTTAATTGCAAACAATAATGTTAAGCCACTCACGTGCCACTACCACATGCTCCCGAAGAAACGTACAATGTGCCACAAAATAGTAAGTTTATAGGCGGTTACTTCGTGAACAGTAGTTAAAACCTGTAGTTGCTGTAGTTTGAGGCAATTTAAACCAGGGGACTCCTAAAACTACTTCAGAGGAAGTATCTCAATAACTAGTCATGTGTTAGGTGTGGTCTTGGTCTGATGGTGTCAAGATGTGAACAGTATGATGAAGAGGACTGTTTAGATACGGCTTAGGTCATTGAATCAGAACATTTATAGTGGTCCAGTCATGGTTAAGAAACTTCTTTTGAGTTAGATTTTTTTTTTGTAGTTAATCACATTGTTAGAGAACAGCATGTTATGCAAAAACTCTGAACAGATGTACATTTAAAAGTTTAGAGAAGTTTAAACAAAGTTTACTTGTAAAGGTTATGGTGAGTTTTAGGAACATTCTGGCATTATTTAAAAAGCATAATTTCTTGTGAGCAGAGTATGTAAGATGTGTTATCATGCTTGATTGCATCCAAGGGTCAATCTCAGACTAGTTTTGTTTAATTGCCACTTTTTTTTTTTTTTTTTAAGTAATGAGAGCAAAAATTTGCAGTAATTATCAATTCCATGTCCCAACATAAAGGAAGTAAATAAAAACTTGGATCAAATGTAACAACCTTAAAAAGAGAATCCCAACAAAACAGAACAAAGGCAGTCATGGAGGGGGTGAGGTGTAGTAATAGTTCAAGCTGAGAAGAACTGACAGTGACTGATGCGCTGCTGGTCATTCAGACACTCAGATTGGCGTCTCCAAAGGCTTTGGGGAGCAGAGGAAGCACGCTGAGGTCAGACTAAACAAAGACCCTGTCCACCCTGGACTCTTTGGGGACTACAAAGGGCAAAGCTGCTCTTCTCAATCCACTTTGAATCCAAACCAGGGCTCAAAGCGGGCGGCAAGTAAACTGCTTAAAGGGCTAAAGGATACGGTACAAGTATTAACAGTGGATCTGCAAGGAGTAATAGTGTTGGTGTAAAGCAGGACATCTGTCAGATCAATACTCATTTAGATAATTATATCAAGAACTGAAAGCAGTGATGCATTTTCCTTTAACTGTTCTTGGATAACAAGCAATAAAAGGATTTTGGAGAGACGTGGTTGTGTTTATGTTTGTTTTTTTGTTTTTTATTATCTCAGAGAATCAACCAAAACTTCACTTAAGAGTTTTTGATTACACCAACAGACAGACAAGCAATCAAGTTAGGACATCTCACATGTGTTTAAGTCATTTCAGGGGCTCGTCTAACGGCTGAAATCGAAGATTAATCTGAAGTATATAGGCCACATTAAGACATTGCCTGTTATTGGCATAAAAAGTATTCTGTTATTTCCCAAAGTTTGATGAGATTTGACAAAAAACTTTAAAATGAGACTGGGTATGTCAATACTTCACCACTAAATAACCTATTTTACACCTGAATACAGCAAGAATTGGGTCCATACTTTCTCTCATGTAAAAAAGAAAGCACCCTCTTTCAATTCTAACCTGAGGTCCCCAAGTTTGGGGACATCAAAAACCGATGTCCAAGCTGTGCCAAAATGGCCATTTACGAAACTTCACCTGAACTGTCTGGACTAAAACCTCTCTAATTTAGTTCTGCTTCACTTTATCAGAGTTGGCCTTTGCAGAGATAATGTTCACATATTGTTCTATGATCCAATGAGAGGTTTACTGTTACAGCTGTATCATTCCAATGGAATATTCATATTCATCCTGAAAATGTTTTTTTTTCCATTTGTACTTTGTGCCATCTTCATTTATTCTTCACTGAAACACATATAGTGCTATTTAAACATCTTAACAAATCTGCCTTTATTACGACTTGAAAGTATTTAAACAGACCACATGGTTGCAGAGATAGTCATTTCATTGTTGGAGAACTGCATACCTAATAGAGGCCTAAACATAGGTACAGGACAGAAAAAGAAAACCACCTGGTCGTTCAAGGGTCTTTAGTGAACAACCTCTATAAGACAATTACACTTCAAGTTGATTATGTCATGATCTAACAGAAACTATAATTTGCTCTTCCTGCAAAGGGCGAATGTTTTATACTGAATGAATGCGACCTGTCATGCTAAATAAGCAGAAGTCCTGTTTAAAATAGCTAAAGACCTGATGCTGAAGTCTGAGCAGAAGCAGTTATAGAATTGAAAGGTCAATTGGAAAGATTTAAAGGGGACATATTATGCAAAAATCACTTTTATAAGTCCTTGGAATAGTCTCTTACAATGTTCTAAGTCACG
>JBBBVU010000022.1:22970574-22987712 GCA_037177055.1 Atherinosoma microstoma | reverse complement strand
TGTAGTTTAATAGTTGAGTCTGTGACTCAGAAAACTTGCAGCTGAGGAAGATGTAGGTCTGTCTGTTGGTATGTTACCATGGGAACCGAAGCCATGTTTTGTTTTTTTTTAACCGAAGCCATGTTGTCAAACTCAGCAAAGCCTTCACGAACACGGAGGGGAGGGGTGAGCGTCTGCTCGGCTCCGCTTCCCCCCTCTCTCTCCCCCTGCAAAGGAAACTTAGCCTGGAGAGATGTTCTCGGTAGGTGAGAGAGAAGCGGCTGCAGTCAAACTAAGAGCAAATTCGACCAAAGCAGGGTGCCAAGATTTAAATGATATATCAGAGAATTGTTTAAGATTGGGAATAAAGTGCATAATATGGGACCTTTAAGCACAAACTGGAGTTAATAAATGTTTAAAATGTTCAAGTTTCAATGATTGATAAAGTCTTAGCCGACGATATCTGCATAAAAGCAAGCTTGGATTGTTAGAAGGAAAATTCCTTTGACAGATAATGTACATATGTGTGTAGCTGATTAAAGATAACAGTAGAGCAGCCTGTTCATCTCCAGAAGTAAAAATCCACTTTTATCACAACCCTACACAATCACACAGCATGCTTACAGATGGTTGTTTTATATCTGGTGTGCAGAAACAGGCTATAATTGCAGGCGTTAAGGTTACTGAGGAGTTGGCTGGTCGTGCATGTACCCTCACTCATGGTGCAACTTGGGCTCGAATTGCTTTTTAATTCTTAAAGTTTTAAGGTTTCACAAAATGCTCAATAACTTAAAAATGATAAGTTAGAAATATCAAAATTCATGGCACCAACTCCAGAAATGTCCGAGTCCATCCTTACTTCTTCAGGCGTTAAGACGGTATGAAGTGGCCAGGTGCTGCTGATCAAGTGAACTTCATTAATTTATCATCATCAGTGTAATCACCTCTATAAAAGCAGAATTCTTCGCAGTTTGCAGGTCTGCAGCATTCAGGTGTGTTAACACTGTGCAGGGAGGAAAGACATCAGCGATGACCTTAGACAAGCAGCTGTTTAGGCTATAAAGTCATTCCAAACTATTCAGAGTCCATCATTCTACAGAGAGAAAGATCATTTACAGGTAGAAAACATTCAAAACAGCTGCCAATCTTCCCAGCAATGGACGTCCCAGAGAGTTCAAACCATTCAACGCTCAGAAAAAACTGCAAAAATCCACAAGATCTACATCTCAGACACCCCAGGCCTCAGTCAGCGTGTTCAATGTTAAAGTTCATCAATCCAATTAGAAAAAGATGGAACAAGTATGGCTTGTTGGAAGGGTTGGAGGAGAAAGTCTCTTCTCTCTAAAAAGAACCTGGCAGCACGGCTTTGGACAGACTTCTGGAACAATGGGCCTCATTCACCAACATCTTCTTACGAATCTTCTTAAATTTGTTCTTAAGTTGTCCTTAAAAAATCTTTTACAAAAAGGACAGACCTGCTGGCTCTACTTTGAATAGGTAAACGCCCATAAAAGGTCACGAGACTTACAAAGAGACAGCTTTCGGTGAGACCGCCAAGGCGGAGAAATAGGAGTGCTGTGCATAAACAAATGCTGTAAACCTCAAAACTGAAGCAACATTGTAAAGAAGAGAGGACCAAATTCTCAGACAAACATGTAAGAGACAGAAAACCATTTATCGAGTTATTGCTGCCAACGATGGTTCTACAAGCTGCTGATCCATGAGATGGGATCGTTTTTTTGCAGTTTGGATTTATTTTTGTTAAATAATGACAGTGTTATATGTGTTGTTATTCAGCAAATGGAGATCAATCCATTCAAAACAGCAGAAAAGAGAAAACGGCATTAGGATTCTCTCATGTACCCTCTGAAAATGGTGTGAAAACTGCTTTAAATCGAGAGAATCATGGAGAGAAAAGTGGAGTTAGAATATCAGAAGCGGGTCAGATTGATCTTGTTCTCTTCAGCTCTGAGCAGGCAGGTCCTGAATTGTGCAATTTTCTGCCAATTTAAGCTGAGTTGTTGAGTGCTCGTTTATGTTCCAACAGTTGAGAACATGACCATCTTTGCAGCAATATGAAGAAAACAAGTTGGCCACTTACACAAATTACCACTGGCTTGGCACTCAGAGGGGAAATATCAAGAAATACTAAACCAGATTCTACTCATGTAAGAAAACATGGCTTGTTTTGACCCTGTGTTTTACCCTGTGGACAAAAAAGCTCTTTTGAAGAAATATTTGTCAAAATTTTTATTTAATCTATTAGTTCATTTGACAGGGACAGAGAATGTTAATGAACATCTTAAAATAATAAGTGTAAGCATGCCAGATTATAGCTAACAAACTCATTTGCATTCGTTCCGGGCAGGTAATAAAAATAAAATACACAACAATTAAATCTAATGCAATAAAAGGAATAAAATGCAATTCTTAATTCAATATCTCACAATACATGATAAATATCCAGGAATTTTCCCAAGTTTATTTATCTCGATGCAGGTTTTAGTGGTTAAATAGAATAAAAAATTGATTGTATTTTTTCCCCCATCCTGTATATATGCAAATTGTTTTTCAGATTATTACCTGTGCCAAGAAGTGAGTCAAAATTTGGTTGCAACCATTTACAGCAACAAAAGAAATTTAAATACACAGAAAAAGAAAAACACGAGAAAAGTCTATTGTGTAATCTTAAGTCAATATTTCGCCCTTTAACAAATGTTTATCATTGTATCTATTTTTTGTGAAAGCCGTTATCAACGTCACTCGTCATCATACATAACAAACATGCATATATTTTCTGAATATTTCAAATGAATACATCATTTTTTTCATTTCATTCTATAATGCAAATCAGATTCTTTGAGTTAGTATCCAAGTCTGGGATGTTCAAAAAACTGGCAGCAACAATGATTCTGGTCCATTTTATGTTCCAGGTTCTACGTTTTGTGCAATTCTCTGTCAATTGAAGCAGTTATTTTGTGCTCGTTCATGTTCCAACAGTTGAGAACATGACCATCTTTGCAGCGATCTGAAGAAAACAAGTCAGCCACTTACACAAATTACCACTGGCTTGGCTCTCGGACGACAAATATCAGGCAATGCTTAACCAGATTCTACTTATGAAAGTGAGCACGGCTTGTTTTGAGGAAAATGACAACATGATGATTACCGTCCAGTCTGAGAGCCAGAAAAGTATCAGCAACTTAAAATGAACATAGCACAGGGGCATGTTTTCATCAACAGCATGCAGAAGCGAACATGGAGGAGCCTGATCTTATTTCACTTCAGGATAGAGGGCCTCAACTAAAGCCTCTATGTACATTTTCTTTAAACAAAGCTCAGATTTTAGATGAACTCATCTCCTGCTCCTGGTACAGACTGGTATTCAAGGCTCTGGCATTTTCTTCTCACAATATTTGTCAAGTTCTGCCTGTTAGCGATTGTATATATACTGTATATATATATATATCCTTATTTTGCAGAGTGTGTGTGCCGCTGACAGTTTTAGAGCCAAAACAAACTACAACATGTGGAATCATCCCACTTAAGAATCACGGCACCAGACTCATCCAGTCAAGACTGAGCGGCAAGCTCTGCGAGAATCCAGTCTGCAGCTTGAATTCCTTCCAGTATTTTTAGACGGCTTAATAACTGTAGAATTAAACTAATTACAAACACAAACTGTGGCAGAGCTGATACGTGCCAAGCTCAGGAAACCCTACGAGTCTGGACCTCGGCCTATCTCCTGCTTCCAAAAACATGCTATCCAAATAACCAAATTAAGTTGAGGGAGATTGAATAATTTATACACAAAAGGTTCATTTTGTTAAGTGTTTTGCTTGTGGAGTTTGCGTGACTGATCCATCGTGAAATAAGTGAAGAAGAAGGGGGTAAAAAAAGAGGCTTATAATGCTACTCTGACTTGAACACTAAACTCAAGTGTGCAGCACAGTCGATTAAGATACATTTTTCCTGGAAAAGCAAAAAAAAAAGGCAGACTTTCTGTTGCCATGGCTGCAGCCGTGAAACACTTTTGATTCCTGCCTGTGTGTGTGGATTCAAGGACAAAACCATAATTAGCAGTGGCATTAATGATGCTGCAAGATGTTCTCCTGCCACGGCGTGGATTACCGCAGTTAACTGGGTTTGTAATGGGGGTAGTTTTTCATGCACGTGTCTGAAAAGAGCCGACAAAGAACAGGATTCAATCACATCTAAGCGCATTACTGGAAAGCATGGAGAGGATGTGCAGTCATTACTGCGCACAGAGAGAAATCAGGTCAGGCAAGGTGGAGGAAAGCTTCATTTTTCTCTTTTTCTTGCTTGATTTCTGCCATTAACACTGGGTTTCCTCACATAAAACCCTGTTATGCACATAATGAGACAACTTAAAGAGGGATTTCCAGCACGTCTTCGCAGCAACACAAGAATTACATCCATTACCAGAGATTTGATAGTGTGGAGTGAACAACAGTGGAATGATAATAACAGTAATATCGCCTGAGCCATTGTGCGTCCTCCCACGGCTCCCAATGTGCCTGTGAAATGGGACGCTATGAGGGCGACTGGGCTTTGATTGTGGAAACCAGTAAATCAGTCTGCAGGCTACAATCAGACATCTCATTTGAGGTATTTGTGTATTTTGGATTTATTGCTTCCACATCGGCCCCCTACTCATCTCTGCATTTTCTTGACAAGAGAAGACAATGTTGAGAAGTTTACAGAGGAGCTCTTCAGTTCAGACGGGTTTACTGCTGGCTCCATGCGCTTAGTGTGAAATAAAACATTACTGCTTTGTAGAAAAATGGGGATTATTGAAGCCTAAAGAGCAGTGGAAACAGATTCATATCTACATTCATTTAATTAGGAGCTGTAAAAAATAAAAACGGAAGTAGACATTTTTAATCTAATTTAATGAGACGGTGAGATTTTATAAGTTTAGTGCAAAGCCACACTGGGAAACACAGAATTAACGAATTTGGGGACAAAATCATTTGTAAGCTGCAGGATTATAACACTTTCTGAATGACAGATTACAAACACACACAGACAGTTTGTCCCATGTCTCATCCTGCTTCTGCTGATCAGTTCAACTAGATTCTACACACTCGTCATGTTGGCTTGTTGGCAATGCAGACATTAAAAAAGCTGAAAATGCTGGGATTTTTATTCCCTGTGCAAAATAAGAAAAACACTTCAACTTGCATTATGTACAACATGTCAAATTGAATCATGACAGTTGTTTTAAACAAAACAAGTGAGATACGTGAATCTCATCCAGCTTAAAATCGACTATCATGATCCCCTGCGCCTGTTATTTTATTGGTTAAATGTATCAGTGGAATGGCCAAAATCAAATATTTAATTTTGAAGCCGATATCAGCTGATACCGATATTGTGCCGATAATATTACGCATCTCTAATAATTGTGTTTCCATGTCCTAATGTGGATTAAGAATTTATGCAACAATATACGCAGTAATCTGAGAAAATTAATCCAAATAGCAGTATTAGTATCACTAGTTGTATCAGAATCAGTGAGGCAAAGCAGATTTATTTATACAGTACATTTCATACATAAGGCAACCCAATGTGCTGTACATGATCAAAAGAAACTGAATACATCCAGTGAGTTACATTTAATACAAACAGAAGTTAACAGGAAATCACATCATCACTGTCAAAGCACATATACACAAAAATATACAGTATTCAGTATCAATATTAGAATTAGTAACATCAGTATCAGCTGTTGTAGTGGTGTCAGTATCATTAGTAATAGTAGTACTACCTGTATTAGTATCAGTATCAGGAGTAGTGTTAATATCGGTCTCAGTAGTAGTTGTATAGGAGTAGCATCAGTTGTTGTAGTATTAGTGTCAGAATCAGTAGTAATAGTATTAGGATCAGTATTAGTATCAGTAGTATTAGTATCAGCAGAGTGATAGTATCGGTATCAGTAATATTAACAGTATCAGTTGTGTCAGTAGTAGTAAGAGTAGCATCAGTAGTTGTAGTATTAGTAGTGTCAGTATCAATAGTAATAGTATCAGTAGTGTCAGTATCAGCAGTAGAGATAGTATCAGTAGAAGTAGGAGGATGAGTAGAAGTATTAGAATTGTTATCGGTAGTAGTATCAGTATCATTAGTAGTATCAGTATCAGTTGTAGTAGTAGTAGCATCAGTAGTTGTAGTAGAAGTAGAGTCAGTATCAGTTCCAGCAGTAATAGTAATATCATCAGTATCAGTATTAGTAGTTCTGGTATAAGAAGAAGAAGAAGGAGAGACGAAATTAAGGGCTTCAACCAGACCTCATAAAGAATTATTTTTCTACGACTATGTGCCACCTTTTAAACATAAAAGCATCGTATCAATATTTCCAGGTTCTGGTCTTTTAATCTGTTTTATCCAGAAACTGAAAATGTAGCTTATGATCAGCTGGCTGCGATGTACTACAGCAGAGGTACTATTTCAACATCAGCATCCTACATTTCTGACACCGACCCACGCTGTTACTAGGCAACAACATTCCAACTATTTACTATCATCTAAATAAAACAATCCGATTGTGTTTACATGAGTTACAGATAGGATACTGTATCTATATTCATGCTTACCTGTTACACAGTCAGAGTAATGACCACATTATCTAAACCTACCCAAGCAGCCATAGTTAAATCCATATCCCTAAAAACACAAAGAGTTTAACAATTCAAGTTTGTCCAACATCCCCAAACTGTCATCTTTTTACTGTGGACTTCTTCTTCTGTACTGAACTCTGCTGTTGTCAGATAAAAACAAGCAACTGTGTTCACAGAGACATGCAGCCCAGAATCTGAAGTGTCCCATCGGTGTATGGGTACAGTATTTCATTATTTTAGTCAACAGATTAAATCACAAAATTTCACATTGTTTTTTTTATTTTATTTTTTTGGGGGGGGGGTCAACTTATAAATCTTCTAAACTGATACGAATCTCAACTTAAAACCAGAGAAAAGACTCCTGCAGGACTATTTGATGAGTGGCATTCTTATGATTTAGTCTGATCCAAATAAATCGCTGAAGGTAAAGCGCTGTTCCAAGAAAAGCAGTCAGATGGTGCCAACACAAATCACGCTACTTATCATTCCACAGTAAACATGTCTCTGCATTACATGCATTTTTAACCAACACCCTTATTTTCTGCATGCTTTACATCTTCGCACATCAGCAGATATATAGTCAGAGATAATGACATAATTTGAAGAGTGAGATCCAGGAAGTCAGAGCGGGGAGTCTGGCTGCATCCAGCTCAAACAGAAATCCTATTGTCATTTTGATAATAGTGTTAAAACACGCTGAAATTATGACGCTTTCCTTTCTGGGACGCACGAACCAGTTTGGCTTATCACAAAACAGACAAACACTCGTCTGATTAGGATGAGTGGGAAGCTGAGAGAAAACAGATTCTTCCCCTCAGTTCCCGAAAAAGAAACGCTTCACCTATTTTATGTTCAGCCATTCATGCTGCTTTGTTTCAAGTTGCTTGGCTGACTGCGGGTCTGGCCTGCTGATTGCACTGATAGACACGGAGGAATCTGGCGCTGGCTGCCAGAAACCACAGAAGAAAGAGGAGAGGACCCTCAGTCTGCGCCTGGTCCGCGCCGGTAGGGAGAGGTAAACTCGAGCCGTCCCACTTCTCGGTATGCAGGGCTTATGTTGGCCCGAAGAGGAGCTGCAGCTCGGAGGAGGTGCCAGTCTGTGGTCGGCTCAGTACAAAACACAATTATTTTTAATGAACACCCAAGAAAACAAATACCTGCCATTAGCCATGCAGTCTGCGATGCAAACCATGAGCATTACGGTTATGCAATCAAATCTACACCGGCACAGACAAGCAGCAAAGTTTAGCCTTTTTAAATTTAGAAAAGCAGTCAGTCTAAGTGTATGGTAAAGAGGCGTCTTTAATTGCAAGGTGTATTCTATCTGCAGTTTTAAAAAAAAACAAAAAGAGAACAAAGCCATGACTGCATCCTTGCAATCCTCACATTAGTGATAAAAACATGCACTGAGAATTAGGAATATATCCGTTTCTTCTTTCATTCAGGTTCACTGTTCCCATTAAATCTGCTTTTTTCCACACCAGAGAAATGAGCCTCTGGAAAACCTGTAAGTGGAGAAGCTACAACCTTCAACCACACAAAGACAGCCTGGATGGCATAAATGCAGAGAAACAGGTCTCTGGCATTACCCACAGACAAACATCAATATTTCTGCTCACCCGCCCCAGAACGTGAGCAGAAGAATGCATCGTATACAGTAACGGTAAAAATTAGAAGCATCTCCCACAAAATGAATGGACACGTGTCTAAATTAAAGCACAACTGGGTCACTGAGGGGGAAAAAAAAATAGGAGGAAGAACAGAGGAGGAAAGTAATTAAGTATAAGTACTTTATTACTGTACTTTAGTATGTTTTTCATGTATCTGTATTGTGGATTCTTTTGACTCTTACTTCTCTACATTTTAAAAGGAAATCTCTCTACTTTCTACTCCGCTACATTTCTACACGTGTTGCATTATACGTTACAGTCACATTGTGGGTTTTATTGCTCGTTTGTCTTGTTTTGAGTTATTATACGGCTCCTCAGAACGCTGCAGAAAATCCCACTTAACTGAATGTGCAATCTGATATATTTCATACTATGACCACTGCGATAAGCTTTTAAATTCACACCCTTCATATCATTCCCCAAGTAGTGTGTTCATTTACTAGTACATTTTTGTATTTTTATTTAGGCTTTTACTTAAGTACGGTGTTCGAGTACTTCCTCCTCCAGACATAATGTGAGAATAAAGCTAATAAACTCCTCTGGTTTGATACATAATAAAATGTTGGAACTTCTGTAGTTGTAATGCATCTTAAACACTGCCGTATTCTGAGCTCCTTCAAGATCAAAACAGCTTTAAAAGTCTCATCGTATCTTCTGATATAACATCTCTTCTCTGTATTACAATAACAGTAGGTGTTCCAAAGTGTAGTCGTGTGTTTTTGGTTTGTGTAGTTTCTTCCTCTAAATATACTGTCTCTTTAAAGTACTAATGTATTTATTACCTCATTGTACACATGCTAAAAGAGAAAGAATGTTCATTTACACAAGCCATTTTGTAGGCAAATCATAGGTCGAAGCGCCGACGCTGGTTTGGTTCATATTTAATCATTGATGGGGGCTGTGATAAAATATAGAACTTAAAATGTAGGCTCATCTCGATTTTATTTTCCCTGTTGTCGGCTTTTGTGAAGTACACAGTGAAACTGAGTACTTTACGAGGATAGATCGCAGTCAGAGGACATTACAGGTGATGTTCTTGTGTTGGAGGTGACATTTCTGATCATTTATCCCATTTGTTATCAAACCAGTTGCTAACTTTCAGCCAATCAGCTCCAGCATCAGCTCTGCAGGATTAGCTTATTGGTGTCTGTCTGCATTGAAAATATGTCCGTCTGAGGAGGCCGAGAGCTTCAGAAGCAACTACCTGTGTGAGAGTACCGAACGCACACTACACTGTAGCCTAGAGGCTGAAAATCCCAGCTACCTGGGATAATCAGGCTGGTTTACTACTTTTGACTGTACTGTAGTTGTCAGCCTCAAAAAGGAGCGGGATAAAGAAACAGCCCCTAGCTGTCTTAACATCTTCTTTAATATTTTTCTTTTCTTTTTAACCTGCTGCTGTCAGCTTCAGGCCCTCTCTGTGAGGCATTATGGTGGGTTTCTGTACAGAAAACATAAGCTGTACCCATTTTTGTTGCCACAACCACACATGTACACCTGGTTTATTGATTGTTTGATGCCAAGCCATCTCAAAATCTTTTTAACCTTCATCTACAGAGGACTGAATGCTGATTAAACACTTTCACTGGACTGAAGAAGCAGGATTTAGCAGGTTATTTAACCAGCGTAAAAATGGCCTAATACTCTGTTTGTTTATCCTATCAGCCAGAGTGTACAGCAGCTGGATCTAAAAACAGATGTAGATCACTGTCTGCATTTCTCATGAAGCAGAATTCAGTTGTGTTTAAGAGACAGTTATTTCATGTAGTTTCCTAAATGCACACATAGATCACATCTAAATTACACGGCCTGAGGGAAACTTCCTCTTTTATAGGAAACCAGTCATCTGAGTAAGCACTTAAGCGTGGTACAGTTTGATGGATTATCATTCATTGAGGTAGAGTTACCTCAAAATGTTCAGTGTTTGATTTACTCGACTGAAAGCTGGCAGGAGAAACAGAGCTGTATTCCAGTTAAAAATGTAGATTGCAAGAAAAAAAAAAGTTATATAACTCAGAGCCTGAAGGTGTATGTTATCAGCTGATTGATCTGATAAGTTTGCAAAAATAAGCCTTTATTCAAATCTGTGCTGATATGCGAGGAGTCTGGAAGTCTTGTTTTTCATTTGGTTGACAGTTTGCAGAGCAGAGAAATGAACCTTAATGTTCTCCAGTTTCACATAATTCTTTTTCCTGAGCTTATTTAGTCAAAAACACCAACAGATGCTAAATAAAGTAAAGACAGTTCAGATCTGAATATGCAGACTAGCTGTTGACACTTCTCACCCCACCCACCGGCATACACGAACACACACCTCTGTGATGTTTGAGTTGTTGGGGGCTGTTTCTGACGACACCGACCATCACCCACTTTACACAGCGACAGGCCTGAGGAGAGAAAGGCAAACCTCTTTCATCCATTCTTCACACAATTACTTCCATCAGCTTTCACACATCTACAAACACCACGCTAAAACACTAGCTCTCCATTTCCTGAGGTTTACTATGCGCATGTACTGGGACTGGGCGAAAGGTTGTTATATTTTCTATATCAATTCATCTCAATCTTTCTGAAGTATACTAATAATACTAATAATATACCACACTGCTTCCATATTTCTGATAGAGTGCAGTCTTTGAGTCTCATTGGGTTTGTTTTGAGTTGTATTAGTGGTTAGCAACCAGCGTAGAGGTGCATTACCACCAGTTAGTGCACTAGAGTGTGCTGAGGGATACATAGCTGGCTCTGTAGATGGACTGAATGAAAAATACTCACGCTTTATTGTGAATTCAATTAAAAACAGAATGCAATTATTTGCAAATCTCATCAATATTTGATTCTCAATAAACATGACAGGAAATGGGAAAATGTAGCATGTTTTGAAAACTCTTGGAAACATTCTGGTCCACATCCAGACCACCTGGTGGTCAAAGAGGAAGCTATATGGGAACAGGATCCAGAAACAAACAGTCTTCTCTGTTCTGTGGTCAGAAAAATCCAAATCTGAATGTCTTTCTGGAAAGCATGGACGGCGTGTCCAGCAGACTAAAGAGGAGAGGGAGCATCCAGCATCTCTGACGGGACGGGGTTGCATTAGTGTCTATGGCGTGGGCAGCTTCGACATCTGTGAAGCTCCATCAATGCTGAAAAGTACATGATGGAAGTTTTAGAGCAACATCAGCTCCCATCCAGACGTCTCTTTCAGGGAAGGCCTTGCAGATTTTAAACCACATACTGCCTCACCCTGTTCCAACTGTTTTGTGATGTGTTGCTGCCAAAATGAAAAGAACATTTTCCATGAAATGGTAAAAAGTTTTTACATGTGATTTATTTATTTCAATTGGGAATAAAATCTGGTTTAATGAAATTTGCAAATCATTGCTTTTTGGTTTTTATTTACATTTTACCCAACGTCCCAACTTCTTTTGGAAGTGAAGTTGTAATTTTGAAATCATTTCATTGCCCATTAGCCCACAAAATTGATCTCAAAACAACAAAATTTCCTCTAATTCTGACAGAAAAAACTAATTCAGGCATTGAAATTTGCATCTCTAGTTTTAGCTCGCCGTGCTCACACAGCTTTCATATGCAGAGTGAAACCGAAATCCCTACATAAATAAAATCTAAAAATATGGTTTTTTTTCAGAGTAAAGAAAAAAAGTAAATAAAAGCATTTCAAGAATCAGAATTCCCTCGAGTGCACCAATATCTCTAATAGTAAACTATTAAAAATCACCCAAAAAAAAGCCTGAAAAATGGGCTTCCAACTGGAGCCATTATTTTGTTACCTCTGGCAGACAGCGAGGCACCTGGGAAATCTGAGCTGACGTTAACGGGCAGCAGCAGTCCAGCAGAAAAACTAGATCACTTTCTTTAGCAAATTAGGCCTGTATATTACCAAATCAAAAGAACCCCACTCTGAAACACAATGCCCAGCCAAGAAACATATTTGTCTTCCATTTGTGAGAGACTGGCAGAGGAGAGACTCCAGGACTGAATATTATTCAACTAAGACATTCCAGGGGATTAAATGTTGCATTAAAGTCTAGATCTAAGCGCCTGATTTGTCGATGCTTCCAGTTTTATTCCCAAATGAATGAACGAGAAGATGAAAATCTTCAGATGTTGTTAGTTGGACAAGTTTTGTGTGAAACAATATAAAATTGTTGTAACAAAGTTTGGATAATTTCCTGATGAAGCTAGAAATCTTAAATTGATAAAAGGATATTTTCTGTTTACTTTGATGTCTTCATTTTCTGATAAACCTGATTCTTTTAATACAATGTCATGATTTGTAGCTGAAATCTACATTTATTTGTACCATAAGATATGTTACATAATTAATGTTCATCTTTGTGAAACAAAGACTGATAATCAGTAACTGACTCAAATACACTAAATAATTCATCCTCAAACGTTTGATGTGTTACAGTGAGACATCCTTTCATTCTGCTTTTAAGTTTTTATTTTTAGTCTATATAAAACATTAGAGACCTTTTGTAAAATATTAAAAGTTGAATCATTTAAAAATGAAGTTACTTGGTGTAACATCTCATTGTTTAAAGGATTTAATCATTTGTAGTGAATTACCTGAAAGATTCTGAGAATTGGTTATTTTTAGGTGCTCAAAACAGTATGACCCCTAAAACAGGCATGATTTTATAGAATGGGGTCAGGAATTTGACTGAATCTGACTGCAACTAAAAATCTACCGAACCTACAAGAAGCGCCAACATCAAATTTAAAATGAATGTTTTCAAAATGGATCTGAACAGCAGCATATTTGACAAATACTAACTTATTTACATAGGATATATTTTAATAGCATGAACCTAAAATTATGTAACGTTTGGTTTTTTAATACTAACAGAAAAATGACTGAGGTAGCATCTTTGATAGCTATTATTTCCAGACATTTCAGATTGAAAAGGCAGAGCTAAATATAAAAAACACTTGCTAAATTCCTATGATCACACTCTCAGTTCAAATGGTTTGAAATCCACCAGAACCAATATCTCACTTGTCATTGACAAAGTGTACAGTTCTTCCTTCTCCTGGGGTTGTCAGTCTGGGTGTCATCCTTGACAGCTCACTGTCTAATAATAAAAAACACATTAACCTTAAACCCTGTTAAGGACATTTGAGTAGCTGTGAGGTGCATTTAGTAAGATGATTTTAGCTGCGATTGTTCCCTAACCCTGGAAATGGGGAAGGAAGTTTCATCCACATCCACTGTATAAGATGTTTGTTACTTTGGAACAATATTTTTACCATAAACTTCCATTATAACCACACTTTTTAAACCTCCTGGTTTAAATTAAGGAAAAAATGCCTGTAATTTCTCATTTATTTGCAGGAAAGCCAATGAAGTTTAGAAAAAGTCCTTCATAAAACTGCCTCTTATGGACATGATACAAAAAATTAACACCTCTTTTAATTCAATCAGACACTATACAAAAAAGTAAGAATGCACCAAAATAATCTCACATATCAGATACTACTACTACTAATAAAGTCCAATTTGTTTTTAGAATATTGAATTATACTGTACTTAAAAAAGAAAAAGCTATTGGAGCTATATGAAACTGGTATTTAAAGGGTTAATTTCACAATTAACTAAATCATTAGAAAATGACCCTTTCATGAAATAAGTGAAAAAATATTGATCTTTTAAAATTTTGTTGCAGTTTTAAGTTCAAAATACAAATCCTGTAGTTAACCCCTTAACACTGGAATTTATTCACAATTATATAAAACCAAAATAAATACAGGAAGAAATAACGGAGAAAAGAGAAGAAAATACACTTACATATCAAGTTAAACAATAACAATAAATTAATAAAATATATAAAAAATAGGAAATTAAGTATATAAATAACATTAAAATAAATAAAATGAATCAATTAGATAAAAACTAAATTTTTAAAAAGGCTAGATGTGGTCTGTCACATATTTGCAACAATAGCTGTCAAGGGGTTAATACATAACTTTTTTTTTTCTAACCATGAGGGATAATAATCTTACTGGGTCCGTTTATCTGCATCTATGTACTGTTAACCATCTTTGCCCATTATTTACAACCTCATTCTCATCCACACTCCTCTTACTTCTTACATTGATTACTTAAAATTCTTATCTAGTTTTCCAAGTCAATCCATAAACTCCACTTAGTTCAGAATTCTGCTGCCTGAATCAATACATGAACCTCAGACGTGCTCCTGAACACATCACTCCGATCCTCAAACTCCTCCACTGGCTTCCTGATCAATATTTATTGATTTTAAAAATTCTCTCCTTCAAAAGATCTCCATATTCTTGCTCCCCCATATCTTTTTAAAATCTCCCATCCTTACATTTAATCCCAATTGTAATCTCTACCCCATCCATGTGTCCAAAGAGGGGTTAAGATCCTTTAGAGCCCCTCAACCATCCATATCATAGTCTTTTCCTACTTTTAAATCTCTTCTTTTATCTCATTTCTAGGTATGTTGTTGGGGTTTTTTTGTACAATTTAAATGACTCATTTAATTGCTTGTTCTCATTTCAAAAATAGAAGTAATCATGATAATCATTTCCCTGCTCGTAGCAGCAGCTCATGGAGGGGCGTTCTCTGTTACTGAACATCTTTTAACAGCAGAGGGAGTAAAAACATCAAAGATGGGACTGAGCTGTCAGACGGTGGCCAAAGGATGCAAACACACTCCATACAAAGCGCCTTTCTGCTGAAGTACACTGAATTCAGACTAAATCACTTCATAATTTCCAAACTGACTAATTCTAAAACTAATTTTGTGTGCTGTTTAGGCATTTAATAGAATACGCATGCTACTATACCGTCAAATAAGAGTTACTTTTATAAACCTAAAAGTTTAAATTATGACTCTTGGCCCAGTATTCAACACATCTTTGACAGGATAATATGACCAGATATAATTGATGCTCTTCAGTCTCTAGTTTTCTCCTTTCATTGCTACATTTCCAAAGCCAGACCCATAAAACTATCAAGAATTAAATGTGGAGATCTGAACCAGCCAAGACAAGGAACTGGGAGGAATAAAACCAAGAAGTCCACAAAAAAATGAAGCATCACTGCACCACCAGCAGTGACCTCATAGGAAACTACTACCATCTTCTTCCTACAGGAAACATGTGGGCCAATACTTCACAGCTCATCCACAAAGAACAAAAGAAAGAAAGACAAGAGATCTGGGGTGGGAGGTCTTTACGTAAGGGAGCAGGGGTTAAGACTCCCGGCCTGGTTTCACTTTTGACTCTGTGGTTGAGGAGTAATCAGGAGGATAATAGGGGCAGCGACAAAATGACCCTGCAGTTAACCGTTTACACTGTGAACACATATAATGTGTTTACATTGTTTATTTTCCTACAATAATCCTATTTTTCTTCCATTCTCTGTCCAGGTGATCCCACACTGCTTCAATAATGTTGAGGTCTGGGTTCTGGGGAGGATCCATCCCTCCATCAGACCAGTTCTTGTGTCATATCTCAGCCTTTTCTCCCTCTTTTCTTTCCTTAAGGACCTTCATGGAGACCATTTGTGATGAGGCTTCAGCCAACAGTACATGGATCAGCTGAAGGTCCAGATGCATCTCTCAGGTCCTGTGTCGGGTCTTTGCTGGATTTGTTCCCATCCAGATCCTGTTCATCCGCCATAGATTTTTGTCCTGACACTTTCTTTTTCCTCCACTTGTCAAGCATCCTCATATACTTTAAGGACACCCTGCTGAGATATACCAGGTTTTCAGCTAATATTAGCAGCTCAGAGACCTGTCATTTGTCACAACTTGTCCTTGGGTTAATGCTCTTTTTTTCCTATTCTTGAATGAAAATATCCCTCTGAAAATGGTTGGGTATAAAGACTATTAAAAAACAACAACAGCTAATGTCTTAAGAAACAGATGGACCTTCAGAAAGTTGGAGAACTGTTACAAGATCACTTTCAATAATTACAAGATCTGGCTGCTTGAAAGCAAAACATATTGAAGTTAAATAAAGGGAGTCTCAAAACCTCTCCATAGCAGTTCACATGGCCAAAGTTTGACCAAGGAAACCAACTGGCTTTGATAACGAAGCAGGTTTCCTTTTGTTAAATAAGTGAAAGATTGTTTTATAAATCCAGGACAACAGCAAGTGCCCTTAATTGGTTGCTTAGATATTTTCTAATATTGTCATTCATTTAAATGCTAGGGGGGGGGCATAATCTACAAAGACAACACCTAGAAGGTTTAGTTTTCACGCTTTCTTATCCAAGTGTTGTCAATTTCCATTTTTTTGGGTGATGTATAAAGCTGCATCTCTGAGGTTGAATGTGAAGTGGAGTCAGCCTAAAGCTAATTAGCATCACCTGTTTGACGTTTTCACGTTGCCGTCTATGTTTACTATTAACTTTAAAACAAACAGCAAAAGTTTTTGTTTGTTTTTCTTTGTTTCTTAAAATTTTTTTCTTTTTCTGTCCATGTATTCACAGATAAACCCTAGATGGAGCAGCCGGGTAGAAGCAGGTGGTTTAGCTAATTACTAACGTTAACTTTTCTAACGTCTGTCCGGGACCTACAAGCTAATAATTTTTTTTTATCAAAAATTACTTCGTTTAATCTATAAAAACGCTCACGAGGGCTGTTTAAGACTTTACTTAAAACATTGGGAGGTTAAAAATGTTGTAAAAATGTTGTAAATAAAAGTTCTTACCGGCTGCAGCACCCCCTCCTGGACCGCAAACCCGAGGATAAGCAGTCAGCATAGTGCGCATGCGCGATATAGATAGATAGATAGATAGATAGATAGATAGATAGATAGATAGATAGATAGATAGATAGATAGATAGATAGAT
>JBBBVU010000022.1:22947710-22970474 GCA_037177055.1 Atherinosoma microstoma | reverse complement strand
GATAGATAGATAGATAGATAGATAGATAGATAGATAGATAGATAGATAGATAGATAGATAGATAGATAGATAGAATCTTTAAAAACTTAGTTTCATTTACACGGGTGTCAAACTCCAGTCCTCAAGGGTTTATCCTGCAGGTTTTAGTTGTTTCCATGCTCCAACACACCTGAATCAAATTAAATGAATCCAACAGCTTCTCATCAACTTCTTCACAATCATCTATTCATTTCAGTTAGGTGGGTGGAAGAAAACTTGCCAGATAGTGGCCCTCAAGGACCAGAGTTTGACATCCCTGCTTACGAGGAAACAGAAAAACACCAACAAGAAAGATAAATAAATAATTTGGTGCAAAGTCATTTTTGTAAATTTGTGAAAAGACCAAAACAAGACAAAAAAACTTTTAATTACTTAAAAGTGATCATTTAAAAGACAGAGCATAAATGTGAAAGTGGTAAATAAGAAAAAGCTAATTATTTGGATTAAAGTGGTGAATTAAAAGAAAACCCGAAATATGAAATAAATTAGGCAACATGATTAGTAAATATACAAAACTAACAAAAACAAATTAAAAAAAACTTTAATAAGTCAGAAGTGAGTGGGTGGTAATTTAAAAGAAATTAGATTTTGCAGTAGAACATAAATTAAAATAAAAGTGGGTAAAAGTTATATGGTAAATATACTACTAAATAAATGAGAATAAAAACAAAAACAAACTTAAATTGTATGAAAGTGGTACATTTAAACCTTAAAAATATATTTTTTTAAACCGAATAGAAGATTTTACAAAAAGAATTGTGTGAAAATTACTCAAAAATAACTGGTTTAAACTTTAAGCTGATTAATTAAAGAAATCCAATAATCATTTTATGCAAGACTTTGTCTTCAAAACTTTACAGAAGATTGCAGTTCAATCCAAATAAGTTTCTATTCAGTGTCTGTAAATATGAACTATTTGTTTGCACTCAGTTAATCACCTGCTATGATTAGAATATGACTTATGTAAATTACAGCTACACAACAATCAAATTTAACATCAATTAACAACTTGTCTCCTCATTCTTTACTGTTCCCCTGTTGAGATAAAAGGGTAACCACTAACATCAGGATTCTTTAATCAAGGTAAAAACCACCAATACTACAGTCTCTGATTCAAAATACCTCCTGATTATGTGGCCAAGTAACTCATGCATAACATTTTATAGATTTTTCCAGTGTCAGTAAATGTTGCGTTACAGCAGCCAGGCCTACAACATGACATCCCACATGTTTTCAGTTGCTTCACATCATTACCGCTCAGTTTATACCTTCTTTTATTATTAAAAACAGACAGGTCACACGTATGACTCAGCATTCAAGTTTATTTGTGTTGATAACACAATTATATTACACAGTAATAGTCCATTGATGATGAGAATAAACCCTATTCACCCCCAGCAGGAGGGAAGAGGTTCTGATGTAACCTTTGCATAAGTCAAGAATTCGCAACGAAAGTTTTGCAGCGATTGTGCAAATGAATTAACTCCAGTGAATTGACATGGACAAATGGATCAAACCTACGATTAAAATGTATTGCATCCGTCTCATTGAACACAAACAGTAAACAAACACAAGACGAGGTAAAGTGAGGAATTTCAGTGCAACACAGGCAGCTTGACTCTGCAGAAATATTGGATTAAAAAATAGAAACTGGAACTCGTAAGTCCTGGAGGGAGCGGAGTGCGTGATTGTACAAATGAGACACCGAAGGGTTCGGTTAATACAGCACGTCGGAACATTACCGGATTCACAGCAGCCTTTTAACAACGGTCATGCACATCATGCCGGAGTAAACTAAATGGCAGCCCACATCGTGCTGCATCCACCCCACACACACATCCCTAAAATACCCCCTCCCCGAGAGAAATAAAAAAAAAAAAAAACATCAGCATGAGCCACCTCTCCATCAGCTGCATTCACTTCTTCTGGCAGTAGTTGCTGTAGTTGTTGCAGGCCTTCTGCATGTCCGTTAAGAAACCCGGGACCCCGCTCTGTTTTTAAGAAAAAATAACAAACAAAGAGCGTCTCAGTCAGTAAGCGTCATGAGAACATGTGCCAAGAGGACCCACCTTGGAGGGGCAACAGAAAGGGGAAATGTTGACGTCATCCTGCGGCACATCTGTAAACAATAAGGATGAAAAAGCGTCCAGCAGGGCAGGCAGGGATGCAGCTCTCAGGAGGCCTGTGACTGAACCTTTTAACACCAAACATCAAAGATGCGCTTAAACAGGTCAACAATGAACACATGCAACACTTTCAGAGACTCACATGCGTCTGTGGGAAAGGATTTCTGAAGGATTTCCACATCAGGGAAACTAAAAGTGTCTCTTCTGATTAATAAGGATTTTTTTTTTTAAAAAGCTGAAAATGTTTCAGATAATGTTAGAAATTTAAAGTGATTCTGTGTTTTGTAGGTGAGGTTTTTCTGTTTGTACAACTACATCACCTGTTGTTGCAAACTGGTGGGCTACCTTCACCCGGTCTTTTACTTGTAAGACGTTTAAATGTAGGAATATTATCGTAAGTTTCGGCTCGGTTTGCTCTTCAACATCAGCAGGGCTCCGTCCTGGTGCCAGTTCCCAAACCTAATTATGAACCAGGTGTTGCGTTTAAACCAAAAAACGATGGTTCAGAACCTGAAAAGTTGGTTTTCAACTTGACTGTGACGTCATCGGGGGACAAAGGCCGGGTTCAACCTGAACACGATACCAAAAAAAGACAGAACTGGTTCTGGGCGTGGTGTTACATGTCCATATATGGAGCTGCTGGACAGCATGACGTGTCATTGACCAGCAAACCAGCAAACAGAAAAGTCGGCGATCCAGTACCGCCTTCCGCTATCGGGTGTTCCACGAATGAAGACGAACCAACCGGGTGAATACAACTTAGGTTGATCCAACGCTGGAATAATTAATTTTATGTAAAAATACCTGAATGTCGTCTGCATAGATTGTTTATTTTGGGAAACCGTTGGTTATAATGTTGCCTGACGACTTCACCGAGCTCTGACCACCAGAGCTGGAGTCGTAACAGTGTCTGTCTGAAAGTACTGGTCAGGAAACAGCTGATCCTTCCAGCTATGATCGCTTCTCCTGCTGCTTTCAAGACATAATATCAACGTCAAAACTAAAACTAGTGACATAAAAACTGACAACTTGTAAGGGGAGCTTGACCCCAGCCTGTGGTCTGTGTGGTCAGATGTGGGCTCGAGGTTACACTTAATGCAAGTCACATGATATGCTACGAATGAATATTACACAATATCGATCTATCTGTTGTCTGCAGCTTCTATGACATGTGCAAAGGATTGTGGGTATTTGAGAACACTGGGGTCCCTCAAAGGATCTCTGACATTTATTCAGTCTTTTGGTGAGAATTGATGATGTGGCATCCGATAAATGACACCCGTTCATCGACGTTGAGAAGAACATTCGACTGAGGTTTACAAATAATCTTATTAATATTCATGAGGAAAGACAACCTGATTGGCCAGTGAATTAAGAGGAAAAGGTAAGATTGGTCAGAGACGTTATTTAAGTATATCTGTTGAATCTTCTAATTTTATATGCTAAATACCACATTCATAAACGTAAATGGTCCCATATCATTCCCAATATTCAATATTTTAAGAATTATTTTCCCTCATACCTCTATAAAAATAAAGCTATTTGAAACACTGGACTTTTTGATAACCCATCCTCTAACTTTAATGTCTCTATTTGAACTTTTACCCTGAGGTTATTCACCTGTTCTCTCTGAATATTGTCGTATTCCTTTCATTTTTATGGAGCTAGCTTCTTTTTCTACTTGAATGGATGATTGTTAAACACATTGTCTTTGTAATATCCAGTTTTTTTTTACATGGTTACCAACGTTTGACAATGTAACTAAGCTCTTAATAGAGGGACGTTATCAGGTATTCAACACTTTTATTTAAAATCCATGTAAAGAAATGATGCTAAACAGGTCACAGGTGTACTGAAATGTGTCACCCCGATGTTTCGAAGCTCATTTTATAATTAACAGATTCAAATCTGCTTATAAAGACTAATAAGGAAAATTCTTTGCATGTGTCCAACTGCCCCTTAAGCTACTTAGAGACTTGATCTGAATGTTTTTTATCCTTTATGTAAAGCTGTTAATGATTTAATGCATGCATTGTTTATATTCACTTGCCACACACTCACCTTGGCGGCCCAGTTCACCAGCCATGTAGGAATCATACCTCCGGGGTTGTCGAAGTAATTCAGGAAAACTGATGAATGTCATAAGGAGAAAAAGGGTCTTCAGACTGATTAATAAAATGTTTTTTTTACAGTTACGTTGCAGGAGGAAACTTAACCTCACCTCTGGTTCCGCAGGCCCCGTCACTCTCCAGGGCCACGCTCTGCTTGTAGTCTTTGACCCGCAGCACGCCGCTCTTCTCCGGACACGGCGCATCCGGGGAGCTTTTGGCCAGGATCACCCAGATCTTCCTGCCGTTCACATCCAGGTCTCTCCGCTCCCTCATGTACACATACTGAGGTTCAAACGGTTAGGGAAAATGTCCCGTAAAAGGATGCTCAACCTCCGTAAAACCAGATCTAAAGACGCTTGAAGGATACATCTCTGTTGGACAGAGGGAAGGGGTATTTCACTTCCCAGTAGATGGCAGATTGTCCACTAAAGTCCTTCTCGTAGAGCTCTGAAGGAATAAAATACAGATGCATGATACTCGTCCATGTGATAGAACATGGTTAATGCTCTGATCTCTGAAGGAAACACATGATAAACACTGGTTTTCTTTGTTGATGTTGAGAGTATTCACTGAGGTTACTACTTGAGAAATTGTTCATGAAGTACGGGGGGGGGGAGAAACATTTTTAATATCCCAAAAAAATCCCTGCAGCTCATGAAGGACACACATTTATAACCAAGCCTTTCCAGGCTGTAATAAAGACTTCCTCAGGTCATCTAAACACACTTATCTGAAGAAAGAAGGACAAGTTTATCAATATCTCGGACGCAGAGCACACGACGACCCTGCAAGGCCAGAACATTTTGTTTACATCCGGGTTTAAACGGGACACAAGCATGTGATTCTTTCCCAGATGACTAAGCTGCCTTTCGTATGGGGAGTTTCATCCACAATAGTGCATTCAGAATGAGTTTCTGGGAAGTCTGGGTGAGCTCGTTTTCCTACAGCTATTTCCCCAAGAGCAGGACAGAAACGATGATGAGCTAAGAGGGAGGAGGATTTCTCTCATTTGGAAGGGAAAACTTCTGTTTGCAGGTGGAAATCGTGCATCGATCTGGCTGTTCAGGAAAGACGAACAGGATCTTTAACTACTGACGAGATGAAGTAATGGAGAAAATACATTACCACACCTAGGCCTGTCACGATAACAAATTTAGCTGTGCGATTAATCGCCTCAAAAATTAAATTAAATTAAATTAAACTTGTTTTCTCTACTAATATTTTGAAGGGGGACACAGCATGATAATACTAGAACTAGAAAACCTCCGATCACTACAGACAGTCCTACAGTGGAGGGGAAAAAAACTACATAAACTACAATAATCTGTTTATTTCACTACAGACTGGAGCCAAAACATGTTACCTGCTTGTTTCTGCAGATGTGCGTGGAAACAAAGATCAGAGTGAAACACGGAATACGGGTGAAAAATCTGAGACAAGCTGGAGGAAATGTGGATTTAAACTGTACAGACGATGAGTGTGTTTCACCTTTCACGTATCCATCCCAATGTTTGCGATACATCAGGTCCATGTAGACGTCTGCACACAGCTCTGCAGTGCAGCTGGTGAGCACGCCGAAGACTTTGTACTCATAAAGTCCGGTTTCCTGCAAACAGCACATGAAAGTTGGGTGTTCCAACTGCAGGCCAAACACCACACCCACACTGCGTAACTAATCCCAAACCACACAACTCTGATTAGAGCCAGCCTGCGTCACACCCTCCCTCCCTGCCTCGCGGTGGGGAAGGCAGGGGGATTTATACAAAACCCACATTCTTACAATGCCTTCAGGTAATTATCTTAAAAGATGAACACTGGACGAGTTTTTACGCAACAATATTTTACACGGAAGGGATTTCATTAATAATTAATTTAATTAACTATGTTTAAGGGCACAACCCTGAAAAAATCAGAATCAGATGTAGGAATGAGTTCAAATCAAAGTTTTTCTTTGGATATTTTCTGCTTTATTTTCCCCCTCATTTTCAGTCCAGTCCTTGTTTATACCCATTTTTTAGAGGAATATGTTTTTTTTTATTTAAGCCATTTCACAGTGATCTGTGGTTCATTCAAGAGTAAAACTCAAGGGATGAACCAGTGTAGAGTCAACACATAACAGACAACTTAGCAAAGAATTGGTTTCTTACGCTCCCAGTGTGATTATTTCAATAAAGAAAGTTGGAACATCACAGTTTGAATGTTTAAGGAATAATTTCAAATAGATTTTGGGTGCTTTTGCAAAGAAAAAAACCCCAAAAAACCCCAACAAACAATTAAGAAACCTTTGCAACTTTTCAACTTTAAAGCTTCTGCAAATTCAGACTTTTTTGGTTGCAACAATCACAAAAAGAATACACAAAATCCTGGAGGGACTGACTCACACATCATTTGTTCTCATTTCTTCTGTTGTATCAGTTAATAACACAGCAGATAACCTGGTTTGGCAGAAAATAGGATATAAGTTTATTCCCAAAGAGCTATCTGCTAAAAAAAATTGGCATATCTCAGCATGATGTGATGTGGGTCCTTAAAAGATTTGAGGAAAGTGGACAAGAGGACGACGAAAGAACAATATCAACATCCAAAGAAGAGCTTTGGGGAGAACTTCAAGGAGTCAGGAGAACTATTTCTGTGGACTACTTCAAGAAAAGACAAATGCTTTAGAGTGATGAAGACTAAAAACCAGTCAAGTATCGACTTTAAAGCTCCTTAGAAAGGTTTCGCCTCTTATATTGTTTTTAAATGTATGTTTACACATGTTTTAATAAAAATCTCTGCAGCTATTTCCAGGGGGTGGCTCGAGATTTTAGTGCAGAGTTAATTGCAAACACATGTGCAGCTCTCATGTGCCTCAGATTTATTGTTTCTCTAGTGAAATGATTGTCTCCAGGGAATGCATTCTGTTCTTTAGATGCATTTTTTACTCCTCCCTGATTTCTGTTTTTCAAGCATTCATATTACCCTTAAATTCTTCAAACTAACCCGAGATGACAGGTGGACTGGTGCAGCCGGTTTCTGAGCCATAGAAACAGAGGATAAACATACTGTTGCTCGGTTTCCGCATATTTCCCTCTCTGGCCGCTAGGACGTCACTACTGGTGGTGTTTGCTGCTAATATTATATTATATCATACCGGAGATGGCAAGCCAACACGGAGAGGGAATGAATGGGAATGAATGATAACTCAGGTGCTGCAGAGGAAATCAGACCTCACGGAAACTGATGCATCAGTCGGTGTTGCTGCTGTAGTAGCAGCAGTCGCTCTCATAACCCCCCACCACCACCCCCCACCTTGTCGTAGAGCCGGTAGATTTTGACCCCCATCGTCTCGGTGAAGAGCTCCCATCCTCCGTCCAGCTGCGGCTCGTCCAGCTCCTTCCAGGCGCTCTGGAACTCCTCATCCGTGAACTGCAGCGACATGACGGCTCTGCTCCTCTCACTCCACCCGTCAAGCTAGCGGCAGCAGCCAAACGCTAAACTTCCGGGTGAAGCTTTCAAAATAAGCTTCGACAGTCAAGCCACATTTATTTATTTATTTATTTATTTATTTATTTATTTATTATCCGTTGGATTAAATTCCAGTCTTTATTTGATTTGTTTAGTTGTTCATGTAAAGGTTTAATTCAAATATCAAATAGGCCAAGTAACTTAAAAGAAAAAAGATGCATAAAAAATAAAGCTTTTGTAAGAACACAATTGAAAATTGCTTATCAATATACAAACCATTCATAAATGCTAAGTTAGGCTAAAACAGAAACTACTAAATAAGAACCATTTGGGAGTCAAAGGAGCAGGCCCCTCTAAGAGAACTGAAAAACAAACTGGACTTCCCATCATGGCTGGCAAAGTCTTCTTTTTCTTCCATTAGTGCTTTACTGGTGGTCGGCAAAACATGCAGTTGGGCTTTACCACCAACAACTGGTAAGGAATGTGGATCAGAACAGGGAGCCAACATAATGAAAAAAAAATTTTTTTTTAAATAAAATGGCGATTTCATACGCTAGCTGATGGATTTAACCGGTCTGAGAGGAAACTAAAGAAAACTAAAGGTAGTAATTATTTCTGTGCTTCAACCTTTTTTTGAGTAGCATTACCTCAAGATTACAGAATGAATTATCTGGTCATCTTATCTCAAAAACTAGATAAAACAGAGGGTCTTTGTTAAACTTCAGGAAAGCCAGGGAGCATACAAATTAATTTTTAACTAAATCAAGTGCAAACAGCTGGTCCTCAAACTCAAGCTGATTATCTCCTGATGTAGAGAAAACAAAGCTTATTAGCCAGTTACAGCATGTCAAGGAAAGGCTGATTTGTTGAGGTAATGAGAAAATGTAACTTATCACGTGAAAGCAAGCTGAATAATCAACTCGTGACCCTGAGATAACTGCATACAGCATAAATAATTGCAGGAATTGCTGCTTTCATCTTCTTTACAACTCCAACATCCAATCATATGAATTGTTTCACTTCCTGTTAAAGTTTGTCATTACAGTGTCATGCACAATTAACTTACACATACGTAAATGTTTTTTAGTTTTTTTTTCAACTTTGGGTTTAAATTTCTAAACTGTTATAGAGATTTTAAGGGGCCACCACAGAGTAGCTGTGCTTAGGGCACCCAAATAGTTAGCAGCGGCCCTGCTAAGTGTAGCAACCTAATAAAGTGGCAACTCTGTCTAGCTAAACAAAGCTAGATAAACAAAGAAAATATGAAGTAAATGTAGTTTTAATTTTATAAACCAAAGTTGGCCGTTTTATTCTGAACTATTGAGAAGGATCCGCGAGTTTCCCTGATGGTTTCCAGCTTCACGCCACCGTCATCGATACTTGTAATAGAGTTTCTCTAGGATGGCAGTCCGCCCCTCAGCTCTGAACCTGAGGATTTACAGGAGACATTTCTCATGAATGGGAGTCAGATCCCAGCCTCCAGAGAAGCTGTTTGCTGGCAAGCTTTAACCCTGAGGAAAACTCAAAGTCTTAAGCTGCGGGTTTCACTTCCAGACAAGTTTCCCTGCAGCAGACGGACTCTTTGGATCGGTCCCAGCATGGAAAACTGCTCTGAGGTAACTCACTTTTCTTTTTCTTCTTCTCCTTGTCCTCTCGGACCTGTTATCCAGCACGTGAGCCAGATTTATTATCCGACAAATAAGCAACAAAGTTGATCCTGACATGTAACCGACTCAGACTTCACCTGCAGAGGTGCTTATTTATAAAATATAGTTTTTTAAAGAAGAAATACCTCCTTTGAACAGATTTTCTTGCTGTTTTGAGATCAAGCATTTGCATTTTCTTCAACTACATTAATTTCTTCTGTCATGCAGCCATTTTTTTAAAAATTCAAATTAATCTAATCAATCATCAGACTTTGATTCATTTTCTTTAAGAATTTGTTTTCAAATGCTAAAATGTGCATTTTCTGGCTTCTGTCAAAGTAAGAATTTGAACTTTTTGGATCTAAACCAATAAAACAAAGAAGCTAATCTTACATTTCAGTCATCAATTTAGCTGATAGATCATAAAAAAACATGCCTGAAAGTACAGACAACAGATCATTTGAACAACTGAACGTGTTTTGGGCTGTTGTGCCGTTTAATCAGAACATCAGGTGAGTTTAATCAAGAGTTTTATTACTTAAATACAACATTTAACTTCTCTAAAGGGGAAATTACAATGAGAAGTGCGACTACATTCTTCCAGATATTAACCAAGTCTGCATACGCAAAGATTTAACTCCTCATGAGAACATGTCAGAGAGTAAAAAGTCTTATAATTAGTTTAGATGACAGGTTAACCAATCGTGTTGATATATGTTGAGCTCTTGCAGACTTTCACCAATACAAAAATCAGCACACATCTCCACAATACAGCAAACTCCACCTCAAAATACTCAAATTTTTTTACAATACCAAGTTTCTAAATGATTCTATTATTGTTTTCTTGTTGATTTATTTGCCAGTTCCATCTCAATACTTTTCACCGTGTCCATAAAGAATGATGGTCTGAAAAAGCTCAGGTTATATGTGTCTAACATGGTTCCGCACTGGGTTTAAAGCTCAATTTCCTGCACAAAGATTCCCAAAACCATTGGAATAAACTTGATTGTTCGAATGTTTGTGCAGATCATTCGAAGAAGTCTGAACCTGGGTGCGCCCTGAATAAGTAGACCAAGTCCCCCCTGAAAAGGAGGGTCTCAAACTAACTCTGGGGCCATTAGATAGACAAACAAATGTTCTGCACTTGATTCTTGATTTCAGGTATAGCGAGAACACAGGAAATCCTGACTATCTTATCTTTTATACTCACTGCTGGTGATAAAGTCTGTATAAAGTTTCAAAACAAATATTTTTCTAATGTAAACAATTCCGCATGTTCTCCCTAAAGCTTTACTAACAGTTCAATTCAGCTTTATTCTATACGGCCATTAACTCTCAATAAAGCCATTAAACATGTCAAATTCAGCATATTTCATTGTAGTGCAATTATAATCCAATTAAGACAAATCTGTGGCGGATACAACTGAAATGGAGCATCTCGATGGTCAAAAGTTTCAAAATCATATCAAATCTTTCCATCGTGTAAACACACAACCGATCGGATCACTATATCTAGCGTCCATGTAAACATATCGGCTGGAATCTCGGATCAGATTGATATCAATCGGATAAATTAAATATTTGTCCTTGTGGTTTCTGAGTCCACGCAGTGATTTCCAGTAGAGAATCTTGTCTGTTTTGAGGGCCTCAAGATCACCAGCATCCAGTTTTTACCTTTGGCCTTGTCCCGAGCACACAGAGATTCCTTCTGATTCTCTGATTATCTTCATATCATACATCATAGAAAGTCTTCACCGTTTTATGTCGCGGAACCTTATTTCTGAATTCGTCCCATAACTTTCAGAAATCGGTGACCCTCTGTCCATCTTTCCATCTGAGAGACTCTTCTTCTCTGGAATGCTCCTTTTACACCCGGTCACATTACTGACCTGTTGCCTAGCAACCTAATTAGTTGTGGAATGCTCCTCCAGTTGTTTTTTTTATTTGTACTAGCCACTTTTCCAGCCTTTTGTTGCCCCTGTTCCAACCTTTTTAGATGTGTTTCTGCCATCAGAAGGAGCATGAAATGGTAAAATGTCTCAGTTTCAACATCTGACTTGATGTTTATATTCTACTGGGAATAAAATATGAATTTATAAGATTTGCAAATCATTGCATTGTGTTTTTATCCACACTTTAACCAGCGAATAGGTGTTGTACTTTAAACACCTTTTTTTCCAGACAACATGAGTCTTATGGGGAGCTTTAGCTTTGACCACATGGAGGTCTGACCCCCCCTTCGTACGAGCCACAACTCCGCTCTTGCCGTACAAAACATTAAATTCAGCATCTGGCAGTCATGAAGTCTCAGCGACAGCGCGTTTCTTGTCGCTCAGCATCTGAATCACAGCTTTCCACTCAGCAGATGTGGGCGGAGGAGAGTGAGTGGTTGTGAAATTGCTTGTGATTTCAAAGCTCTCTGTATTTGCAATGCCATATCCTGCTTTCTCCAGGGAATGTCTCAGCTCGTGCTGGGCTGAGTGGACCTGCGTCACTCCTCTGACTGGGTCAAGAGGCGGCCGGGGGAATTGTGCAAAGAGGTTACATTGGTTTATTAAAGCAGCGTGGGGTGGTCAGAGAGTGGTGGTGAATTGTGAAATGTGGTGTTGAATTCTAACGAAAAGCATCTGCTTTGGCCTCATTTCCTTTCTGTGTCAAGTGTTGAGCAAGAAGAAGTTGGACTCATTGCATGGTGTGTTTTCTCCACAGACTGGGCGACCCTGACAGGGAATTGAGAGGGGGGTAAAGGGCAACGAAGAGGGAGCATCTGTGGTTGGTTAGCGCAAAGCGATGACAGAAGAAGCTAATAAAGACGCCATGAGAACGCCAGCGACCCCGGAGAAGGCCAACGGTGAGCGGCCTGCAGCCACCGTGGCGACGGTAAACATCCCTCTGGTCAACGAGGTCCAGCTGAGCGCCGCCACCGGAGGGACGGAGCTCTCCTGCTATCGCTGCACCGTCCCGTTTGGCGTGGTGGTGCTCATCGCGGGCATCGTGGTCACTTCGGTGGCGTACAGCTTTAACTCGCACGGATCCACCATCTCTTACTTCGGTCTGGTGCTCCTCTCGGCCGGACTGGTGCTTTTAGCGTCCAGCGTCGTCTGCTGGAAGGTGAGAATGGAGAGAAGGAAGGAGATGCGGCGGGAGAGCCAAACCACCTTGGTTTCACATCGGAGGAGCATTTTCACATGAACAATTGCAAATCCTTTTTTTTTTTTTTTAAGGGGGGGTGAGTTTGCAAGGGATTGATCTCAACCTTAAGGTGGTTAATACCGTCCAACCTGTAAAAGCTCTGATCGCAAAAACTCAAAAGCTTTGAAGACATTATGAGGGATTTACTCGTCAAAGAGACGTCAAGCATCTGGCCAGCTGGGAACGCAGCCAAGAGGAATGTATCACAATTAAGATGAATTACCGCTGTGCACAGCAGTGCGCAGGAAGTCTCTCATTAATCTGCTGTTGCATGGAGCAGCTTTGATTGCAACGGGAGGGATTGTGAAAAAGAGAGAAGCCCAGGATGGAGTACGGAAACTGGAAAGTCCAGAAAAATGATTCACACCTCATTTACTTGCACATATTTGTTCATAAAGTCTCATTGTTAATCTCACGGGGGAAACGCTTATGAACGGAGCATGGTACACGGCATCAGCACGTCTGATCAGAGGGCACAAGCTGTCGTCCACAGAGATGGACCTTTAACCTTAAATATGTCTCTTTTGAAGCACTTTGATCCTTCACATTCACCATACTCTATCAAACTACATCTATTACCAAGTCTGTATTATTGCTTATTATGTCTTCGCACTTCATAATGTAAAAAATATTGAATGTAGCGTCTGTTTTTCTTTTCATTTTGCATGTCATTATGAGTTTTAATAAAGTCATTATTACTGAAACGTGGTGCAGATTTCAGCACAAATGGGTTTATTTGGGCTTGAGTTGCTGGATTTGTATGATGCAGATGGAAATATTCACTAGAGAGGTGAGAGATTAGTTGAGATGAAGTCTTTATGTTTGATACAAATGGGGGAAAAGGGGGATATTTAAGCTTTTAAACAGGTTTTTGTGAAGAAGTCTAGAAAATTACCAAGAAAAATGTGTTTATTCCTCAGCTGGGCCACAAATATACAAAGGAAATGTAACTATAAGTGCTTTAGTGCCTGTGTTTGTGTTTCTTAGAGCTTGTTCGTGAGTTAGAGAGGTTATGAGTTACCTCGTGCACGGGTGTGTGGCACATTATTGTAATTATAAGCTTTAAAAAAAATCACGAGATCAATGATCTCTTTTCATGACAGCTGAAGCACAGAATTTAACACGGTTAAACATGAACTGAGAATGCATGAATGCATCGTTAAATCACAAGATAATGTCACAAGTCATCAACATCAGCTGCCAGAAGAGCAATTAAATAATCCACCTCTTAAAGGTTTTACCTCCAAGTTACATAAAATTGCCTCAGATTCATTCAGTAAATTAGTTTGAATCATTTTGATCCAGCGATGTCAAACTCTGGAGTTTGAAATCAGCCTTTTAAGCAGTTTTGAAGCTGATTCCAATAAAAGGGGGCAGCAAATATTAATGCTCTTTTGCACCAGTTCAGGACAGGCCTTGGAAAAAGATCCAGGAATAAATAATCTGTACAGATACGATAACTGCCCAAGCTTTCCAAGCTCTGTTTCCACCAAGGGGTCCAACTCGGGATGGGACGGTTTGGTTCTGTAAACCCTGGTTTCCACAGCCAGCCAGGTAAAATGGCTCAGATTGGATATTCTGGCAGCCTTCCTGCAGTTTTTGCCCCATCTCCACCAATAAAGCTGCACTTGTTGGTGGAAACGGGGCTTTCGAGTCTATGTGCAGAAAAGAAAGAAAACAAATCTTAATGAAAAAATGTTTTGCAATATTGCAAAATCTCCAGTGTTGATTCATTTCGAAGGTTTTTTCTTTTTTAAAAAAAATGTGTCAGAAGTCAGAGGCTCGTGTCAGGAAGGGCTTCTCACATAAAACCTATGCCAAATGTGCAAATCAGTTCAATGTCTTACATGCTGGATCGGTGGAGATTTGTGCCAATGGTGCTGTTTGCCTTGAGGGTGCCAGAAGGAGATGAGGGAGGACTGAAAGTCTGGACTTTGAATGTTGGGAATAAGGCAGGAAAAGTAATTGAGTTAGTTGACATGATGAAGAGGAGGAAGGTGGATATGTTGCATGTCTCGGAGTGATAAGTGATAGCCAGGATAGATGCTTATTAGCAGGATTTAAGCTGTTCTATCATGGTGAGAGCAATAAAAGACATGACTCAGCATAAACTCATGTCTCCAGGCGGCTTCTGTGTCAGACCAAGCTGGACCCTGTTGAATCTTAATTTCCTATAAGGCTGTAATTGTATTTTCCTCCTGGATAAACCTGATCATCACCGTCTGCTTTGTGAAACGTCAAACAAGCTTCTCTCACATCGTCTTTGAGTATGAGTATTTTAAGTATTTGCTTTCCTTTCCATTATTTTCACATTCTTAAAGATTTCAGGACATAAATCCTCAATAGTAAAAAGGAAGTTGAACTCTTCTGTTTGACCCTTTTGCTTTTAAAATAGCCTGGACATGGAAGTATATTTATAGGCTGCATTTGCGTTGCTATGCGTCCGTGTGACACCAGACACTACAACTAACCGCTTTCCTTGCGTCAGAGGAGACCCTACAACACACTTTGTCACTTTCTGGAGATCACCGCCGCACAC
This sequence comes from Atherinosoma microstoma, assembly GCA_037177055.1. Lineage (NCBI taxonomy): Eukaryota > Metazoa > Chordata > Actinopteri > Atheriniformes > Atherinidae > Atherinosoma > Atherinosoma microstoma. The sequence continues at coordinate 22,955,374 of JBBBVU010000022.1, read as the reverse complement.
GCAGTGCGATCGCTAACACTTTCATGGAGACACATGACACACGGTGAGGCGTCTCCGACCCACCGGTCCGGTTAAAAGAAGCCAGACTGAAGCTGGAAAAAAAAAAAACGGGAGACTTGATATGAAGGTTGACAGCTGCTCGCCATCAGCGTCTTTAGCCTCCTTATGCACTGCTGGCACCTCCTGCCGGGTCTGTGTGCGTCAATTTTTGTGCCTCGCGTGGTTGCCATTCCACCCAGCGCCATGCCGCAGGGGTAGTTTATCAATAAACAGGAGTTACCACAGAGGAATTAAGTTACGGCAACAGATAAATATTCAGTTACAAGTGAAAGAAATTTATTTGAGGACAAGTTTTAGGAAAGTAGTTGATGTTTTTAAGTATTCTTCTTTTGATTAAAACTTTTTTCCTTCCAGTTTGGGGATTAGTTTAGTCCTTCAACGCAACTTAAAAGGATTTTGGAAGTGAATTTGGATGGACAGACATCCTAAAGAAAAGAGAAGAAGAATAGGAGAAAAAATAAGGAAAGAGCAAACAAAATATGAGGTTTCAGGCCTGGATTTGTTTTAGATTTTTAGCCACACTTCTCTGCAGATTATTCCCAATTCTGTTGGGTTAGGGAATGGAAATGGTGGAAAGTTGTTTGAATAAATGAAAAAGCTTTAACTAAGTATTAAACAGAAGGTCTGATTTTGGCACAAGGCCACAATATAAATAGTGAAAAACGAATTGAAATTGGAGGTCTGAATACTGTTTATGTGCTCTGTATAAGCAGAAAAGGGATTTTCTGCAAAGAAACACACCCCAACACACTTTTAATGGGTCAGGAAATGAATTATTGTATTTTCACATGCACAAAAGAGGAAGAAAAACTCAAAATATGGAGGAAAGAAGAGAAGAATAGTTAGATTACATAGAAAGAAAATGATTTAAAAACAATAATTTAGATAACGTTCCACCTTTTCCACCTCAAGAGTGAAATTTCAGGTTTCAACACAACCGACTTCACATTCTCCAAATCTTCCACAACGAGACGTAATGAGCTGAACTTTACAGGCCTCCTGCACCGTCCACCTCTCTCTAATGAAACAGCTGTGCAGCCGGAGCGTGATGAGGCTCAGACAGACCTGACCTGACAGCTCTCTGACCGGCCGGACAGACTGGAGCGGCATTTTCTAGAACAACCTGGAACACAAAGAAGCCAAATGTTTTTCAGAGGTTTGTTTGATTTAACTGGCTCAGGTTGTCTGATTGTTAACAGTATTCCTCTGTGCTGTTGCTGGAGGAGGAACAAATATTGAAATGATAAGATCTCTTCCAAGAAAAAGCCAAAAAACAAGTTCGTGCCCCACGTCTGTCAAAGATAAACATTTCAGAACTACACCCAGGAGGTAAATGTTTTATTTCAAAAGGCTTTAGGTTTGCTTGACATGAGTAAGAGACATAATACTGTTTCCAATGTTGATGTTAATGTATTATTCCATCTATTTTACTCAAACTTTAATCCAAACTGTACTATTATATGACATAATTTCTCTTAAAGAGAATTGTATTACCACTTTCAGAAGGAATGTTCACCCAAACTGATCCGTCAACATCCATAAAAGCATTGTTTATAAAAAAAGTTCTCCTTCTAAACACACAAATTAAGCTAAGTAGTGCAGTGTTTATCCAGCTTTTTCTGACAGGACTGACAGGTGATCTCATTACAGTTTCCTGTCCATGTAGTAACAAATCAGCTCAGTCAAATGCAGCTGCGACATCCTGAGCTTTCAGAAACTCACAGTTTTTATGGAAAAATCAAAGCTACTGCACATCTGGAAGCTACAGCTTCAGGATCATTACTAGATCATTAATAGCTGCTTTGGCAGATGCAACAATAAGACAGAGTTAACGCTTCGACATCCCGTCATGTTTAAACAATCTGAAATAACATGGCAAAAGTTTAAAATGCATGTAAAAGAGGCATGCTTTGCAAATGCCTTGCCACAAGATCATACTGAAAACTAAAAGCACAGAGTGCGCAGACCTTTTGAGGGTCACTCAAAAACCCCAAAACGCCCAACAGCCCACCCAGTACACCCTATATGTAGACCCTGCTGGATCAGCAGATCAAAAATATCAACTTGATCCGGGTCAAACAATGTCAGATTATAACATCTAGCTGTAACTACAGGGTGCTTTGGACATGGCTGCACTGAGTGCATGTGTCCTCTACCAGAGCTGCATCCATGCCATAATAACCCCCTAGCAGATGGCTCGAGGGGGGTATATGAACGTTGGTGGTTCTGGAGTTAAAAAATTCCTGGACCCACCAAGACGGTGATCCGGATCACCCCCCAAATCCAGTCATTTGTTCCTTATACCATGTTGGAGATTTCCTGAAAATGTAATCTAAAGCCGTTCATTACTTTTTGAGTTATGTTGCTCAGACAGACAGACAAACGTACGCCAGCGAAAACATAACCTTCCACGCCTTGGCGGAGGTAATAATGAGGCTGCAGTCGTAAGACTGCACCTGCAGTCCTGAAACTGTGGGCTACAGTTCTGCAAAACCCCCCTCATTCTCAAAGTTGACCCGTCAGCTTGAAGTCCAGCTGAGTTTTATGCTGTTTGAATGTTGCTTTATGTAGCAGCGTACTCCATCACCTGTTCTGACTCCTCCATTATAGTCTGTGGAGGACAATAATGTGGCAACATGTAAAACGTCCTGTTAGCAAAGCTAGCACCGGTGCTATTTTGGTTGGGTCCACCATCACCATGGAAACAAAGTGGAGATGAGTACTTATCAGAGAGTTGTAATTTGGATCCCCACTGCCAAAGGGAGTTCCAAAAAATCTGATTTGTTAACATTATCACAGCCTATTTGCAAAAAAAAAAAAATCTTTAACCTCATGGAAACAACACAGATTAAACTAAATAGTCCTGGGTTTATCCAGCTTTTCTTTCTTTTTTTTTTTTTTTACATGACTGACAGGTGATGTCATAATAGTTTTCTGCCCCTAAATGTAAGCAAATCAGCTCAATCAAATGCAAAGTGGAGGAAAAGTCTCAGTTTTTCAGAAAAAATGCATAATTAGAAGCTGGAGTTTCATTCCAGAAGATTATGAATGAATCAGCATGGTTAAGAAAGAGTCAACACTAGCCGTGTACTACATTAACCATTTGGAAAGATAAATCGAAATGATATGGTAAAAGTTGAAAATAAGTATAAATGACACACAAAGAGAGCTGGAAGTGACTATTGAAATGCATCTCCATGTTGAACATGAGAGTCTTGAAACTATAGAATAGAATATATTTGCTTTTTAACCTAGCATATTCAACTGGCTCCATTTTTAGTGTATTTTTTCGCTTACATGCTGATGGACTTCTTTTATTTCCAGAGGATTCCACTAGGGGGTGCATTAGAGAACTCAGACCAGAGAGAGTTGCTGAATTAGGTGGGTGTAAACAAAACGCTTAACATGGCGACAAGAGACAAAGTTAATATTTAATTCATTTTGAGATCACGACAGAAAAAAAACAACCAGCAAGGACTGTGCACAAATACATTTAAAACACACAAAATACACAAATCTACGGAGCCAGTCACTGACACTGAGGAAAAAAATAAATAATTTGTGGCCACAGGATAATTCTTTTTCCTGTGGATGTCACCAGACGGGCTCCGTACGAAGCAGCCACAATCATCACGCAAGTACATTTTAGGTCTAAGACTGGAAACCAGTCATCATAAACCCCATACTAGCAGTGTTACATAACACATTCTGACTCCTCCATTCCTCAACCATAGATCGGTGGATGGTCGTAATGTGCCGACAATGCAAAAGGTCCAATTAGCAAGGCTAGTACCAGCACACCATTATGGCTAGGTCCACCATCACCATGGAAACCAGGGGGAGGTTGGTGCTTATCCTGATGTTAAACCAAGGAAATAGCTGATCCCTTTTTTTTAGCTCACTCATAAAAATACCAGTCTGTGTTGGGAAAAAATTTGCATCCTGGTCGTGTTTTACAAAAGAAATTTAGTTTCAGAGGCAAAATTCGTGTTTACTATTAATTGGACAAAAGCTGCAAATACATAGAAAAATCTGAATGTGTTTATGTGCACAGGGCCTGCATTTACTCTGACATACTATTAATGCATGAGCTTTGGCTTTGCCCTGATTATCATGGTTTGCCATAACACTTAAGCCTTTTTTGTTTTAATTGTTGAAGCATTGGAGTGTTTTCTGCTGCTTTGGTGAAGTTTACACTTCAAATTTAACCAAATCTGATTTCAGACACACAAGCATCTGTCATGTTACAGTAAAGATCTGTGAGCGTCTGCTGTTTTTCCCCTTCACCAAATCATCATTGGACAGGACCGCACCCACTGGAAGGAAGTCCAGAATCAGAGCCGGGCATAAAGGTGAGCCAAACTGTGTCTTTGAAACTCTTCTCAGTCTCACGCATCAGCTCAGCTCCTTCCTGCCCAGAGAGGTGTGTCTGCTGCATGATCCCTCGGTTTATTTTGATTTAATTTGAGATTTATGATCACAAGTGAGATTTAGGGATATGGGTGATGCAGTAAAGACATTGCATGTTAAAAGTGAGAGTAGCAGTGTTGTAAAGCATGTGCTGAATGGTTCAGTGCAGAAGAGTCATTCCTAAAGAGAAAAACAAACAACTTATTGGATGTAAGATTATTTCAAACTTTGAATTGTGTCTGTAAGAATTTGTTCTTTGACAAAACTTCCCACAATAACCTAAAAGTTATGTCACCCAGCAAAGGCCAGCTATAATTTGTGACAATGCTGGTTTTATGATCCTTTCTTGTGCTGCCAGAGGTTCCTGGAGAGTCTGACGTGTTGGCTTCCCACAGTCCCAGAGGTGCTGCCGGCCGGGTTGCCCTCATTCTACCACATAATAAAGAGAAAGCTCTTCCTGACTATTTCCTCCCATTTTTACAGTAAATCCCACATCAACTGGACCACAGCGTCATCTCCAATGCAAGATGACAAAACAGTCTCTTTTACAGCTTTGCATTGACTCAGAAAGGCTTAGCCATAATGCAGATCATATAATTACTGCTATATTCATTTAAAAGGGGAACATTTCTGTATTTATCTCTTAGCTCTGTTTATTCTCAGGCCCATGGACTAGTGTGGTTCTTGTCCAGATCAACAAACAGTGGATCTGGAAGGATGTCCAGTTTAGGGACCTCAGGTTTGCATCTCTGCTTTTTGCTGACGACGTTGTCCTCTTGACTTCATCAAGCCACGACTCCCCCTGGGATGGGGCTTTGCCTCGAGTAGAAGAATCTAAGTATCTCAGGGATCTTCTTCACAAGTAATGGAAAGTTTGAGGAAGAGATTGGAGTTTTGTCAGCACTGGTGAAGAGGGAGCTGAACCAAAATGCAAAGCTTTTGATCAACTGGTCTATTTAATCTCTCACCCATGGCCAGGAATTAGATCACAGATTAAAGTGGCAAAAAGGAGTTTCCTTTGGAGGGTGGCTGGACTCTACCTCGGAGGTCAAGTGAGAGGCTTGAGCATCCAGGAGGAGCTCAAAGTAGAGCATCTGATTAAGATGCTTGTGGAGGTGATTAAGGGGAACTGGGGAGAAACCCTGGGACAGATCAAGAACAAGAGATTAGACATCCACTTGCCACTGGAGGCAAGGTGCATGGGTAAAGTGTCTTGCCCAAGGACACAACAACAGTTGACTGGGGCGGGAGCAGAATTCGAACCGCCAACCTTCAGGTCATTGAACAACCACCTGAGGTTTTACCACCTGAGCCCCTCCTGGATGACTGAGCTTCTCACCCTATCTGGAGGCCCCAGCCACCCTGTGGAGGAAACTCTTTTTGGCTGCTTGAATTCGGGATCTCGTTCTTTTGATCACCACCCAGAGCTCGTGACCATTGGTGAGTGTAGGAACGTTGATTGAGCGGTAAATCAAGATCTTTGCCTTTTGGCTCATCTCCTTCTTCACCACGACAGACCGATGCAGAGTCAACATCACTGCATACACCGCACCGATCCGCCTATCGATCTCCCCGCTCCATCCTTCCCTCACTCGTGAGCAAGATCCCGAGATACTTGAACTCCTCCACTTGGGACAGAGCCTCATTCCCGACCTGGAGAGGACACTTCACCCTTCCAGCTGCCTACGATCTAAGAAATAAATCCTCCCAAAGCACTCATTTCTTTGTTTGTGGAACTAACTGCAGTTACTGAGATACAACTTGCAGAGTTTATTATCTGTGTGCTTGCAAAGTGCAGAGTTAGTTCCCCCTGATTCATTTCCCTCCTTAATAGCAAGGCTGTAGAGATGCATATTCTCTGACTTACACACCAGTGTTTAACTCAAGCATTTGATTTTAAGCCACATCTGCATCCTCTTTCTTTGGTTTAAAGTCTGCGGTCAGCATCAGAAGAAAAGCGTCTCCTCAGGGCAAAACAAAAGCTACGGAACAAAGGAAAGCTTACACCCTGCCTGCAGCCTCTTCATGAATCAGGATTATTACGTCCATATGTTTCAGGAGAAATGATTTTGAAATACTTTGACTTGAAACAGGGTTTTCCCTCTTCCTCTTCATCTTGTTTCTTCAAATGGCATATTGTTTGACTTTTCTCTTGGCTACGTATTCATCGCTTTTAATGTTATTTTTCACAGGCCATGAGGTTGTGGCTTTCTTCCAGACAAGCTCCTCACATCTTATTTTATCTGTAATTGATGCTCGCCGTGTCTGCCACACGCTAATTAGCGGAAGTGTAAATAGCCTCTTTTTCAGGAAAGTGATATTTTGATGTGATGCATAGATTTGTCCTTAAACATTGCTTTTAACATCTAACCCGCAAAGTAGCTTGAAATGTGTAATACAGGTAGGCAACTAAAAGCACAGACGACTAATAAAATGAAAACTATTTGAAAGAAGGGAGTGTAGCACTATATTTTTCATACCTTCCATCTCCAAACAAGGACTTTTCCACCTGTTTAAAGTGAAGCAACAATCAATATGCGACTCTTTGACAAAAACAAATCTTTGACACTGTGATTCTGGGCTGTTATTTTTGTGTGCAGTAGAATGGAAAAATAGCAAAGATTGAATCTGTGTACACAAATCAATAGAATGAGTTTATGTTTCACACCTCACCTGTCAGATTGGGTTGCAACCTGAGGGTTAAATAAAAGAGTGGATCTGTATGATTACTACTCTGCTGGGATGCTAAATGTCAGCACACCCTTAAAACAACATATTAGCCTGCCAACTTGCAGATTTAAGGCAGTAGTATACTCAAACTTTCTTCAACATCGTACCCATCACGTTGGCATTTTGCCAGTGTCCTCACCACCAGAGCTAACATGAGGTTGTGTCTGCAACCCACACAAGTTGTTCAGGTAGTGCATCTCATCCAGCATGGCACATCAATGTGTGTTGTGGCAAGAAGGTTTTCTGTGTCTCTCAGCACAGTGTTGAGAGCATGGAGGAGATACCAGGAGACAGGCCAGTATACCAGGAGACGTGGAGGGGGACGGAGGAGGACAACAACCCAGCAGCAGGACCGCTATCTGCTCCTATGTGCAAGGAGGAACAGGAGGAGCACTGCCAGAGCCCTACAACGTGACCTCCAGCAGGCCACGAAATGTGCATGTTTCTGCTCAAACTGTCAGAAA
>JBBBVU010000022.1:22834294-22846038 GCA_037177055.1 Atherinosoma microstoma | reverse complement strand
TGGAGGAGGGGGGAACTGCAATTTTTGGCACTTCCGCATAGGCTTCTCATTTCTAAGCTGGAGGTTGCCCCTTGGTTGGAAGCCATCGGGGCCGTGCAGGTTACATTTTTACCCATACCAGAATAAAACGTTACTCCACCTTTCAGTGTCCCATGCTCAGCGCTTCCTTGTGAAGTCCAGAATGGCAAGGTTGTAGCATGGGAGGAGACATGGCCTTTAAGGACTTGTTTGTTCTTAAGGCCCTTTTCTCAGAGATGCTGTCTTACGGCTACTGGGCTGCGGTCAGCATCAGTAAGAGCCTTGATTTGGGAAAACATGGACAGTCTGTTGGGCTCTCCGGCTAAGTGCAAGGTAATTTGTTTGATTTTTGGGTCTACCACTTGACTTTTTTGCCCCATAACCCCTCAGGTCTTACTGTGTCCAACCCCAGCAGTGACGGTGCCTTTGCGAGAGGCCTTACTCGTGCAGCTTAACAATCCTGCCGAGTTCAAAGACAAAAAATCTTTTTGCATTTGCCATCAGGAGGTCATGACTCCAAATGGCTAAAAGATAATATCATGAAAGCCAGATTTTTGTGCAGATTTGGACTTTTTAAAGCTTCGGTCCTTAACTTTTGATCAGCAGATTAGCAGCCTGTTTCAATAAATCGCCTTCTCTCCATTTCTTTATCTCATGCTCCTGTTTCTTCTCTTTTGCATTTCGAACCTCTACTTTTAACCTGATTATCACAAAATGTGAATACTTGTACTTTTCCCCCGGGTTTTTAGATTTTATTAAACCGTGTATTATGTGTATTTCACCCTAGTATCATAAATTAGCTGCTGTAATGTTGTAATTTCCTTTCTTTCTGGTGTTTTTGCCCTTGTTTACGTCTATTCTGTCCTCTCTTCCTCCAACTGAGGGATGAAACGACAGATGGGCTGAATCTGCTCCATGCCAGCTCAGAATGGGAGTGGGTGGTAATGTTGATTTCCTTCATTGATAAGTTTTTATGAATTGGCGTTATATACAGTAAATGCACTTATATTGAATTGGACTGATTCGGCTACTACGTAACTGGACCCGAGTGGAGCTTTGGTTTGAGTTACTGCTGTTAAATAACACTGAATTGGCCTTAAAGTTGCAGTGATAATCTTGTATTTAGTTTGGAGAAATAATATGTGAGAGTATGATGAGTAAAACTGCTGGATTAACAGTTAAAGAGCTGAAAAAGCTCAAACGGAATAAAAACAAATTTAAACGATTAATAATGAATATTTACTTTAAAATGATCATCTATAGCAACTTTTAGATGAATAAGAAACTTTTTTTTATTATTTGAAATTAACAAAATATTCACATTTTGCATCAAAGTTCATGTAAAAAACAATAATAGTCCCAAATATTGAAGAACTCCAAACTGATCTCATAATGACGGGGTTAAATGAACCATGTAGAGATGGGATTCAGATACAGTAGCCTAAATTTTTTTTAGCACAGTCCTAGATGCAACATGACTGGCAGGCAGCAGATGGTAATCCCTCATTTAAATGATCTTTACATACAGCTTAACGTTTGAACTAAAAACTCTATTATTATATTTTAGTTGGAGTCAGTCCAACAAACATGGTACAAAGCACATCAATCACACATCATCCCAAGTCGTCCGGGTTATATAACAGCCCTGCATACCAGGTAGCATCCCAGACTGGACTAAAGCTCCCGTGGACTTAATGTAGATTCATTTAGATCAGAGAAAAATTGAGCACAGATAGGCTGCATATACCTGCACGCACACAGACCCTACTCCTGTCAGATTTTATCAAGGTACTGCTAACTTTGCAGAGGCTGTTTGAGAGGAGATTAACTCTGCGCAAGTTCACCTCCTCTGCCTTGAGTGCGTGTGTCTATTTAAGCCTTGTATCATTTCTTTATTTCTGCTCATTAAGGACCCATCTGTGTCATCGGGGGCATCATATTTGCAAGCTGGCATGGAGAGGCCACTGAGGTTGCAGTTTAGGTATGAGAAAGCAAAACTAATGTGGAAGCTTTGTTTTTTTTTTTTTTTTTGCTTTCCAGTGCCAAATATTAAACTGATTGGTCAAAGTGTGCTGTTGCTGCCTGGTGGGTTCACTTCGCCCTGCACGCCACTGGCTGCTTGCATGTCACCCAGATCACAGTCAAGAACCCTCACCGCACAATCATTCCAGTTGCTGAATAATACAAAGCAAACAGTGACCTACTTTCAAAGTAGGGAACAAGCTAAAAAGAAGACCCGGAGTGGAGTCCTGCGTGGAGGTGGAGAGCGGGAGGAGAGGAGTCTGATCCAGGGGCGGACCGAGCGCTGACAGACAGGTTTAAGCTCAGCTTTGTCCAATGAGTAAAGGGGGATGAGGCGTGACTCTGCAGTCACGTTGAATGCAACATGCATGGTCTGCCGCGTGAGCTGCCGAGTCCGATCCAGACGGATCGTAGGTCCCGATCCGCGGCTTACAGCCTCCTGCAAATGTGATTAAAACAGGCAGGCACAAGAATACTGCAGCAAGCCTCTATCCTGGAGGCCTCCCTGCACGAGGAATGCAGTTCACAGTAACGGGGCCTCACACATGTGTCACACCATCAATCTAAGCAATGTACACTTTTTACCCTCGTACCCACCCTTCTGCATTCCGGCTATTTTCCACCTTTTGTTTGTATGGAGTTAATCGGAGGCTTAAAGCCGCAGGTTTAATTTGCTGCTGCACTTGTTGCTAGGGCACTTTTTTTCCCTTCATCATCATCATCATCGTGTAAACAAGAACCCTGACATACTAGCAGGATCAAATAAAATCCACAAGCATGTCAAGACATCCACAGTTTCCCTGCCATCATCTGACGTTATAATTATCACATTGCTTTGATTTATTATGACAGCAGCATGAGAGATGACTCATTAATTTAGGGGGTTAGTTACTGGGATGTTCTGTTAAGAATCACAGCTCTCCAGGTTCTGCAGTAACGGGTTGAGGTAGAAAGTTCTGAAATTAAACTTTTACCAAAATGGGCAACTTGTTGCACAACAACAGGTTGTAAACAAACATGAAGCTGGTGCAGGTAATGATTCTGTCCCTTTAGATCAGATGATGCATATTTCTTTCTTTCTATGTGTGAAATAAAACCAGTAAGATTTCCATCAGAACACAGAAACTGTGGCGAAGGTTGCAAAGAGCAGCACACTGAATGTTTATCTTGATCAAATAGAAATACTCTGGAAATGGACTCATGCAATTTAACTTTAGTACACTCTGACCTATAAACTGGTGATGATGATCATGTTGTTTGAGTCGTGTCTCATTGTGGTCAGATTGTGTATTCTTGTAATTAGTCTATTTCAGAGCGGATGTTTCTTTTCTTTGTGGACATTTTGAATATAGTTTATTGTATTTTTTTGTCTCTTTGAGGTGTTTTGTCTCCTTGTAGTCCTGCTTCTGTTCAAGGTTCTTTGTGAAGCTGAATAAAGGTTTTTCTAGTTGTATGTCTCATTGTAGATGTGTCGCCTTTCATTTTAATTTACTCTAATTGAATTTTACTTTTGCTTTTTTATGTCTCCTTGTTGTTGAAGCTTCCTGCGTTCACTTTAAAAAAAAAACGAAAAAATCTTTTTGAATCAACATGGTCACTTCTAAGTTCAGTAAATTTGACTTTATGTAATAATTAGAAAAAAATCTATTGTTTTTAATAAGAAAACTTTTCAAAAAAAACAAATAATCCAAGAAACAAATAAAAACACGAATGTTTGGTGGATTTACTGAATTTACGAGATCATTTTGCACCATCTTGTTTTTGTCAAATTTATGAGTTAAAGGCAACTCATAAAAAAATATGTGTTTCTTGGAAAGAGTTCAATAAATTTACCCCAAGAATTAAATATATTATGAAAAAAATGTTTTAAAAGAATGAAAAATCCTTTGTATTTTCTATATCATCATCATCATCATCATGTTTTTTAGAATTAACCTGATGATTTTCCGTCCCAAAAGAAGCAACAACAAAAAAAACATTTAAGTTTTCTGAATTAATTGAAAAAAGAAAATCTATGTTTTTCTGAATTCATTGATACTTAAATCTTCCATAATTATGAGCGAGGATGTCCACCATGATGAGCAGGGAGTATCTGGATCCGGAGGCTGATGCTTCGTGACTGCAGAATCAGAACCATCGCTTTTCACAACAGAGACTTTGGAGAAGGACGAACTATTAAGAGTAAGTGTGGTTAAAAGTTCCCTCTGTGTGCAATGAGAGAATACCAACCCTATGTATGAGCTACACTTGAAAAGTACCAGAAATAACATAGAAACAGAGGATGCTGAGACTGTGGCTGCAGTCCTGTGGAAGCTTCTGGTACTGCAGAAACTTAGCCAGTGGTCATTTCTTGCTGCACAGGGGAGTTGTAGGTCCTAAGATCATAAATAGCATTCCTTTTTGCTTATTCTGTCTATTTCCTGCAGGTGAGAGCATTGGAGGTTTTTTCTTTCTCAAGTAAATGCATATACTTCTGCACCTTGTTGCATTTGCATTAAAACCAATATATGTGTATTGTGCAAACTGTAAGACAGAAACCTCCATCTGGCCTTCGACGTGACAGCCGGGAGGAAGCTTCTGCTCCTCTGACAGCGAAACCGAGTCAAGCAGTCACGCAACGCCGCTCACAGACACAGCGGGAAGCAGAGGTGGATATCTGAGGGAGAAATAATGTAGGGCAAGACGTCAGCACTCTGCATCCTGCAGTGGCATATTTGCATACAGATGTCTTTACACATATATTTACACTCAGACTGTAAAAATAGGGGAATACGCTCTGAGCCGAGGTTCATCATGATTTATGTCCAACAGTTTGTCAACAGCAGCTGCCAACACTCATCGGGTTTGACCTCAGGCCTGTTCTATACTAATAAGATGGATGTCATGGTGACTAATGGATGAGACAAACGGGTAACGACTGCCCGGCCATAGAGGTACTTTGGTTAATCAAGTTGAGTGGAGGTTTGTCAATAAAGACAAAACATCATTTATCAAAGCTGGGATTGGCATTTCAGTGTCACATAATGCATCCCTTAATGAAGAAGTATCCTGCATGACGTAATGTTTCCTTTTATCTGTGAAAAACAGGTAGTATTATGTTCCGACCACAAAGAAACCTCTAAAGAGATGCAGTTGATTAAATGGTGTCTGACTCAGTTGAAGCATCACTGACGTAGGGAACCTGACCTCTGACATCAGTCACAAGCAGAGATACTTATTAGCTTCATGCAGCTGTCCACAGACACTTAGACTCACCCTACATCCAACATACAGCATTAGCAGTGCAGCAGAATCAGCTGGGAAGGTTTGGATGCTTATATGTATAAGATATGGAATTTTTGGTTCAAATTATTTACATCCTCAACACTGGAGCGCCCCAAAGCTGTGTACTGAGCCATCTGGTGTATTTCATTGTATATATATATATATATATACACTCACTGGTCACTCAATGATCCACCTTGCTAGTACTGGGTTGGATCTCTGGACTTGATACCAGTTTTTACATCAATAGAAAGTGATCTCCGACAGATTGTTAACAGCTCACTGGCATCAGTCACTAAAGATAGCTGCCATTAAGCCACTCCTAAAGAAAAGGGTCTAGACAGCTCTATAATGAACAACTATAGACCTGTCTCTAACCTCTCTTTTATATCCAAGATTATTGAGAAAATGCATTTAACAATCTCAACAACTTTTTGAATTAAAGTGGAAATCTTGACAAATTACAATAAGGCTTCCAACCTGTGGAGTCCCCCAGGGGTCTGTTCTTACTCCTCTTCTGTTCAAGATGTATGTTCCCTTTGGGTCAAACATTGCAGAACTTTAACATGAATTATCCCAGTTATGCAGACGATACACAACTTTATGTGTCTGTCACGGTGGATAAGATGTGAGGACCTAGTTGCAGGGAAACAAGGCAGACAGGCGCCGGAACAAAGTTTAACGAAACTAGAACCAAAAGACTTACTATAGAAACACTGGAAACACATAACAGGGAACCACAATAGAGAAACACAACAGATGATCTGACACCGAGACACAATAAATACACTGAGAACAACAGGAAACAGGTGAAGGGAGTTGGCTAATTGAACCCAGGTGAGCTGATGAGCAGGAAACAAAAACACAGGGAGAAATAACTACAAAATAAAACAGGAAGGACAGAAATCAATGAAAAGACCAACAAACCCAAACCAAAACCGATCATGACAGCGTCAGCAGACGACTGCAGCCCAATAGACTCACTGTATGTCTGGAAATAAACACCTGAATGAGAGAGAATTTTCTACAATTAAACGATTTTATTATGATTTTTGCAATGTCTTAATATGATTTAATTTCTCTTTATATTCTTTTTAATGCTTCCTCTGCATCCCAATGTAATGCTTTTAATGTTTATGTGAAGCACTTTGAATTGTCTTGTACATGAAATGTGCTGAACAAACTTGCCTTGCTGTAGTGATCCTGTTATCAAATAATGATGAGCAGGTTAACCTGATGAAGTCAGAGGTGGAGGGCATAACCTGTCCCCCTGCAACTGCAAATATCTCCTTATCCCTCAAGATGAAGAGGGTGTATCTATTTTCTCCAGCCTTATGGACTTAGACTTAGAGCCAGTGATGATCTGCTTACTTCCTCTTTTCTTATTACTAAGCTGCAGTACAAAGCAGAAGCAAACTATGAGGATAGCTGAGCCATATGCACCTTTTAGGTTGTTTCATGCCATTCAGTATTCACTAGGTGCACTAGGTCTTCACCCCTCATTGAGTCTGCTTGTAATAAACAGTCCTGATGAATATATGAGAGCTTAGAGTTGCTCCATTAATCATGAAATGGCTCTAAAGCAGACTGTTCAGCCAAGTTATGCAACCTTTCTGTGAGTTTGCAAATTCGCAACTTCCCTGCACGATGTTCATGGTGACATATGCTTTTCCCGCCAAGTTGTTTTTCTATTCTGTCAAACATTTGCAAAAGATAGATGCTAAATGCAAATTCCTATAATCTAACTGTTATTATTTTCCTTTATTACTGTGATGATGTATTGTTTTCAAGCAGCGTCTGCCGTCACGACTGGGTTCCTCATTGCTCCATTTTGTATAATTTATGATTGGGCCATTGACTCTTCCCTCAGGTTATCCAACTGAAAACAGTTTTGCTGATTTATAGGTAATGATATCCTTTATTTTAACGTTTTTTTTCTTTCTTTTTTACTATTTGCATGAATTTCAGCTCATGCAATATGAAGAAGGATCGGATACTGAAATAGTACCACTATGCAAGCTTTAAAAACCTGCAATTTATGAAACCCTGAATACTGAATTCTTGTTTTCAGTCACTCATTTATGTTTCTATCGGGTGGAAAACAGGATTGATTTGGCTTCCTTTTAAACAAGCCTTAAAAACTCACTTGGCGGGGGTTAATTTCTTCCACTACAACTTGTCTGCTTTTTATCACGCTCACTGCATTTTTGAGTCCAGCTGCGGACCGATTTCCAGCTGCGCCACACTCCTTTATTTGATTTAACCAGACTCCAAAGGATGTTCAGTGACTTGGAAATATTCTTTTTTTCATTACTGGATTTCTGTGTTTCTGTCACCCCTTGAACAAAACAGAGCAGACAGATCTGAGCTGCAGGTTGTGTTTATCCTGTAATCAACACACAGGTGATCTAAATGTCGTTGATTACATAACTACCTTATACTGATTGTTTTGCACTAAAGATGCAAAGTAAAGAATTTGAGTATTTATTTAAAATGATTATTTAGACTATAAGCATGAGAAGGTCAAACCACTCATAATTTTTCTATATGAAAGAGGAAATATGTGCAGAGATGGAGTCAAACCAGTTAGTCCAGTTCTAACAAGCTTAAAAGTGAATATCTGCTCTGAGCAGCTTTATTCTTCATCAGTCTGAACCTTTTTAGACAAGCTTTCTTTAAGTAGTCTTCAGGAATAGTTCTCCAGACTTCATCTCCATCCAGATGATCCCACACTGCATCATTAATGTCGGAGAATCCGACCTGTTAATGCTGATCTTCAGTCCAGCTTATGTGTCATGTGACATACCTCAGCCTTTTCTCGCTGTTTCCCTTCCTTAAGAATGTTTTCTTGACAGCCACGTTTCCATGGAGACCATTTCTGATGAGGCTTCGGCCAACAGTAGATGGATCAGTTGAAGGTCCGGATGCATCTCTTAGGTCCCGGTTCAGGTCTTAGCTGGATTTGTTCCCGTTTCTTCAGGACATCACTGCAGTAGGTTGCTGTTTTAGTCCTGTCTCTTCTTCTTTTGTCCTCCACTTGTCCAGTTTCTGCACACCATGCTGAGATATGCCAAGTTTTTAGCTAACGACACTTTGAGAATTAAAAATCCTGTTTTCTGTCAAACTGAGTTTTTTTTGTGCTGTTTTTTAAAGATGGAATTAAAGAAATAAAAACAAATGATGTGTGTCTGCGACAGGCTGCTGGTAAAATAAAAAAAACCTAAAGATCCAATTTGAAATTGTTTTTCGCTATGTTGTCTGTTATGTTTAGACACAAAACTGGTTCATCCCTTGAGTTTGGAACTTTTTTTACGCTTTAATGATTCAGTCAGTGTTAACTGGCTGAAACAAACAAAAGTAAACAACAAAGACATGTTTCCCTGAGTGGAAAAACAGGCAAATGTCCACCTGCAGAACTTTCTGGATGCCAAAAACCAGAAACATACGAGGGTGGTGAAAGTACAGTTTACGGATTTTAATTCATTCATTACAGACATGAGCCTCCATCAGAGCATAAAAAGTCACATTTTTAAACAAAAGAAGGAAAAATGTGATACCATTTTCCTTTTAGAGATGTTACATAAACTGCAGACTTGAATCAAACCGAGCTGATGAAGATAAAATGTCAAAGTTTTCACATCGTAGTTTATAATGACAGAAATGGTCTGCAGGTTTAAACATGTGGACTGAAACGTTGAGAAGGAAACGCTCTGTGCTCCTTAATCAGCCTTACTCAATCATTACGACACAGAGGGAAATGGGTTCATCACAGCATCTCCGGGGAGTCCTCTCATCACAACAACTGGTTGTAGTGGACTCTCAGGTACACTCTTGTCACATGTCAGCTGTTAGGTGCTTGTGTAAGTCATCTTTAGCTATTCTGCATCTTTCTGCAACATGCGATGCTCTGAAAGCAGCTGAAAACAAATAAAATTCCATTTATTGATCCTGTAATATGCTCCAGCATTTTTATATTTGAATCCTCTGCCAGACAGAAACACCCCATCTGTGTGGATGGATGAGAAGATTGTCATGTAAAGAGTCTTTGCTTTGTCTGGACTTTTTTTTTTTTTGGAGGTTCAAAAAATATTTGCACAACAGAAATTGATTCAAACTAAGATTTCTTTGAATTCTTCCTGAGCTTTTCATAAAAACATGAATATTTTATTGTAATCCATTTGTTTCTATGACCAAAGAAAAAGAGGACACATCAATTTTTATTTGGTTAACCTCAGCCGAGTCGAGCGAGTTAGAGTCGAGTTAGAGTTTTATGTGACCATTTAAGCGGACCACCGTCATTGCCCCCAGTGTACATGCAGGTGAGGGGAATATAATGTAGTTATTCACCAACCACAGTGCTGTAAACTGGGTGAAAACACACACACACACACGAGATTCTGCAGCTTACAACTGTGTATATGAGCCATGACAGAAAGGAAAAGAGGAAGACAGAGCCAAACCTTGGACTTCTAGCTGGAAACAGGTGGGTAGATTTAGCAAGAGCCAATGGAAATATGGTGCCAATGTACTGGTAGATCACACAGAAAATAATTAACAGTGGCTGAATGACGTTGTCATGGCCAGAATTCTGTTCAAAATCTATTGAATAAAGAAAAAATAAGTTGAAAGTGTTTTTTGAGCAAAGTTTTTCTTTGGACATTGGCTGTTTTTCCCACTCATCTTCAGAGCATGGCCTTGGGCTTGACCATTTTTAAATTCGCTTTTTTTGGTTTAAGACAGTTAACACTGATCTATGAATCCTTTGAAACTCAGCATATCTCAGCATGCGGGGAAGTGAGTCCTTGAAAGAAACAATGCTGAGCTGTGAATGAAAAGGACGTTTTTTATTTCATATTCTGGCATTGGGACAACTAGTGGCACGACAGAAATTCACAAAAACTGAAAATCAATCGCTTGAATCCAAATGAAGAACTATGTTTTGGCCTTGAGGTCACAGTTTTCATATCAATTATAGTGGACTTATGAAATGAGTCTGACTCATGAAATAAGCACCTATAAAGAGTTCAGTGCCAGCAGCAGGTGAATAGGTGTGATTCTCTCTTGACAGCACCAACAGTCTCCTTCGTTATGAAAGCCTCGGCCATCGGAGAGCTGGTAGTCCAGGAGACGTGATGCAACAAGGAAGCGTTACAAAATGGAAGCGTGGTGGGAGATGTGATCTTTGCAGCAACAGGAAGTCTTATGTACAGGAAGATGATTGTTTTCATGAAGCCGTGGTGCACTTACAGTCCTAAAAAGAGGGATTAACATCTCCAAGATGAGTCAGAAATTCAAACATTCTGTCTGTGTTGCCTGTGAGGAAGCCCTCAATGCTACTCTGGCATGAGCTGAAGAAAGAAAAAACCTTCTGCAGTGTGAAAATGGCCTCGTTGTTTCCTTGGGAACTAAGCTTGAGTGCTGGGAGAGAGTGACACTGACCAATTAAGAGGTGAGAAAGACAGCGGTGATGTGCCTCCTCTCACATACCCTCGGTTAATTATCTTCAAGAGCTTTTTCAGTCACACGGTGAAGAATGCAATTAAAAAATTATAGGGAAGAAGCTTCGGGAAATGATTACAGCTTTGTTTAAAGGGCTCAACTTTTTTATTACATCTTTAATTCTTGTTACCACTTGACGATTGCAGATCAAGGCATGGTAGATTTACTTTTGTAGCATCTTTTAAGAGGACAATAAGGTGGGATTTAAGACAAAGTGATGCAAAAAGAGAATCAAACTAATGAGTTGTGGGAATGAGAAGTTTTCTATGGTTTGTTCCAGAGAAGCAGAGCAGAAAAAGTGATTGCTGTTCCTTGAATTTCTCACCCAGACAGCTGGAAATTTGCTTAATAGTAACAACAATGTGTCATGCATGGTGCAGGGTTTCATGCACCATTGCTGGGGTCTTGTGGCCCTCTTAAGCATGGGACGGGATGGTGTGGCGTGGTTCGGTAAATCTCTGTTGTGTTTCCACCAGTGGCTGTAAAAACAATAGGCCAACCTTCCACTACATGACCCGTGGGTTTTTGAACTGCTGAATTGGTGCTGGTTGGGAGGTTCTTACCGTCGCCATCTTGAAAGCATCACGACTCTCGTCACTCCTGGAAATTACAAAAGTGTGCGACGCGGTGGCTCATCCGTCCCTCATCCATCAAACTCTGAGCTGCTTGTAGCTACGGGCTAACAAAGCTAACCTGGAGCTAATGGGAGCTAATGAGCTAACAGAGGTAGCTAAGACGTGCTGTTAGCTGGCTAAAAACCGCGGTTGTGCTACTCTCTGCCTCCTTGCTGCCGGATATCTGACACCTGTCAATCAAAAGGACACGCCCCTAATTATGAACAAATTTCAGATTAAATTACATCTAAACGAATGAGTTATGAATAAATTCCCTCCCCCCACAGTTGTCATGAAGGTAAACTTGACCTATTAAACCTAAAATGT
>JBBBVU010000022.1:22775859-22811037 GCA_037177055.1 Atherinosoma microstoma | reverse complement strand
TATATATATATAAAAAAATTTTAATGAAAAAAAGTACCTTTTTTAAAAAAATTAAATTTCTTTTTTTCTTTTCTAAATCAACAATTTGCTACATATCTAAACCTAACACAGTGGTGGTATCGATATTCAGAAGTATAATATTTATTTTTCATGAAAAAAAAAAGTCAAAACCATCCTGCCAGCAGCCAGCGGACCACGTTGCTGCCATCAGTGTTTTCTGACTAAATAAAAACCTCCAGCCTGTGCACATAAATCTCCAGCTCTGATCTTGCAATGTTCACATCTCCGGTCAAAGTTCAAGCACATATAAACACATTCAGGGTGAGCGGCCGGTACGGACACGCTCAGACTATAAACAGCTGCATACATGAATGGATGCTTTCACTTCATGCATGATGCCTTCATGTGGTCAGATTTCTGCTGAAAAACTTAATACCTATGAATTTATTTGCTGGAGAAAATGATGTAATGTTACAAATAAGCAAACCATCAGTTATGCTGGTGGGGGGGATCGTGCACAGACTGGGCCCCGTTTTGCTGCATCTGAACCGAGAACACCTGAAGTTGGGGTGAGCTGAAGCTGGTCTGCACAGGCTGACATGAAGGACTCAAACACTATTTCTGCACATAGAGGATCATCAACGGAAACATTCATCTACTTTTAAGATTCCTGAGAAAATCGGATCATGTCTCAGGTCAAAGGCGGGAATTAAACGAACTTCGGGGCGTGTTTTTGGCGTGTTCGGCTTCGAACGTTGAGGAAAAACCTCTCCTCCTACGGCAGCTCATGTCTGCTGTTGTTTGTCCACACCTGCTGTTGGTGGTGTTCCCGTGTGTCTCACCTGAGCTGGCGTGGCCCTGGAGGGCAGTGGTGATGCCGTGGGTGCCGTTCTGTGTGATGGCCTTAATGGGCAGCTGGTGCTGACCCATGGGGGCCTGCTGCACTATGGTAACAGTCTGCAGGGGCGTGGCTGACTGGGAGCTCTGGATGATGCGACTGGAGGCGACTACGGAGCCGATGGTGGGAACCGTCTCTACTTTGACTGAGAGGAAGAACACAAACAGATTTCAGACTCATGAGCGTCTCTTCGGCCGGAGCACATGAGCAAATTCAATAAATCAGATCATGCGGATGCAGCGGCATGCGCGGTATTTTGTTTTTCCCCTGAAACTTAAACTGTGTCAGAGACTTCCTGACACGGCATGAGACCGGGGTTTTATCTGTCCAGTTATGTTTTACATGAATGAAATAAATACAAAAGCTGCAGCTTTAGACTTTAGTTGCAAGTTTTTAATCTCACCTTTAACCTCCGTGTGCTCCCCGTTCTCCTGCGGCTCGCTCTTGATGATGGTGGCTGGCTGGGCGATGACGGCCGAGCTGAGGGACCCTGCCGGGATCTGCTGCAGGACGTGGACAGTCTGGACAGCGGGCTGGGAGGTGCTGGTGCTCACTGGGGAGGCCATGGTGTAAGTCACGGGCTTGATGGTTTGAGGTAACTGACGCTGGACTGCTATGAGTACTGGCTGGTTGTTGACAGGCGAGCCTGGACCACGGGAACGACACATTGGTCAGAACAGAGGAACTGAACTGGGTCATGAACATCAGCCTGCAGACATTCGCAGGGTGAATAAAAAGAGCGCTTGTTATGCGGAGAGGGTACATTTCTACCAACCCGACCGCCTCATATTCAGCCGCATGGCGGCGGGAAGCCGAGCTCTCCTACCTGCTGTGTTTTGTGCAAAGCGTGCTTCCTGGATCACGGCCAGTTTGGGCTGGACCGTGGTGGTGGACACTGGGATGGGAGCAGAGTTGGTCTCCAGCTCCATGGGGACCGGGGATCCCTCTCGTGACAGACTGTCGGGGGTCTGGACGCCGCTGGAGTGAGCGGAGAGGACCCCGGAGTGATTGGGAGACGCCGGGGCACTCCTGAGGATCAGAGAGAGAATCACAGAACATGGGGGCGCCGTTAATGTCTGCTTTGCATACTTATCTTTGTCCTACCCATCTCTGCATTAGCCCACCTTAAAGAAGACCCCCCCCACCCTGCTGTACGCTTGAGCATAAAGTCAGATAAAGAGCTGACATGAGAGAGAACAGCATCTTTTACATGCGCTTGCTTCGATTCCAGCAAAAAGAAAAGTAATGGAGGAACAGCTCAGCGGCACAAGTTTGGTTTATTATTTCTCCTCTTTAATAAAACCACCAGGTGTTGTATTAAACATTGTAGGTAAGCCAGATTAGTCCCCTTTACAACTTTTTACCCCTTTTAACCCACAGTGAAGGTGGAATATAATCAGAGCCTGTTTAGACCAAAAGTGGTTCCAGTGCTGGTTCAGGACTGGAACTAGAGTCCGGTCTAAGTGAGTCCTGGTTTGGTTTTCCACAACCAAAGAGCAACATCATTACATATTTTAAATGTCTCTTGCATATTGGACCCTCTCTGCAGCGTTTTCTGACAGAAAATATCAGCAGTCTACGGTGTAAATGTTCAAAGCTACACAGTGAGCGGGACATATAAACAGCAGCTAACTTTATTTAAAAAACCCGATAATGTTAATAAACGGAGCTGCAAACACTTGATTATTAACGCTGCTGGATGCTGCATTCAAAGACACGACTGATGATGTAAAACAGGAAACTGGGAGGATGTTCATCCCATGCTGATTTAACATCACGTTTTTTCTTCTTCTCTTGAAATAATAAAAAAAAAAGGACTAAATGCTGCAACTAACTGGTCTGGTTGGGATCCATAACACTGCCCCCCCATTTCTCTTACATGGCTTCGTTCACCTTTTATTTTCTTCCTTTTTTACAGCTGTTTCAATAAGTTTAATCATGTTTTCAGCATTTTCTACTTTAAACATATGATACGAAGTAATGCAGTCAGACCGCTGTGGTGTTATTTATGCATGTCATTTCCCAAACCCCAGTGTGTGATAATGTGCCGGACCTGGAGGAAAGGGGTCCATGTGGGGTCCTAAAGCAGGGGACGCCCCGGGGCCTTCGTTTCCTGAAGGCCTGCTCGATGAGCTTTCCTTCCGAGGACGGGTCTATCCTCCAGAACGAGCCTTTCCCCGGTTCCTCCTGCGACCGCGCAACTTTGATAAAATACCGGTTCAGCGACAGGTTGTGACGGATCGAGTTCTGGAACAGAAGAACGGCACAAGTGATGCTCTGACCATAAACGTTTCCTGAAGCTTCGATGAGGATTTCTGGACGTCCGGGACCAACCTGCCAGCCCTTGTCTGCGGTCCTGTAGTACGGGTAGTTCTTGGTGATGTGATTGTAGATTCCGTTTAGTGTGAGCTGCTTGTCTTGAGCCAGTGTTATGGCCTGGACGATCAGCTGTGCATAGGAGTACGGAGGTTTGGAGTCATCCTGCAGGAGCAGACAAGAAGAATGAAACACGGCACAATGAAAACCGTTAAACAACCTCTCCTTCTGATCGGAGACGCATTTCATCTGGAGGCCGACCGATATATCGGGCCGATATTTGCGTTTTTTTCTGGTATCGGCATTGCCGATATGAGGGCTGATACAAGCCCTCTTAGTATTTTTCCCAAAATAACATTAAAACGAGTCATTTTAAAATCAAACAACCTGCATCTGTAATGTTGATGTGGATCTCTTCCAGAGACTCCCGTCAACATTCTCTGATATAATTAAATGCACATTTAACCCACTGAAGTTAAATTTCAACTTTTGAGACACATGGTATGCCAAACTTGATATTTCACAACCACAATGTTTTTAATATTTGTTGAATAATGTAGATAAGAAAAAAAAGAATGCATCCGATGGCATACGGGTCTTGTCAATTGTTGCGCCATTAACTATAATATATATATGTATCCTTATTTAAATGTATGGTGTTCCGCTTCTTAGTCTTGATTCATATTCTGGGTATTATAAGTACTTGTGTTCATGTACAGTATATATCCTGTGTATATCTGTGTTCTTATTTCATATATCGGCTGATATATCGGATATGACTTTTTTGAAAAGCCCCCAATATCAGTCTCAGCCCCAAAAAATGCCATATCGGTCGGGCTCTACTATCCACTAAAAACAGCCCCAATCAGGAGGCAGCACTTCCGAGACTCCGGGGCACCAATAATCATTTCTGATTGGTTCATCATCTGCTCTTTCATCATAGCTTAGATGTTCGCCGAGTTGTTACTGATGTACATGAAACTCAAACTCAGCCATTCAGCTTCAACCAGCGGGTGACATCAAACCTGACACTGACTACAGTTACACCAATCTGGCCATTTCATTCAACAACCATCCCAGTATACATGCACGTTGTTTACCAAAGTACACTACACCGACAGAAGTACTAATTAAGCTCTCAAATCACTGACTTCAGGTGTTCCAAGGTCCATAAAAACACAGATGTTGGTGTGGAGGAACCTGACTGGCCGGACCAGTCCTGACCTCAGCCGGATAAAAGATCTTTGACATGGTTAGAGCGCAGATTGTGAACCAGGTCTTCTAGTCCAACATGTCCCTGACTGTATAAATGTTCTTCTGGAAGAATGGGCAGAAATCCCCATAAACACACTCCTAAACCTTCTGTTGACACCATTATGGCTGCAGAGTGCGGACCAACTCCATATCAAGGACGGGATGTTACATTAGTTCATTGTAGCTCATGTAGTTAGTGTTTTTTTCTTCGTGTCAGGAAAACAAAACCGTGAAAGAAAACAACTTCTGTTGAGACAAATAAACACCCACAACCTTCACAAATAACCTGCTACTTCTGGCTTCTACACTGTAGTAGAACCAGACTGTTTGAAGGCAGCATTTTAGGCTCTGAAAGGTTTATTTACACGTTTCCCTCCTTATAGTTGATACACTGAAGAATTAGAGGTGAAAATAACCAGCAGGACAATTAGCTAGGACAACAACCCGTTTAATGCTGTCATACCAGATTGGCTGTTACTGATCTAAGTGATGTAATGTTGAGCAGAGTGACCGAGCTCTCACCTTGGGACTGTCACCTCCGGAGGCCTCTTTGTCATTCTCAGGCTGGGAGTTGTCGTTTATAAGCTGCAGCTCTGCAGAGCTGACCATGCGACCACCCATCCTGTAGCCTGAAGAGCCTGCGCCTCGAGGGCTGGAGGGGCAGGAGTTAGCAGCACTGCAGGGGGAAAACAAAAGAGGTTTGGATTCAGGGTTTAGAGCTCAAATATAACCGGCCGGGCTTTTCCCAGAAGGGGCACGTCTATGTAGCGGCGCTCGGCTCATCTGCAGTCTGTGCTGCAGTGGCACACTTCAGGCTGACATCTATGTAAATTTGCCCTACCAGGGCCAGGTTGTCTGGAAACGCTGCAATCACTTTCAGGAGCCACAATCAGACCTCAAGTTTTTAATAAACTATCATTTTCAGAAGAAAATCTGAACGATAAGGGAATAAAACCTGATCATATGAAGGGATGATTTCCTTATTTAGTGTCAGCAGAAGACGGGTGTGATGACGGGAGAAACCTGGTTGGATTTTTAAGCCATCTGCTTGAGATCAGGGGTTGAGAGGATCTAAGAGTCCGAGATGGAGCCGCCTCCCTCCCCTTCTGAGCCCAGAACTAAGCCTAAGCTGATGGCTAAACAAACTGGGGCTCTGCCAAGGTCAGTCGCCGCCAACAGGTCCGGCTGGGTCAGGGCGGGGGCTGAGACATGACACGGCTACTTGAGGATGTTAAATCTAAAAATCTGGGCTGGAACGTGATAAAAAAAACGCTGTTTAATCTACACATTTCTCCGGGAGCCAGTACCTGATGGTGCCGGTCGGCGATGGCAGGGGGCTCATTAGGTGAGCGATGTTGTCTGGAATGTTGATGGTCAGCGGGGAGATCTGGGGCTGTACTGGTTTCACTGGGGACTCCGGGGCCTCGCGCTTCACCTTCTTCCCGCTGGACAGGGCTGTGAAGGTGATCTTGATGTTTGTGCTGGGGAACCTGAAAGTGCACCTGCAGAAAGACAAACAAAGTGGAATCAGGAGAAAAACACCGGAACGTTTTCCTGATTCTCTGTCCGACTTTAACGCTTATAGCTCATTAAAAACCCACTCGTTGGAGGATGGAGCCGTGGTTTTAGTGGAAAACGGAGACAAATCATGCAGAGCCGTACATCTAATTCATGTTTCAGGTGCTTTAACTTGTGGAGAACGAACACTTAGCCTCTTCTCTAAATAAACTCATCAACCTTTCTGATAACAGTGAACAGATACAGATATTGATTATAGCCGATGTGATCCTCCAGTGAGTCTCTTAAATGTGGCGATGAGCTGCTAATTAAATATCTGTGGGTTGCTGCTAAAAGCAGAATAAGCTTCATATGATACGGAAAAATCCTTTTGTTCAAGAACGCCAAACAAACCGAACCTTTCGAATAACATGTTCCCCTCCGCTGCAGCAAGAATGACTGAAGGTGAGACAAACAACCAAACGAGAAAACTGGCTCATCTATTGGTTAAAGCAGGACGATGGACCGCATTAGGTAGCCACGTGCTTCCTGTATTTGGTTCATTTGAAGCAATCCAGAGTTAGCTTCTTTAGCCCCGTTTCCATCTCTGTAGCATTTCCACAGCCGACTGTACCACAATCCTATCTGGCAGGTGTACTATAGGATAGAAACGTATTAGTATGACATCATAGGGCTGGGATATACTTGCTGTTATGCATCATGGTTGCCGGGCGTTTCTAGTGTTTGTTTGGTGCGTTGACGTGAGGTAAGTTGCGATATTGACTTGAACGCCAGAGGTGAGTGAACACGAGGTCAGAGGTAAACACAATCGCCTCTCGGACCTTGTCTGCAACTATCGGCATCCTTACGATTTCTTCTCCCCTTGCACAACTCACGATTCAATTCAATTCTGATTCTTGGGGTGACTTTTCAATTCTATCTTGATTCACAAAAAATACTCCTTTAGGAACAAAGGATGCCAATTCCAGTATAAACTACGGTTCCCTACAAGCTAGGAGGAGGTTTTCAGGGACGTTCAAATGATTCAACAATTTAAAAACACACAGAAGGAATCTTTTGATAAATAGGTGACATTTATTTTTGCTTACCCAACAACAACTTTGAAAGTAATCTGTCAAACACTTTTAAAGTCTTAAAATATCAATTCTTGGAAATTTTGGATCGATTCAGAATCTCCATGAATAAGAATCTCGATTCTGATGGGAATCCAGTTTTTTCTGCACCCGTAATAAACATGAAGCTGTTCCCGATTTGTTTCTTTAGTTTAACAGGATGCGATGATTCTTTCCACCAATCAGTGTCAAGCTTCACCCTTTTGGTTTGGATTGGTAAGATTGTGACCCTAACTGAAGAGTCCAGACGGGTTTGAAGGGATACTCCGGCACTTCCAAGTTACTGCAGGTGGAAACGGGGTTTGGTGGTGCACCAGATTCTTTGATTACCTCAACAGTTCAGCCAAATCAGTCTAAAATGCCCAAAAACATCTGCAGGAAGGAATAAATCCTGACCGATTAAAGAAAAAAACAAACACGTAAACAACAACAAGTATGAACTCTTCCAGATAAAGCTAGCCAGTTCATCATGACTATCATCTTTAACCCAAACTGTTTACACCAAGATGATGTGCAGCACATTTTTAGTGATATTACTGCGCAGCATCATGAAAGAAGGTTACAGCCCAATCAACCAGGCTCTGATTGGCTGTAACTTTAGCTTTTGCATGCTTTTATGTGCACGTGTATCCCTTTTTACATGCCACTATAATGACAGTTTTCCTTAACTAAATGCTACAACTGTAGCGTAAATGTTACCGGACAAATCAATAAACATTTGTACGATAATCAGACGAAAATAACCAACAACAGCCTAAATGTGCAAGCATAATCTGGATTACAAAGGACATCATTGAAAAAGGAACAACATCTATGTGTAAGTTAGTTGCAAACTGTTGCCCTGAACATCTCCATTGGATGCCCAGAGATGAGGGAAAAAAACTACAACAACCAGCAAAATGGACTCAGGAATGCAAGAACGTTGCCAACAGAAACCAAAGATGCAAGTTTTCTCTCTTTATTTGTGTCTGCAGTTCAATTTTGGCCTTGATAAAAACAGGCTCATCGCTGGTCTGCAGCAGAAGGAAGAAGGAAAGTCTGCAGCATTCAGACGCCCCTGAAAAGAACCAAGTCTTCGATCGCTGTTTGGACCGGGAAGCCGGCACCTTGGAGACCGAACCGGCGCGTACAGAAACTGGTCTTCGCTCTGCTGCAGACTGCCAGAAACAGCAGGTTTTGTTTTTTTCCTCCCTTTCTTTTCTGCCAGGCCCTCACTGAGCTGGCATCTGCTGAGACTCCTGTATCCCCGACACCTACATCTCAAATTAGCTTTGCAGCTCACAGGAGGAGACTGAGACACTTCCTGGAGCCAGACTGGTGAGGGGAGCCACTTTCATTATGCATGCCCCCCTTTCAGGAAGGACTGAGTCTTCTCTGTAGATCTGATGAAGTTACAGAAGCTCCCTAAATAACACCCGACACGTTTGACATCGACAGCAAAGGGAAATCTAAATATATCAATAAATAAGTGGAAACAATTCGGCTCCTTTATGTTCTTGTCTAATGAACAGAGACATAAATAGTGGCTCACTGGAAATATCAAGCTACATTTTGACTTGCTCCATTTTAGGAGGAAACAACTTTACGAAACAGCTCTGCCCTGGTAAATATTAAAACACAATCATCAGCTGTTTTCATCAACCAATCACGTTTCATCCATAAAGCATCGTTGCATCAACCAGGACAAAACTCCCCGGTGTTTCCTCGGGTAAAAACGATGCTTCAGATATAAAAATCAACATTTTGTTGAGATAAAAAGCTGGACCTAACAGCACTGATCTTCCTGATCCAGTCCACACATGCAGCGACTGATGGTGTCATGGAGGCCTTGTTCAAATGTGTTTATTAAGATTGATTGTTTTAAAAAAAGGAATTTGGGGTTGTAGTTTCTGACCTGTTTAAAGTTTGAGTTGTTCCTGAAAGATTTCTAAATGAATGGCGTCTTTGGTTTTCCTCCATTTCCTCTCTGCTCTCATACAATTTCTTTTGAGGTCTCCGATTTCCTCATTTCTCCACGGTGGGTTTGGATCTTATAGTTTTTATTGTAAGTGGGGCTGGAGCATCGATGCAGCTGTTAAAATTATCAACAATAAGATCACATGACGCAGGTCAACTCTGAGCAGGACTTTGGTTAAAAAAAATAAAAAAATAAAAAAAAGGGCGATGAAAGGTTATATACAAGGGATCCGCAAATCCTTCTGGGCTGCAGTGCTGCAGGTTTTCAATGTGTCCCTGCTCCAACACACCTGACTCTTTAAATGGATCCAAAAGTTCATTCATTTGAGTCAGGTGTATTGGAGCAGGGAAACATTAAAAAGGGGTCTGATACAGCCAGGTTTTAGGTCTGACCTTGTAAAATAAAAAACACTTGCATCACTGACTGGTATATTCCCAACCATGATATAATATACCAGATATATTACCAGAGATGCAAGTTATGCGTGACTTTTTCTTGTAGATGTCCACCACAGTTGTTCGTTTTAGCTTGGAATAAATCATACCCTCTAATATCGACTCCACACAGCTGAGCTCATTTGATTCAACCAATCAATGAGCCCGTTTACATGCACAGGAGTCAGATTATTCATGTGATCATGTAAACAGCCAAATCTGATAACTGCCATTATCCCATGATGAGAAATCAGATTAACACTCAGATTTCTCCCCAATACTTCCATGACTTTGGGCATATAGACCCATTTATCTGATTCATTTAATCTTTTTACATCTTCTCGTGTGCAAAAAAACTGCATCGCTTCCATCTTTTCCAATGTCTTCCGTTAAAAAAGGCAAAAGCAATGCAGTCGCGTCATAAGCAGAAGACAAAAAAAAAACCACAATGGTGTGCAGCCGCAGATGACACTGGAGATGACACTGCAGGCTGACCTGCTACTAGCAGCTAACGCAGGGGTGGGGAACCCTGGTCCTCGAGGGGCCGCATTCTTGCAAGTTTTCCATGTGTCCCTCCCTACTCCAACACACCCGATTCAAATCAAATGGATCCAACAGCCGATCAAAGTGGCTCATTAATTTGAATCAGGTGTGTTGGAGCAGGGGTGCATGGAAAACTTGCAGGATGAGGGCTAAGGTTCCCCACCACTGAGCTAACGCAAAGATCACGGGCGCCGCCATGTTCAACAAAGTCTGGATGTTTAGAGAAGGACAGGAAGTTAAGTCACCAAAAATGGGCGCGCAGATTTTTGAGTGTTGCACTTCAGGCGTGCATGATAATCAGATTAATGCAACTATCGGATTCTGTTGGTCGTGTAAACGGGCTCATATGAAAACATCCGATTTATTTGCAGCATTCCCCCACCCCCACCATATACCCATCGCCCCTGCAGGATATCAAGTATTATGTGCTATACAGGCCAATCAGACTTCCTCTCCTCTGCATTTGGTGGTTGTTGTACTCTATTTCATTTTTATATTTCTTTATTTATCTTATATATAGGTCTTTTAGTATTCATCTAACTATTTATTGGGATAAATCTGGGACCTTGGGTAATAGATTTCATGCCGTCTCATGTTTAAACGAGTGCTGGTATGACAGTTTCTTGAATCCTTGAACTAGCCGTTTCAGGAGATTTCAGGAAATAAAATTTCTAACTTGGACTCTCTGAACTTCCTCACAGCTGCAGAGTCACCAGCTAAAAAACAAAGATTTGGTTTGGAAGAAATTTGGTCAAACAAAATAGTTTAGAGAAACTTTAGCTTCCTGATTTTGACTGGTGATTGGCAAACAGCGCTGTGGTGCTTCACCACCATCAGCTGGAAAAAACTGGGATGGATCTTTAATCTAATCCATCAACACATTAAACAGAATCAGCGTAAATGACAACATTAGCTCTAATAGCTTTAATAACAACAAAACCATAACAGCCCACTATTAAAGAAAAGTATGTTGATTTTATGGGTTCTGCTTGAAAAGAATTGACAGTACTAAAAAAATGTTGCTTTATACAGTTTGGACTGCAAGTTTAATTTAAAAAACAAGAAATGAATGGCTTTTTTCTCCTTTTAACAAAGCCAAATACTAACTGATAAACCTATTTGCACATTAGAAGGTGGGAAAAATGTTAAACGCTCCCTGAAAAACAAAAGTAACTGTTTATTTTGGTTTATTTTAATCAGTTTTGGCCTGTGAACATCTGAAAATGTTATGTATTCACAGCTAACGAGACAAACAGCTTTAAACCACTTAAAAAGAATTTTCATCACAACAAACTTTATAAATCTGCAGCTACAGATAAAAAAACATCCAACACTTTCAACTAATGTTTGTTTTCAGTCTGCATGAGGCTCAGAGGAGTGGGAGCTGTGTATATGTTACTAAACACCCCCCCTCCTCCTCCTGTATGCAGTTACAGAAGCCTCTTTATAACCCCATTTTCTCTTGCAAGAACAATGAAGCCCAAACTCCAAAAACATGCTGTTGCTACGCTGCTAAGCTCGGAGGACAGCAACAAAACAAAGCTGGTTCTACTGCAAGCTTTCCCTTGAATTTCACCCCCACCCCGGCCTGCAAAGAAAAAGAGAATGTAAACAAAAGAGGACAGAAAGATAGGAAGAGCACCAACTTGGAGAGAAGTAGTTGGTGTGGGAGAGGACGGGAGGAGGGGGGAGGAAGGGGAAGGGAAGGCTGTTGCTCTCTGTTGGTTCTGTTTACGTCACCCAAGAGGAATCCCTGGAATACGAGCGACCTGTGCCCCGAGCCGCGGCTCGGCCGGCTCTCTCACGCCGTCAATCTGTCTCTTCAGCTGTACCCGTCTCATCGAGGACACGGCGGCTCGTTTAAGGGTCTTCTAGCTTTAGGATTACAGTAAAGCATGTGAGCCCACTTACTCATCGATGTGCGTGAAACAGAGACTGATGAAAAGCTCCTTACTGGCGGCTGACCTGATCAATATGAGAATCTGACGCCTTCCTTGTTGGGCCTACATACTGAAATGTAGATGCATTTGCACGCCGCCATGGCAGCACAGAAGATTATTTAACTTTCCAACTCAAGTATAACGTTGCAGATGCAGAATGTTTGTGTGCACAAGGCCCGTTCAGAAGCTGCATCAAGTCAAAACAAGTCGACTTCTTTTTTTTCTCTGTGCAGTGTGAGAAAGCGGTTTCATGCTGAGGGGTTGCACAACACGTTCAGAGAAGTGTGCAAAGTCTGGCCAATGTTGGCAAAGGCCGGCAGGTTTGTTGACATTATGAAGCATATCTATGAATAAGCTGAAGCAACTTTTGGGCACGCCAACATCACAAAGAAAAACTAAACAATCTGGTTTGATTAAGCTTTTGCCTCATTATGGAGTTAAACAGATGTAACATAACTAAACTGATTTTCTTCAACCTTTATTTTAATCTGATTCTGACTACACAGCTAGGCCTCAGACACTAAACCCAACACAATAACTCAAAACTTGTCTGGATGGACAACGAACAACTGCTTTGATAAAAAGACCATCTGTAACTGAAGAAATACACTACTTATAACTTATGAAAGCCACAAAAACAGCCAATGAATCAGAAGGGTGCAAAGAAAATCAGCTTTAAAATGTAACACCGACATGCAAGATGTCGGAAAAGTTCATTTAAGCATGCCCAGCTCGCTGTTTTGTTTGTATAACTAACACAACCTTATTTGTGTTTATACAAGCTGATGTCGTTTGTTTTGCTTCATGTATGTGCAGCATACCTGCAACTAGAAGTGACAACGTAAACACTTTCAAGAGTAAGTATTAGCAATTTAGCGGGTCAAGAGAAGATTCTAATTCGTAATTAACCTACTGGTTATCTAAACTTTTCATACATATAATGGCAGAAACAAGAAATCATGTAAATAATACATATGAATCCAAATATATTCAATTCAAAATGAGTGTAAATCTTTAAAATAGAGCTTAAACTAATTAGAATAGTTGTCTCTGACATGTTTATTTTTACCTTGCAACTTCATTTTTTGCAGCCAACACAAACAGTAAATATTTACTGGTAGACAAAAAGAAAGGCCAAGGTTGATTATCTAGTCAAAAAAAAAAGTTAAAGCTTATAGACTCCTCACAGCTATAAACAGCAGCATATCACTGTAAACAATAGCTACAACTTACAAGAAAAGTCATAAACTTGACATAAAAAGGGTTTTACAAGCAACTGTCAAGCTCAAACTCTTGGTTTATTTTCTTAATGATAAGTAATTATTGATGAAACCCGGAGCACGCCTCGGGTTCAGTGGGATAGAGGTCATGGCTTGTGCAGGTTGTGAGCCGGCAGGGCGGGGACGGACTGGTTTGTTTACGTTTAGGGGTCGGAGAGAAGCTCCATTCACAAATACAGGGAGGCTACAGCTAACACCACCAATGTTTACAGTATCACGAGAACACATTTCTGATTTTAAGGGAGTGCGCGTGACAGTAAAAACAATCCCCATCTGATCAAAATCAACGACAGTGTCCCCCCCCATAGCGGTTAAATTTAGCTAACTGGCTTTAATATTAACGCAGAGGAATGCAGCTAAAGCTAAGTTGGGGGGGGTGGGGGGTGGACGGAATGTGGGATTTGGGTGGAATGACGGCAGGCGGATGATTAACACAGTTGCCATGAAGAATGTCAACAAAGAAATCGGCTTTGGAAACAGGATGCGGACTTCTTGCTAACATGCTAAAACACGTGGTCCTCTCGACACTTGCTAACCAATATAAACCCCAATGTTGTTAACTCTTCACATTAGCGGTCCGGCTACTGTTGCTAGCGTCCCACATGTTCACCTAAAAAAAAGGGGGGGGGGGGAGACTTACATTCGAGGGAGCTGCAGAGGAGGGGCGCCCCTTCTAAGGAACACTCCGTCCACAAACACCCCGTTTTTACCGAGGCACCTCAGGTAGAAATCTCCGCTGCCGGTGCCGTCATCGCTGGTGGTGAATATCTCCAGATGCCTCCGCGAGATGAAGCTCGAGTGGCCCATGCTTACGTCCACGGAGCCCTGAGAGGAGTTCCGGCCGATGGTCACCGAGCGCTTTTTCATCATGTATTCGAATTCACGGCCCTCGAGCCGGGCAACCGGCCCAGACGATCCGCTCACTACTGCCATGTTAGGGGGGGTTAAAGCCTCTAAAAGCCGAATGCAGGGACAACTAAAAAGACCAGTACACGTACGCCTGACTGTGGCCCTTCAGAGGCGTGTAAATAAGGCAAATCTAGAAGAGGGGCATCAAATTTAATACAGGAATCTAGAGGGAAACATGCGAGGCCAGGGACAGCGGCTCCGACCCACCGCCGAGAGAAAGGGTAGCGGAGAGGTCCAACCAAACCGAGTGAGGGGCGGATGTCGTTTGACTGACAGGCGTCGCAGCCAATGAGAGCCCAGAGAGGTGATGAAGCGCCGCAAAAGTGGCCAATCACGCGTGAGAATTAATCCGAGGACAGATTCAAGATCGGTTGGGGTGTAGCAGTACGCGCATATGCTGGTTGGGGAAAGCTAAAACGCGGCTTGTTAACGGAACAGGAAAGGACCGGATTGACTACTTTACACGTGCAATCAATCGCAATAAGCTCTACAGTTAAAGATATCTGATAATCCACGATAGTGCATCGACATCAGCGACTCATCTGTTATCCTGTCCAAAGAATCGACCTCGATTATTGCGAGTGTTTGTATGATTAAGCTGCCCTCGTTTTCACCGGCGCAGCAGCGCAAAGCCACCGTGCTGGATGCTCATCCTCCTCCACTACACAATACATGCCTGGCTTTCCTTCATGCTCCCTTTGCAGCATCTTGTTACTTTGTAATTATGATATCATTTAAATGATCAGTACAAACAAACCTCGTTGCCTTGGCACTCAAACCCTGTCCGTATTGCCCTGCATTTTCTTTTAATCCAGTGCTGCCTGCAGGCCTTGTTATCAGGGTGAATGACCCATCTGTGGGCCACTTGTTTGTAAATTGGAGAAGTGGTGTGATCCTGTGGTTGACTACACCTCAGACGAGGAAGGAATCAGACAGAAAGAGCAAAAACAACTTTCCTGCAGCTCTAAATGTGTCAAAAATAACATGATATGGTGCCACTTCTGTGACATTTTACGCCTCTGTGTGGCTCAAAATTTGCTCGATCTTGATGCAGATCATCTGATCTGGTAGTAGATTACAAAAAAGGCGACACTCTCCATGTAGGTCATGTCTACAGGGCATTAAAACTGTATAAAAAGACATTTTAAAGAGCTCATAATACGTTTGAGATAAATCTTGCATAACATATTAGAGCAATGTTATGTTATAAACATCAGTTATAGGCTATAGAACAGCCTGTGTGAACTTCCACCATTTCTTTGGCATATTATCATCACATATCTAGCAATCAGGTGTGCAAGGTCGAGCTAAAACGGTAAAATCCCAGGACAGGTGTGAACATGCGTGAGTTCAAGACTTTCGGTCATCACTGAGGAAATGTTTTATATGAATACTAGCATGTTTACTCATACGCATCAGTGGAACGATGATTGGAAATACAGGATTCCTGAATGGTAAACATTCCCATAAAAACCTTTTTTCTTCAAGGTTTAGTGTCAAAGCTTCCGTAATGCCTTTACAGTATTTCAACCTTTAGTGTCTGCCACGAGTGTCCAAATTTGAATACGACAAAACAAAGAAATGTAATAATCAACAGCAGCATTGAATACCATACAAGTTTTTTATTTTTGTAATCAGAGACCTTCCTGCCATTAAGACATATTCAGAAAAGCCCAACTGGGCCTTTTAACTTCATCCAATCCTCATTTTTATAAGCTTAACATCCCAACTACAACCCATCTGGTGGCATGGGGAGGGGCCACCCCTAAAAATCTGACTGGCCCCAAGGTGCCACCCCAAGAATAAACAATCAAATTCTAATAGATATTTAGGGTAAACCTCAGAAGCCCAAGTGCAGGTGAATGTAATATTCCTCTATATGATGTTCTACATCAACATTACCGTGTTTATGGTCATATTGCAGCACTACTGCCAACACAGGTGAACATATTTATTTGTGCAAACTTTTTACATTTCATGAGGAGGATGCAAAAGTCAATAAAATTACCAGATGTTGTAACGATGTGAAGTTAAACCGGCAATAATGCTGAAGAAACACCGTAAAACTGTTTGTGCTGCAGTGATTCCAGCCATACGATGCAGGATCATCCTCAGTTAATAAATATTAATAAAGAAATATATCATGTTTTTTTTTTTGCTTTTACACATTTTGCTTTACTTTTACATCAGATGACTCAGTTGTAAGAATCAGTTTATTGTGCCACCCTTTTCCCCGTCGCTACCTGGCCCCCCGTCTCCAAACATTTAGACCCGCCCCTGGCTGATGGTGCATGACCTCGATGATAATGATAGTAATGTTTAGTAAATGTTTGCATTTAATTCGCTTTCATCTGTTGATCCTTCATTGATTCAAATTGAATCAACATGATAAAAAAAAACATGATTTTAAATCTTTAATCTTTAAAATAAAAGTATGAACCCCATTTAGAGGAAATGCGCGTCTAAATGCAAACACACTGTTGAAGAGCCTGTCCTGCTTTTGAAGTTGAAGTAGTAAAGAGTTGATTAACACGATCCCTAAAACCCTAAAAGGTCAGCTCGACACCAGCCACTAGAGGGAGGCCTCCACCTTCTCAGACCCACAGACTTTAGGATGACGTCACAAAATGATCAGCTATTTTAAGCTTACAACCCGAATCAGATCATCGTTTCATCACCTGCAGTCAAGCGTGATAATCTGCATTAAAGTGACAGAAAAACCATCTAGATCATCAATCTGAGCTAAAGTGGCTTGTTCCTTATCTGATTAAATACTCATAAACATTCAATTCTCATTGGATTCAATCCAAAAGTAATAAGATTTTAAAAACATTGAAGATATTTTCAAAGGTTTTCCTCGTTTATTTATCTTCGTATATATATATATTTCCTGTTTATTTGTGGTGAGCTTCTTTTTTGTCCGCTGGTGACACAGTTTCACTCCGGTCCAGGAAGAGCAGCGACCGCTAATGGACATCAGAGCTCTTTCCAACCACATGGCCGTGATTCACGCAGCATCTGCTTTTACAGGGTGGAAACTGGAGCCTCGTGTTCTCGCTGCGATGCCTCTTGTAAGGAGCGTCTCTCGCGGGAGCCGCTGTGATTAAGATTGTGGCGACGTAAAGCAACTCTAGAGAGAAAAAGGCTGAGCAGCAGGGTTTCCATCCCCCCCTTTGCAAAGAGGCCCATTACGCCTCTTCTCCATTTCCTCTCTCTCAGGGGCAAGAACCATTAAAAACACTCCCCATGTCTGAGGCGGTTAATGGTGCATTGAGTGCTGATTAAGGCTGGGGAGATCTGGGTGTGGAGGAAGAGTATTTGTTTCATTCTCTTCTTTTTTTGTTGTTGTTGTTGCTACAACTTGGATCCTGTTAGAGGTGTGAGATGTGTCCCTGTTTCCTGCTCCTTTGCTGTTGGGTGGATCTCAGTAAATTCATCTCATTAGAAACCCACAGTGCAAGTTTGGCTGGTTCGCTCACAATGGACACACACAAGTCATTTTCAAAGCATATTTCGTTGGTTATTTCATAGCAGCGCGCAACAATGAGATCTATAAGGCACAAACTTATCATCCTCGGTAGTTTTTAAAAGCTTCCTTCCAATAAAAGTGCAAAGAAATCCATTTTCCACTCCACCAAAAAGTCTGAGAATCACTGCTCCCCAGTCTGCTGACACTGTTTTTTTTGCCCTCATGTCAAAGGGATTAGTCAAATGTGTCCTTCCTGGATTTGGATTTATCTCCCAGTGAGGCTCCAGAGAGCCGCAGGTCGACAAATTCAGGATTTTTCGTGCTTCATTTTCCTCCTTCCCCATCTTTATTATGTGAGAGTCTCCCAGCTCCACACGGTCACAGTATGTCATGCTTAGGCAGGTTGAGCTCCTCCTCGGACACCGTCAGGTTCCCCATGTACCAGAATATCCAGAGCACCAGGCTGAGGAAGATGAGCAGAGGTCCGGACAGCACGAAAAAGTCCCAAAAACTCAAAGGCGCGAAGATCCCGATTAAAAAGAGGAGGAGGCCCACGACGTCCAGGAAGATGGCGAGGAATAGGAAGACGATGGTGCACTTCCCCTGCTCCATGGCCGGGCCTGGTGGATGTCGCCTGATGGTGTGACGAGACTGAGAGAGATTCTTTCTTCTTCA
Organism: Atherinosoma microstoma; assembly: GCA_037177055.1. Classification (NCBI taxonomy): domain Eukaryota; kingdom Metazoa; phylum Chordata; class Actinopteri; order Atheriniformes; family Atherinidae; genus Atherinosoma; species Atherinosoma microstoma. The sequence goes on along the minus strand of JBBBVU010000022.1, from coordinate 22,792,732 downwards.
TCCAAAGCACGCCTTACATTTCTTTCATAGCATGAGATGTACTAGTGGAAAGACAGGAATCCAACCAGAACAGTGGGTTTGGTGCTTCCAACACAGCTGAAAGTCTAACTTCATTCCTCTGCAGGGCTGACTTGTTTTGCACCTTTTTGTATGTCATCTGTGACTCAGCAGCATTGTCTGAGAGCAGTGTGGTGCATTTATGGTCATAATCAGCTACTATTGAGTGTGTTTACACACCGATAAGCCGGCTGTAATTAATAAAGACTTGATCTTTTTTTTATCCAGCTAATGAAACTAAAGCGATTTGACGCTGCGTCTTCCATCAGATCATCCCCATCCTCATGGGAATTCAGAGATTTAGTCAGTTTGATGGAAGCTCTGCAGGGTGGATTCGCTGCATTTGAGTTTTCCCTCCAATCGTTTAATGATTCATGCAGCATGCGTCACAACAGCAAGACCTATTGTGAAGTCCCCAAAGAGGAAATGCATGTAATGGAAACTTCTGCACCTTGTTTGACCAGTCAGGCCGCCACTGTTTGCCTTTCCTTGTATACGTCCTGGTGTCTATCAGAGCCGGTGTACACAGCCCAGATGAATGAGCTTTTATTTACTGTAACGACGTCTTGGCTTTGATTAAAGGGAAGCCGAGCTGTCCGTCAGGCTGACTGTGTATGACAGACTTTCAGCCTTCCATCAAACGGACGGAGCTGATGTTTGCGTAAGGTGCGCCATGGCTGCCAGTCACGCCTGCAGCTCCAACCGAAGCTGCTTTCTATAAATATACACTTTTAACATGATTATAGCAGAATTTAATCAAATATTAACCTTGTGTCAGAGGAAAAGAAAAAACAAAAAACACATCTTTATATAGTTATCAGGCCCCTGTTGAGGATTTTTTATGTTTGTTTAACCAACACACCATGAAGTCAAACCAGTCCGACCAGTGCTTCTCCTGCTTTGACAGCAAATTAAACAACAAAACACAAGTTTGCTTTCTGTCTGGTAGCAGCTACGTGTGAAAAGGAGGAAAAAAACGCTTAGTCATTACAATTTCTTCTCATTTAAGTGAGCAGATTTAGAATCTGTGAATATTTTTAGGCTTAAAAAAAAAGTAGCAAAACCTAGAATTACATTTAACATGAACTGCAATCTACTTCAGCTTCAAAAACTCCTTCAGTAATATATCACAGAGCTCTACCCCTCTTAATGAATCAGACATTTTAACATCTAATGTGCTTAATTGGTGATTATACATTAAACTAAATAGGCTCACTTAAAGCTTAATAGATGGGACTCCATCCCAATGATTTAAATTGAAAAAATACAAGATTTAGTTTCTTTCTCTTAGTGGATTTCCATGCAGTCTTTCTAGAAAGGACTTTTCAGGTTGGATTTGCATGACCTGCCCCTGCAAACAGCGGCGCTTAAAGCGATTCACCTGGAGTTATTAACCAAGAAATGCACCAAGTGTTCAAACATTCCTCTTATGGGAGCGAAATGTACAAGGACATCATTTCAAAGGGCATATTTGACATTAAAATAAACTTTTTCCAGTCCATATTTGGTTTGTCTGGTCAACCCAAACACATTATAAAATGTTTCTTGTAGCATCGAATTTTTGTTTTTCAGGATTTTCTGAAGTCAAATTTGGACCTTTAGGCCTACCAAACCAGGCACAGGTGTTCACATGTTGGAGTTAATCTTCTTCTCCACATCAAGGGAGTCCATGGAGTCATCATATCCTTCATTGGAGTAAGCGGTAGACTTGTCCCAGGTCACCCTGCTGGATTTACGCGGAGGTGACCCCACCTGGCTGCGCTCCTCATCCTCCACGCACTTGACGCGTTCCTCCCCTTTCAGCGTCTTGCTTAACCTCTCGGATATTTTTCTGGCCAGTTGCACGATGCTGTCCCTCTTCGTCTGCCAGTCATATTCCAACACCCGCACGTTCCCCAAGTACCACATGAGCCAGAAGCCCAGGCTGAAGAAGATGATCAGGGAGCCGGTGTAGATCAAGAAGTCGCCGTAGAAGCGGCCGTCGATGCGCAGGTTGGCGAAAATCCCGACGAAGAGCAGAATCAGGCCGGCGATGTCACAGATGATGGCGAGCAGAAATAACGGCAAACAGGTTCCGATACACTTCATCACATCCATGGTGAGATGAGGACATAACAGCGGCTTCAGGCTTGTATAACGGCAGGATGCTTTATCCTGTACCTGCGCTGAGGTTGCGCACCTGTGCAGGGACGCCCCACCTTCCAGGGAAGATAAACACACTTCATACACACGCTGACAGTCCCTTTAAAAAGGCAGTTCCCCTTTTTTCTTCTTCTTCTTCCTGCACAGAGCCGAACTAGACAAAATTCAAAGTGGCGATTGCAAACGGGTGTGGCAGACTCTTTAACATATCATTTGCTTGTCAAATACACAGACTGATGCCTGATTCCTGATATAGGCCAACTGAGGTCAGCTGGAGGAGGCAGCTTTTCCAGCCATCACCCTGTCTTTATAGTTTACTCTCACTGAATCACGGTTTTCATGCCTTTTTTAAAATTAATTCATTAATGTGCAGAAGTCTGATTTCTTTAGATTTTGTCAGAAACAAACAAGAAGTTGCAGTAATTTATTGAAGAAGAAAAAAAAAGCACATAGTTAAAAGGAAATATGTGGTCTGAGCAGCTTTATTCTTCAACAGCTTTATCCTAGTTTCTTTAAGTTGTATTCAGGAATAATTCTCCAGACTTTCCAAAGCTCTTCTTTATGGGCTTTTGTTCTGTTCCCTGTCCAGATGATGGAAACCTGCTTCAGTAATGTTGAGGTCCAGCCAGGTCGCCATTAGACCTGCTGCCACTGATTCTTCATCCAGCTTTTGTGAGCCTGACCCAAAGGTGCAGGTTTCATTTAGACATATACGGACCTCAAAGCCTGCCACAGTGGTCTATGGAAGACAAGTGTTTTATTTGTTTTGGTTTTTCCCTTCGCTTATGATCGACATTTATTTGCAGTAGCCTATGTCATTTAGAACAGATTTGAAATATAAACAACCAAATGTTTTATTCACGGATTTACTTTGTACATCACTTTTCCCCTTATATAGCTACAGGATTAACTCAATGTTATGATTTGAGGACATGTTTATCATCCTTATATCTGCAATATGCTAATAAAAGATGAAAATGAACGATGTTAGAGGAAATGTTCTTTTTTTTGTTTTTACCTTGTTACTATTTTTCTAATTTTATTAGAAAAACATGTTAAAATCATTGACCTTTTTTTAGACATCTGTACCAAACAAAAATGCCTTTTAAAGTCAGTACAATATTATGTGGAGGTCAGGTAAACGTTTAAAAAAGGCCACATTATGACTTCCATAAGTTACCACTGGCTTCTCTACCTGCTTTAATTCAGTCACTATTACCACCATTAGAAATGACTCAATAGCTTTTGAGAAAATAATTTCTTTGTGCCTTAAACTTTTACGTTGGCTCCCTCTAAAATAACTTGTGACGTACATCTTTATTTGCTTTATTGCTCCTGAAGTTCAAAGTGAAGACACACTGTTAGCATTGTTGTCTGACACGAGCTAACGCGGCTAACGCTAGCCAGAAGCACTAGCTCGTTCAGTGAGAGCCAGGAGAGAAAAGTTAGCCAGAAACAAAACAAAGGAGACAATCATGTTGCAATTTCCCTCTGGGATTAATAAAGTATTTTTCATTTAATTTAATACAAGTTGAATAGGTTATAAGGTGGGACTTAAAGCTAGCTATTAAGTTTTCAGCTAACGAGCTTTTTGGGAATCAGCTTGTTGCTGCAAAAATCCCTTTTTCTTTCAAACTGTGTTATCTTGGGTGTTTTTCACAGATGCAACCAAAGAAATGGGAACAAATTAGCCAAGCTCCTGTGTTTTTGTGACTGGTAGTAAAAATAAAGAGCTTCAAGATCCAATTTAAAAAAAAAAGGGTTGAATTAGGGCTGGACAATATGGCCTCGAATATAATTTCAAAGCATGTGCGGTAACAATATATATATTGCGACATATTCTTTCTCATATATAAATGTCAAAAGGACTGTTTCTGAACATACTCACACATTACAGCAGAAACACTTCAAAAAAGTATAAATGCTATTTTCAGAACATTTATTGTGTAGAAATCATTAAAAATTTTCAACATTTCAAGTAATTATTAACGGATCTTGTGCATGATGTTTTTGTTTGTTTGTTTTACCTTCAGTTAAAATCTGTAGTGATGAATATATCTTTGTGGTATTTTGTAAACATTAAATGCTTGGCCAAGACGGTCATTTTGACAGTTTCTAAATCATTCAATAACTCAAATTAAACCATAAAGTCTTGCTGGTCCTTGACTTCTCCTAAAATTACACCAATTTTCATTTCAACAAGTTTACGTAATAAATACAAATTACTACATATTTCAGATCCAGCTTTTTCTGACACAATCTACACTATTTATTACGATGTTAAAACGCTGATAACTTCAAGATAATTGGCTGTTTCATAACAAATATAATTTCCTGTTTCAAACCAGTGTTGTGTTGACTTTATTATCAACACAACACTGGTTCATCCCTTAAGTTAGGAGGCTTTTTTTTTCATAGTTCAGCTTTAAGTGGTTTAACAAAAAAACACATTCCTCTGAAAATGCTCCAAGATACAAGGACTGGACTGAAAAAGCAGAAGACTCAGATAAAAACTTTGAAAGGCCTCCAGAAAGCCTGGAGAACTATTACACAGCATCACTTTAAAAACGGCAAGTAACCCGTGAGAAAATATAAACAAATGAGGGGTGGATCGGGGATTTTACTGCATGTAGATTCTCACATTTACATAGAATTAACATAATGCATACTAACGCAAATGTAAATCATCAGAAAGTAAAATCTGAATGTGCATAAATGACATAGCCTGTGTTTTTACTTTGTTTCGCATGGCGCGCCTATGTGCATTTTTTTGTTTTGGCCACTTGGTGGCATCAGGGGACATATTAACATTTTTAAGTGTATGACCAGTTTTCTCTCTTTTTTTGAGTCTGCGCAGTATTTTTACTCCTTTGTCCTGTAAATTGAGATCATGCCCCACATTTGGATAAGCTCTGTTTTTCACACTTTAACAATAAAATACAGTTTAGTACCAGCATTGCTTTTCTTTTTCACACGGGGAAAGAATACGATGTGAAGAAAATATGGTTGAATTCATGTAATTGCTGCTCCTGGCTTATGTACCATTTAAATGATTTGTAACTTGTAATCTCATGAGTGCATTTAGTTATTTTATCAACATTTTAGACAACATCTCATTGCATTGGTAAGGTGTCTTATGTTGTTCATTACAAGAAAACCATTGGTCCAACATTGCGTTGGTTGGGATCTGGTCTTCCTGAAGATACTTAAATACTCATCCACCACACACAGAACATGGCCATCTGAAATGTAAGGGGGTCTTCAGCAAGGTCTGGGTCCTGCTAGTGCTACACCAAGAATAGATAAGCAAATTCTAACAAATCCTTAGAGTAAAATGACCTTGACCTGGGTAATCCTGAGATGCCCAAGTGTAAGAGGAAGGCAGCAGTGGAGGAGATGATGATAATGGACATTCTCAGAAAGAGGCAGCGCAGTAGACGGTGGTGATCTGTGCAGCTATAAGATACGTTGTGGCTTCTTCTTCTTTGTTTATTTAACTGGTAGCATGTGAGATATACTGCTCATCACTGCCCCCACAGGTTCTAGTGGTACTACCTTGTTTGTTACATGTGTACGCATCTGCAAGCACTGAAAACCCTAATTGTCTGTGCAACAAAGATTAAAGACATATGATGCAAGATCATCCTAATTAATCCATTGTTGAAGAAAATATTTCCCTTTTTTTGCAATTTTTGCTTTACTTTTTAATCGTTCTGTCAAAGGATAGAACTTTTTATTCTGATTAATCACAGGATAGCTGTGGATGAATCAATACATAAACACCTAGCTAGGTGTTAAACCAGAAATTGCAGCCTCAACGAATTCCTGCTGGACGTTAAGATGAAGGCGCTTCGGTGAAACAGAAACTCCTTCCTGCTCTGCCTGTAAATGACAGCGTTTTTTATTGATTGTTCAGTCTTTTAAAAAAAAAAAAACATTTTAATTTTCAAAAGTCCCATCTAAAGGGCCGACAGGTTTTTCGGATTCTTCCGTTCCGCTTTGGTCACAATCGGACATTACGCAGATGCAACAACGCCATTTGCTGCATTACCACCACCAACTGGTAAAGAGTGTGGACCAGAATATCAGATGAGAGGAATGAATAGTTAATTGTATGTTCTGAAAGCCCGACATTTCAATTAGATGACCAGTTTAGTTGTAATAATCAGTTCATTAATTCCTAAAATTGAGTCTCTTTTATAAAAAGGTTACTTTTCCCTGTGCCACCCTTTTCCTGATTTATGCCCCCTGTATGGCCCCCCCACTAAAGATTTTCTAGACCCGCCCCTGGTCTAGCACTTCTCTGCTCCTACTTGTGGAGTCCAGTGATAACACACGGAGTGAATCCATCTTCGAGCAGCCTAGCGATCCCTTGCCTATACACAAGTATTGATTAGCTGTTTTAAATACAACCTCCTCTGCTGTGATAGAGCATTATTACAGGACAAAACTACTTAATATTGCATGCATGTTACAATGGAAGCTGGCTCTGGAGGGGTTACTTCAAATTTCCAGCCATGTGATATTTAAATCCTATTTGAATCGTATGCTTTTTTTTTGCAGCAGCGGCCACATTTGTCACACTTAATTCAAGGTTGAAAGCGTTCAGATTGAAAGTATCCCTTCCAGAGGCTCAGTTCCACCACAACGATCTTAGTGGATGTAACGAGAGACAGTAAACCGGAAAGTGACAATTATAAGCTCTTTTAATAATTCATGAATCAACATTGAACTGTGGCGCACAGCTTTAGAAATCCCCCATTGTCCATTTCTCCCTTTCATAAATATTTAGGAGGCCTATTTGCTCTCTTCCCTCTTTGCTAAATTGTGTGTGAACGTGTGAATAATTGCATTTTATACACCACGTCGTCGTCGTCCTTGGGCTTCCGTGTTCTTTTAGAAAGCGAATGCAAATGTTGTCATGCACGATTAAGACTGTGATAGTGTTGTCAATCCTGGTAAATCAGGGCAGTAAACATAAAAATCACCAAGTTGAGGCTTTGGATAACTCATTCCCATGCTGAAAAGATTAACTTCAATCTAGTGTTTCCTCTGAGGAGATTCCAAACATGAAGTTTCCTGGGGAAAACATCCACACCGATACAGTCACAGATTAAACACCGGGGGTCTGTAGTAACTGAGGGGCCTCTTCATACTCGACTGCTTCCTGTTCTCCTTGGTGATAGGGATCAGGACCACGCCCACTACAAAAACCATCAACCCGATGGACAGCAGGGCCGGTCCCAGGATGTTGGTGACCTTCTTGCAGTGGCCGGCGAAGTACAGGGCGCTGATGATGAAGCCGCACACCAGGAAGCTGCCCCCGGTGGACATGAGGTGGATGGGGAACCAGAAGACTTCACACTTGTCGTTGGAGTTGTCTGTGGTCCAGACGGACTCGCTGCGGGACAGACTGAACACGGTGCTTGCCGTGTGGCTCGGGGGCGTCAGCTGATCCCTGGACTGGGAGAGCGTGCACTCTCCCAGGGGGATGTTCTCCGGGCTGCCTGGCATGACCTCCTGGGTGATTCTGTGAATGTAATGCAGTGTAAGGATTAGTCTCCGGGAGAAACGGGGTGAATGGATGTGACCACATTTTATATCTGCTCACTTTGCATGATTATTGGCCTTTAAACAGCTTTTTTTTATCAGGATAAAATTTTTTATTCACCATCTTTTTCTAATGAAAAACGTTCCCAGAGATGGTATCTAAGGTGAGAGAATGGTCATCCTGTCAAAAACCACCTGTCCTCAGATATCCAGGTGAACCATCGAGAGCATCCTCACTAACTGCATTACGGTGTGGAAAGGTAGCTGCTCTGCTGCTGACCGGAGGGCTCTGCAGAAGGTGGTAAAGACTTCACTTCTGCAGGAAGTGTAGCCTCAGGACAGCGAGCAACATCTGCAGGGACCACCATCATCCTTCCCTCCGGTAGGCGTCACACGCTTAGGAACAGTTTCTTCCCATCAGTGGTCTCCCTGATGAACTCTGCCCCCCCCCCCATGCTCCTCACATGAGGAACAAACTCCCAGAAACCTGCAGGTCTGCTGAAACTCTCAGCAGTTTTAAATCAGGGTTAAAAACTTTTCTATTTGCAGCCTTTTATGAAAACAACTGAAAATTTACTTTTATTTCTTGCATTTTATCCTATTTTCTCTGAGGGTTTTCTTTCTTTTATTGTTATTATTCTGTTATTTCATTTCTTCTAAAGTCTGTTTGTAATACTTCTTAATGCTTCATCTGCACCCCGCTGTAATGCTTCTAATGTTTTATATAAAGCACCTTGAATTGTCCTGTACATGAAATATGCTGTACAAATAAACCTGCCTTACTTTTACTCTAAAAGAACATAAAAGCACTGTTTATGTTGGCAAAGCTGCATCTAAGACTTTTAAAACAACGTCCTATGGAGAGACCAGACCCAAGTAGAGATGTTGGGCCATAAGGTACATGCAATGTTTGGAAGAAACAAACGCAACACATCAGCACAAACACCTCATACCAACTATCAAGCACGGTGGTGGAGGGATGATGATCTGGGCTTGTTTTGCAGCCACAGGACCTGGACCCTGGGCATCTGTTGGACAGTTAAAGCTTTGCTGAAACTGGCTCATGTAACAGAAAAATAGCTACAAATGGACAAATATTTCTTTAATCTGATTAAAATCAATCTGATCAGATTCCAGCCGACATGTTTACATGGATGATAAATAAATCTTATCAGTTCTGTGTTTTCATGCTGGAAAGATTTAATACAATCATCATTCTTTGGACATGCACAATGTTTGCTAATTTGGAAGAAGATGAGTTTTTTTTCTTCCTTTTTACTGTCAAGATGCTCAATAAACCTGAACTCCTTCAGTTTCCAACAAAAACGTATCCGCCACAGTCCACCTCTGTTTTGCTGCCGACCCCCACGAGGTTCAAGCATGTGTAGAAACAACATACACCCAAGAGATGATCAGAATGGGCGTCTACACGCTTACTTCTTCCTGTTGACTAGATTGTGGAAAGGTTTAAACCACCCTTTATTTCCGATCAGATAAACTGAGGTGTTTTTATTCTGATTGGAGGTTTAATTGGCTCAAAAGTGCTGAAAAGGAGATGTGCTGGGACCTTTACAGAGCTCTGCAGTAGCAAGTACTGCAACACTGTAAAGAAAAGTGGACCAAAATTCTTCCACAACCGTGTAAAAGACTGATGACATCATACAGACAACAACTACTTCAAGTAAATATGGTTTTGCAAGTCAATGAATTAGAAAATGTACTGAACCTTTTACACACTACTTCTGCAATTTAGTTTTCATTCAAACACATAACGCACGGTGTAACAAGTCATACACTGATGTTCCCCTGAGCTGTTTTTACTTCGTTTTTTAAATTTTTTGTTGCATTCTGATACCAAAAAACTCAAAAACTTTTAGTGTAAATGTTGTCTAATCCATTGGAAATATAACAAATATAAATATCAGTTCAATAGGCTTGTGAAAATTTTCTCTTTGAATGAAAGTATGTGGAAATAGTGCAAGTCCCGAAAATATTCAGAGGTCAGAAAAGAGGATGTTAGATGCATAAATGCAGAATAAGCATTCATGCATTTTAGATTTTTCAGCATTGACCAGTATAAACCAGCTCCCACGAGGTTTCCACTAAATCTGTCTGCATGTCTCATGATCGGAAACAGATCAACATGCAGACAGTTTAAAGGGGTTGTTTAAAGAGGTGTAAATCTCTTTTCTTTCAGTCAGGTGAGGATCAGGTTATTTATTCTCCCATATTTTACTGACAAACACTGGAGTGCTGGGAAATTCCCTTTAATTCAAAACACTATTTGTCCCAGAGGAACAATTAGTGAGACACATAAAGTAATGACCTGCAGATGTGATATGAAATGATCTGACAAGCATATCGCAGGGGAGAGCATAATAACTATTAGTAAATATGACTGAAATAAATATCTGTACACATAATGATAAACTATCATAAAAAGAAAAATAAAAGATTCAGGTTTAATAAACGTCATGGTGTTGAGATTTAAATAAAGTATGAGAAGTAGTAGCAGCAGTAGTGAAGTCAAGCTGCATTAAAACAGTATGTGTGTGTGTGTGTGTCTGTGTGCATCGGGGAAAAACTGAATCATCTGGTGCAAAAATGTTTTGTATTATGCATTAGATTCACTGCTTTAGGTGTAGCGTCCAGTAACGGCAGCATAAACCACATGAACCTGCAGTCTGTATAATGGCCAGCAGGGGGCAACCTCTGTCATGGCAAAAAGAAGCCAGTTTTTATTGAAGCCTATGAGAAATGACACAACTTTCCACTTATTCTGAGACCTCCATCAACATTTTCCTAAATGGCTTATAGTCTCAATCACTCAATTTTACTTCTTGAAAACAAAAATATGTCTTTTAAAAAAAAAATTCGGTTTAAATTCAGTCTAAAAGGGACACTACATGGAGACAGATAAGCTGCAGCCTAATGCAGGTTTGCATTCTCCATCATTTGTTGTGAGATCTACAGGTTACTGACAGGTTCCAATGAAAATACCAATGAGGCTTTAAAAAACGAGCCAAACAAATCAATGATTGACATCACGATGCCTACGCCCATCTTCGTCTCTGATTTCTAGTCAATATTCAACCTAAAAAGGTCCATAGTTCATCTTTCATGACAGCAGCACAAACTGGTACGCTTACAGAAACCGTATGGAAACATTAATAGAAATAAATATGAAATTATAAGTGACACAACTCTGAATTACCCAACTTAACCAGCATCTTTCCCCACTTTTTTTTGCCTCTAAAAGCAAGCAAACGGGAGTAAACAATTTAGACAAACACCTACCTTTAAAATCTGTATCAAGCCTCAATCAACAAAAGGTTAAAGCCACATAAAGATGAGGAAACATCCAGATGTCTGAAGGAGTAAATGAGCAAAACTTTCATCCACCCTCTAACCAGAGAAACCAGTAAAAGGCAGCCCCCACAGATTCCCGCTGAACAACAGTTTACCCACCCTCCGACGCTTTCTCCACCTCCTCAAGAAAACCCTGTGACCATCATCTCACCATCATACACCATCGCAGGCGGTCTGTCCTGATGTGACATCCAGGGCGAGAAGCTTGCCTTCAGGTCCCCAGAGGACATCCATTGACCCCCAAACCATTCAGATTGGCATCTTCGTTGGGCTCTAAACTAATTTCCTTTAAACTCCACAAACGGCTTGGGTGATGCCTTTCCGTTAAAAGATGTCTGATATTTTTTCCGGGACACCACAATGAGTGGAAAATATCTGCCTCTGTTGGCCGGAACTCTCTGCAGACAAAGAGAAGCAGGGCAGGGCACTGAGTAGGAAATGACTCTCTGTTATAGTCAGATCTATGCAGCAGACAACTACCCATACACAAACTTTCCAACATGTTGGCACAACATTGATTACAAAGTACCCTGCAGCAATCGTTTTGTTAATTGAACATGAAATCAATGAAATCTTTGTAGCAAAGATCAACCCTCAGAAAGACGAGAGCATCCAGGTTGACTTCAGGATTTCTCTCATCTTGTTGCTCAGCTTCTAAAATTTCCTGCCACAGACGACACAGGAGGGAAGACAAGAGGGATGTTTTTGCAATATGACACTCCTGCTTCCACTAAAACAGCCCTGGGATTACATGTGTCTTCACTCTTTCAGAAAGACACAAGTGTCAGTATGTGGCCATTGATCGGAACATGAGCTCACACTTTAACGCAATTATGTCCCAGAGAGAGCTGCTAAGCTGTGAAAATGGCTCTTCAGCATTTGTACTCAGCCAACACTCTACCTCCTGAATGATTTCATTAGATTACGGCTTTAAAAGCTCCATCCTGCGGAGCAGAGTTAATATGATGGAGCGTGTGATGCGCTGCTTCGTCCAGCAGAGGGCAGTGTGGTCATGTGGTTTGGTATGTGGGTGAAGAAAACGTCAATCCAGGTTTGTTGCCATTTTAACCTTTGGTGCTTTTAATTCGGGGTTTTAATAACCACAGATTCTTCTTCATTTTGATGTGCAGTGAAGTCATTTACTCACATGAGGAATTAATTCCCATCCGATGTGACGTATCTGCTGATGATGATTGGCCCAATTCTCTGTATTAAGTGTGCTGTACCTCATTTATTTGATCATTTCCATCATCTCAGGGATGATCTGCCTGACAGAAACTAAATAAATGGCTCTTTTATTCATGTTTGCCTGATGTCTGTTCTAATAAACATGTTTATTATTTACTAAATAGTACAGAAACTAAATGACTAACATATTAATTAAAATAGTGGTCAGCATATCAACTGCTAATGCAAGCAATCCTGATTTGTAGCCTGTTTGAAAACAACAAAAATAAAACCCCAACATGTCTCACCATGTTTTCACTGCAGAAATAAGTGATTTATTTTAGTTGTAAACTCTGGTGGAGACGGAGGAGCAGATGCTTTTACAGAGGTGTGCTACAGTTACAACTGACACGCTCTCTGGCATCTGTGGCATGTAACATGTCGCTCATCCCTCAATAGGACAGTTTCTGGCTTGATGGAAAACCTCCAGAGTTTACACGCCAATAGGTGAGACACTGAACGTTGTCCTCTCTGTTCTCCATTAGTAAGTTACTTTGGGATTAAAGTATCTTCTGAATGAATCAAATGTATGGAAATACAGAGCAGGTTCAGTTTGTTGAGCTTTTCAAACAAGAGGAATAGATCTTGTAGCATGAGTGACCTGAAGCCGTCACTCATCTATTCCCATCATGTTAAAGGGGGGGCCGGAGTCTATCCCATCTACAACTGGAGGTTTGATTCACCCTGGATCAGCAGCTTTCAAGTCCCCCCCCGGTTAAACCCTGATGGACGTCCACTGGAGTTGGAGAGGCTGTTGATGAGGTGTGAGTGCCCCCTTTGGGTGAGAACGTGCAGCCGCACTATTAAGCACGTGGACCAAAGATGGGATTTTTGGCTTTTTGAAGGAAGCCGGATCTTGAGGAACCGTTCCTTTCAAAGAGCCAATAAAAGATGGGCTTGTTCTTATTTATTCATTTATTTTAAGAATTCAATTAGAGATGACTTAAGGGAATTGTCAATGGTAGCAATTATAAGGGCGCAGGCTATAAGCAGGCTAGAATTAACTTCTTTGTAAAACTATTTCACTGCAAAATTTTCCACACGAGAACATTTTAATAAAGCGAAAAATTCACAATATATGAGAATAATAAATAATAAAAAAATATGTAACTATATAAAATTTACTGTTTTTTAAAAATACAGTAAATATATAAATAAATATAGAATAAACCTGAGCGCCATCTGCAAATTCTAGTAAACATTTTGGATACAGCTAAGGCTGGGCGATACGAACCAAGTTTCATATCTTGATTTTTTTTTTAAACCTGAATTACGATATATGTCGTCATATAAACATTTTTTTGTCAAGTAACCAAAGAGACAGATACAATTTACAACCTCGAGTGCTAAATGCACTTTTATCCAGGATCAGCAGCACATGCGCTCTATAACAGTCGGCTGAAATTGAAGTTGTTGTATATTATGAATGTGAACTCAAGGAGATACAACGACAAAAAAACAGAAAGCCAACAGAAAACACAACAAAACAAAAATAAAAAACAAGGTCTGGATGTTGCTGCCCAATATATAGTCCGCTGATATGTGTTTATTCAGACGGCCTCTTTGGTGTCATACAGCGTCCACTTCTTCTTCTTTGGTGTCATACAGCGTCCACTTCTTCTTTGGTGTCATACAGCGTCCACTTCTTCTTTGGTGTCATACAGCGTCCACTTCTTCTTCTTTGGTGTCATACAGCGTCCACTTCTTCTTCTTGCCAATAAAAATGTCTTCTTTCAGTCAGAGAGCACAAGTCCTTTTTTCCATGGTATAAATTTCAGGAGTAATATTCAACCATTCTTTTTATTAACTGTGGATCCAGTCTAAGCCAGTTTCTTGTTACGGCTTTCTTGGCAGCGATCAATAAAATCTTGGTCAAACAAGTAATTATTCACAACACATTTTTTTATATTACCATTTTAAAACTATTCGCTATTCGCTCAGAATTTAGCCGATAACAGAGTTTACATTTTTCCAGGAATCTGGCAGTTTCAGACGTTCCCAATGTGCTTCCATATTCCCACATCCCCTCCAACACTGGAGATCAGCTTTAGTTAGCTTACTCTTTATGTTTGGTGTAATAAAGAATCTGGTGAGATGTTTCCATCCAAACTCTGAAGTTACTTGTTGTATTCTGAATTTCACACGTAGCTGCCCACTCTTCCCTCGAAACATCGTTTTTATTTCTCTCTCCTTTTTATCGTTTATATATTTGGTTGATGTTGATGCATTTTCTCTTAAAGCTTTATATAATACTGAGATTTCCTTCAACTGTAACACTTTGTATGTTTTAAGTACCGAGTCGAGCAAGCCATATGATGTAGGGGAATTTTGAATTTCCTTCAGAAAGTAATCCCCAACTTGCAGGTATCAAAAGAAATCTGAAATGAAACATAGAAGAAGCAGAAGGCACATGGAAAGATGGACTTCTAGGCAACCGAACTGTAAGTAAACAGTATTTCTGTCTGAACAGAACCTTTCCAACAGCTCCATCCGTTCACCGTGTGGCTCGTTCATGCTATAAAGCTAGCTGGCCAGTTATACCCTGGATAACTGTTAGCCTTGGTCAATTTGGTACAAGCTAAACAAATTTGAAGTAGCCAGTATTACTTATTGTGTATTTACATTGAGTACAATTACGCCCAGTTTGGATTGGAGGTGAATGTATAAAACGTATGTTACAAATAAGCAGATAATAGAAACATACATCTGTAAGGGATTTACTAGTAATAATTCATGACTTGAATGTGTTTATTTGATGAAGTGAAGCACTATTTATTATATTTAGCTTTACAGACCACATACATTCACCTAAACCAGTCCTGGAGCTCTACACCAGTAAAGAAAGTTAACCTGAATAAAGAGTCCTGTGTGTTCTGACCGACACCAGGACGAGCTGCTTGAGATGGTGCATGATGGTGAGATGATCCCTGAAGAGGAGTGTCATCCAGTGTCATGCAAGTGTAATCTAGTAGCATGTAAACGTTTACCTGCTTGTTTACTCCAGTTTTTTCCTGATCCTGATTCATGAAAAAATTTTTATTTTCCAGACTGGGACATTTTAAACAACATTAACTTGAATGTTTATAAAGTTTTGATCATTTTCATACGCTCTATATTTCTGCAAGAAGGTAAAGTTTGTATAAAGTGATGAATGAAGGTGTGCAGAATCAGGTATACTGGGCCAAAAGAGAGACTTAACTAGCACTGAAAAGTCAAAGATTGTAATCATATTCTTCAACAGGCAAATCACACATTCTGTTGTAAAAGAAAACTAATGAAAAAATCCCAGCAGGACGGCAAACTTCCCCACCGGAAGAGCTCAGGAGTGCAGGGTTAACACAGAGAACCATCACACCTGAGGTTGGCTGAGAATCACCAATCAACCAAACATGTATGGAAGCCAGAGAACCCTGGAGAAAACCCACTCATACACGGATAAAACATGCTAGCTGACCACAGAAAAGTCAGAGTCGAGATTCAAACCTTTAACTCCTTGCTCTGAACCGGACCGCCAACTTTCCGTAGCGATGCAGGAAGACGATTCAGTCTATTTATCTATAAAACATGTCATTTTGGTGAAAGAACAGACCAAAGGTAGAGCTTAACCTGATTTAAACTAAATAAAATACTTATTTATGCTTTAAATTGCTTATAGATAAATAGATCCGAGTAAAAAAGGTCAAGCCTAAGGCAAGTTGGGGCACTGAATCTGACAAGTGTAAGCAGGAAGCTTGACATGGCCCACTTGGTCCTGAAGCACAACACCAGTATCTTTGGCCTGAAGGTAGATGGTTGTATTGATCGCGTGTGTGTAAGCGTGTGTGTGATATCTGGGATTACCTTTTAGTATGTCTGCTGTAGATGCTGCTGAGTGGCCTTGTGGTCCAGCCCAGACATTCTGCTGCTCATCCTGGGTTAATGCGGATGCCACTCTGAGCTAGAGACCAGCCTGGGATGCAGGTGATGATGGATTAAATGAAGCACCTGCTGAAAATTTAATAGGACTGGATTACTGCAGCAGTTTATTTCATCCATTCTTGATACGATCCAACAAAAACAGATAAAAGATAATTAAAATACAAGAATGAAAAATAAAATAAGTCCTCAAGGAATGTCTCTCACTTCTCTCATTGCCCTCACTTTTAAGCAGAGTGAAGGATTATGGGTATTTAACCGACACCATCAGGCTGGACAAACTGGTCTGATGAGTCTCCGTTTCAGCTCCACATTCAGATGCTAGGCTCTGAATCTGCTGGAAACATCATGAAAGCATAGATCCATCCTGCCTTGGATCAACGCTTCAGGCTGCTGCTGGTGGAATGGTGGTGGTGGGGTTTTCATGGTTTAACCAGCACAGCCTACCCACCCTGGGTACCCGACCATGGCTACTTCCAGCAGGATAATGCACCGTGTCACAAAGCTCAGATCATTGAGTTTACTGTACTCCAACAGCCTCCACAGCCACCACATCTCAATCCAATATTCCACCTTTGGGATGTGGTGGAACGGGAGATTCTCATCGTGGACG
>JBBBVU010000022.1:22745579-22755723 GCA_037177055.1 Atherinosoma microstoma | reverse complement strand
ATGACTGTGGAAGTATTATTGTGTGTAAAAAAAACATGTGGCACTATTTCTTAATAATTCATGAATCAAAGGGATATGAGGGATTATTTAACTTAGAATAACCCAAAAGTCACACAAACAGCATACAGCAAACATCCACAGAGATCACACCACAGCATGTGATTGACTTCAAGGTGTTCTGAGGACCAGGACAACTCCTTCCAGATCTGACTTTAACACTGGGACAGTTTTTTTTTTTAATCAATGAACCCCTCCATTATATTTCCAGCTGATGTAATTTATCAATGAAATTTCTGCCGGATGATGAAAGTCCAACTTTCCTCTGGGCTGTTTAAGCTTTAAAAATTTGATTCAGGTTTAAAGATTTCATTCCGTTCTTCTCTGAAAAACAAGTAGAGGAACACTTACTCTCACAGATTACATCGATACAATTGATTTTTGCCCCTTCATTTTCATCTCTCCATCCAGACAACCATTGATTTTTTCACTCACTTCATTTCAGAAGAGGAACAGGATTATAATTACAGGTTTCTCCTCTGTGTCAAACCATTTTTCCCCTCGAACAGTTGTTTGCCTGACCGGGCTTATGCAGTCTGACTCTTTTATCTGGAGATAATCGTCGCCTGCACGCTGCACATGCACACTTGTGTTTAGTAATTGGCTCAAACATTGTCAGTCCAAACTAATTCTTTAAACTTCAAATGCTGTATTCCCATGAATTATTCATGAGTGTGGTGTTTCTGTCCTGCATGTTATTTGCTCTGAATTGTCACGTCGCATATTAATTGTTCTGCAGTCCCCCGAGATATATAGAAAAACCACAAAGTGATTTGACCTTAGCAGTGCAGTCCACTTGCCATTTGGGATCTAAACATTCATGAGTTTCTTCATATTTTCTGGAGACTATTACTCACGGGGGTTTTGCAGGGCGGCTGAAAGGCCAGATAAAGGGAATTCACAAAAGGAGCTACTCCTTTTCTTACTGTTTCTTTTCTTTTCAGTCCACACCAGTTAAGGTCAACAATCTTTTATCTGGCTCAGCAAGAGCTGGCCCATAAATCCAAAGAGAGGCGTGTATTTAAGAATTTCTTACACACAATCAATACGTGCGACTGTGAATGATTCTTCCAAAGCCAGAAACCAGACAGAGAAGACTCAAAAAATTTGATACCATCAGGTATACACAGAGAGTGAATTGGAAAAGATAGTGAAGCTGACTGGTGGGGGGGGGGTTCCAGGGTTATTTTTAGACAATATATGAGTATATCTGACGACAAAATGAAGCAGCAGAAAATGAAGAAGGAAAACAGATGAAGACTTTATGATTTGCAGATGATTAAGTGTGGATTATATTGTAAATTGTGAATGATACAATCACTTACCAGCCATTTTATTAGGTACATCTTCTCAATTCCTTGTCCATATTATAGCTAATTAGCCAATCGCACTGCAGCAGCTCAAGGCATTTAGGCATGTAGGTGTAGCAGAGATAAAGGTAACTCCAATAACCACTGGTTACAACCAAGTAAAGATGTCCACAAGTCACTTTTTGCAAGTCCAAGTCAAATCTCAAGTCTTTAATCTTAAATCGTTAGCCTCGTAGCATAAGAGTCATATTTCATCTTGATATCTGTCGAACTGTGCTCACCTAACATTGCTGATTGACTGTGCATTATTTCCTATAAAACCTTGAAATATGATTTAAAGACCCACTCCGTAACTTTCCGGCCTCAAAACTCCACCTTCTGGACTCGTTTGATGGCACAGTGACATCTATCGTATGCATTTGTGGAGCTTTCGCTGCCCAGAAGCATCCAAAAGCTGAGAAACAGACGAGCATGGTTTCAGCACGGGGTGGATGGGGGGGTCCATGGCTTTTTAGTCTTTGCATGAAGGGGTCCTCAAGGAAAATAGGTTGGGAACCCCTACATTACAGCCACTGGCCTGTGTCTGTAACTGACCTATAAACACAGAAGTGAACTCTGAACTCAGCACTGCCCACTAGTGGAGGAATTGACTTAACAACCATGGCAATGCAAAAGATGCATGAAAGTATGAGAGCGGCGACGTATTACATCGTTTGAAATGGACGTACCTATTTACGGGAGGGAGCACAAGGGACCATAAATGGGCCTTTAAGCAATCGTGCTATGAAGCTAACGAAATCTAAGTCAAGATGCAAGTCAATTTTAGCTCAGATGAGTAATTTGCCATGCAACGCCGAATATGAATGTATTCATTCATAGTTAATATGCTCTGAACACATGGTTAATTGGTAAAAATAAAACATCTTATTTATAACACACTTTACATTTGAAACAAAATCACAAAGTGCTACAAGTTAAAATCAAGAAAAGCATAAAAACACATATATAAGAAACGTTTTAAATTTAAAAAAAAGTTTTCAGGTGCTTCTTAAATGACTCCACTGTCTGCAGTTTATATCTTCTCTTTATTTCTGAATATAAAGGATGGCCAAAATGTTACACATTAATGGCTCCCAAACATTTTCTGCAAAGCCCCCTTTTCATCCACAACAACAATGTCAAGGCCTGACCGAGGCGTAGCAGGCAGGTGGGTTTATGTTGAGTCCGACCAGCGTAATATGCCATCCATACATCAGACTACACCCTCAAATGTAGCCACAGACTTTACGGCCAAGACAGTCTGACTTGATTCAACATATATATCCCTGTTTTAGTGTCCCAATGAATTTCCATCTATCACAAAACATCAGCAAAGGCTGGAATTCCACAAGTTGATGGACATTGTAATTAAAATTAAAACTGAGTTAAGTCACAAGATCACTTAACAAATTCTGAAATATTAATTTCAAACACAGATTCTCCCAATAAAGCCTCTTTTGAGAAATACATGGACTCCTGCGTCTATATCGCCTCTTTTTTTTAACATGGAGTAGTGAGCGTTACTGGACTCTGACCATAAACACACAGCATTTAAGTCATAAAAAAGTCACACTTTTCCTTGGCTGGATGAAATCAGTATCTCTCTTTTTGTAAATGAGATGAGGGAAAACACAACTAATTAGGTTAGCAGTCAGCCGATTTTCCACAGCTTTTACCATTTAGGAATCCATGAAGCCTTATTGTGCACCTCTGTGATTATTTTACACTCAGTGTTTAAATTTTTTATGACATGTGACCCCGTTTTATGCCCTAAATTTCAAGCTATCAAGCAATCCCCTATGGCTGTTACCCCAAAGATGAGAAACCTTGTATAGAACTGAAAAAATGTTAAGCTAGCTTTCTTAATTTCACAGCAAGGGTCTGCAAATGTCTGGAAAAGAGAAACTTAATTCACTGAATAATCATATCTGGACAACAAGGAATTAATTACTGAATGAAAGTAGATCCGGCTGGCCTTTGAACATGCATCGAGGCGTAAAATGGTATAAATATATCTTGAGTTTATTATAATTTCTGCATTTGTTGCGAGATAGTTCTGTTGTACAAGCTAATGAATATATATGATTTTTATATAAATACTTCTTACTTAAGCTTATAAATAAATGTGAAGACTGATGGGCTAAATGACAAACAAATACTAACACAACTAACAACACAACAAACTGGAAATGAAGCAAAAACATTCAACAATAGGAGTGGGAGGAAGCAGATAAGCTTATTCCACTCTGGTAAATAACAACAGTTTTTATAGTCATTATATCAGAGTCACATTCATTATTAATAATAACCACTAAGCATTACATTATATCATAATGAAACAATAATAATAACAATAATGATAGACAAGATAATAATAATACTCAGCATATACACTAATATCACCTTAAAGAGCAATACATGTTTGTAATGAAGCTGTATCATCTACAGTAATAATGATTAACAGCTGTTCTACCCGATAGGTTTTAGACCAAGCTCCTCCTGGTACTCCTGGACTCTGGCTGCGTACCCCACCATTGGAGGGAATCACACATCATTCCAATACCTCAAAAAGTCACACGCTAAAGACCTTAATCACTTCAGACCTGTTGCCCTCACATCTGTGTGGAGAGAGTTGTGTGTACCCACCCCTCAAGCATAGTGGCAGCCCGGCTGGATCCCCTCAAGCGCAGAGTGGACCATGCATGTTTGACTCTTTTGGACACTGGAGAAGCAGCTGGATTCGACACATCCCCACACCAGGATTTTATTTATGGACTTTTCTTCAGCATTTAACAGTGTTAACACCAACATTTTAAGTTAATAAACCAGTTTTCTCTCCATATAGTTTCATCCCAGCAAACAAGCAATGATTGACTACCTGTGCGGGATGGCTTTACACTGTAACTTGCAGGTTTATGTAATTATCATCACTGCCTTCACCATCCACTTAGGCAACTTATTATGTCTAATGATCTAGTGTTTGTCTCATACAAGCACAGATGACGGGGTTAATGCACTCTCAGAAAGCAGCATGCTTGTTTGTTATAACTGCTGCTTCCTCATCACCTCCCATGCTAAGTAGGCTGCAGCAGATCACCCTACTTTAACACAAGGTTCAGCTTTTCCTTCAGGCTTAATGTAATAAATAAGAGCTCTGTAGGTTTAGAAATCAAGGTCATACTGTGTCTTTTAAATCTAGGACAGTTCCCATCATGACATGAGCTGTTCATCCACCTCATGTTAAAAAAAACAACCTTGCACCACAATGACAAATGACACTGCACAGCTGGACTGCTTGTAGCAGGGCCTTTAGATAAGTTGATATATATGGGAAAACTGTTTGTTTGAAATAGTAAAAAAAGGAAATGCAGACATGTATGTGCAAGCAGGAGCAATATGAGCGATCCACTGGAGGAGCCTGGGTCTCATGTTGCACCCACTGCAGCATCAGTGCTTTTGATTGATGAATATGGGATGTGAACTCTTGAACAGCCACCCCACTGGAGGCATCTCTGAGCCGTTTACTGCAGTGAAATTAATGGACCGTTGAGAATATTTTTCTTTCTTTTGTGTGCTCACTTTGTGCCCCTCCAGTAAATTCCTCAGAGAGACCTCATCCTAGTTACCCAGATTACGTCACCGCCTGTAAGTGGTCGATTCAAGCTCACATGCAACTTTCAGTGGAGAGAATTTCCCTCTCAGCAGAAAAAAATTTCAAAATATCAACCTTTCATACGCAATAAATGCTTTTAAGAAATTGAAAACAAAAGGGAGCAGTGTGTGAGGAATATCCTCGACACACAAATGAGCACGGTGAATGCATGCAGCACTCGGAAAACATCTCTGTAAACAAGCGCTGGTCTCTGTTGGTGGCCTTCTCTGTCAGATACTTCTCAGCAGGGTACAGTCAGATCAGCAGCGTCTCGCTGTCGCCTTGTGAACATCCTCGTTTCATCGTGTTCAAACAGTGGGAAGCCTCGCATCTTACCTCAGAGAAAACAGGAAGTCACACAAGCTGCTGTGTTGCCACCAGAAAGCAATCTGAGACCATGAAACGTATCACAGGCTTAATGTGGATTATACCTCCAACCCATGTCTCACGGGAATACTCATAATAAGTATGTTTGTCCGCATATCCTCAAGGAAGAGCAACAATCTGTCAGAAATTTGTTTGAATGACATGAATTGAATGAGATGGGTCTGGAAGCTGCATAAATGTTATTTATATAGCTCTTTTCATACTAAAGAGCAGCACAAAGGGTTTCATATAATAACAATAATTACTAGGGCCGGGACGATATGCTTTCGATTCTTTTACAATTTGTTTGGCTGCCGATTCGGTTTAAATTGTGATTCTTGTGATTTTTCGATATTGCCGATTTTTGTGATATTCAGTTTGCTTTTTTAACCCCAGTTCATGTGAAAAAACTGAATCAGGAACAATATTTCCCCAAAAAACTGCACATCACATGTGAGTCAGTTTTATTCAGCAGGAATATATTTGAAGCAACTGAAAATGAAGCATTTAAATTTAAAATGTAAAATTTTTCGAAATTTATTTTTTTGAAAAAAAATAAATCTATTTTTTTAACAAATGAATCAATTTAAAAATTGTGAAATAAAAAAAAATTGTGATATTTATGTGAATTGATTTCTTCTCCCACCCCTAATAATTACATATCAAACTCAAATAATTTCAACATCAAATTATGGTCATGAGCTCTGGGTAGTGACCGAAAGAACGAGATTGTGAATACAAGCAGTTGAAATGAGTTTCCTCAGCAGGGTGGCCGGGCTCTCCCTTAGAGATAGGCTGAGAAGCTCGGTCATCCGGGAGGGGCTCAGAGTAGAGCCGCTGCTCCTCCACATCGAGAGGAGCCAGATGAGGTGGCTCATGCATCTGCTTAGGATGCCTCCTGGACGCCTCCCTGGGGAGGGATTTCAGGCACGGGGTAGACCCAGGACACGCTGGAGGGATTATACCTCTCGGCTGGCCTGGGAGCGCCTCGGGATCCCCACGGATGAGCTGACTGATGTGGCCGGGGAGAGGGGAGTCTGGGCTTCCCTGCTTCGGCTGCTGCCCCCGTGACCCAATCCCTGATAAGTGGCAGAAGATGGATGGATAGATGGATAGATGGATGGACATCAGATCAAAATATAATATAAGCCTCCACATATGCAATTTTATAACCAAACCAAATTAAAAACACACACCTAATCATTCCTAATCTCTCACACACTCATACACATATAGCACACAAAGCTCCACCCATCCACCAATCCCATTTTACACAGACAAACTCCAACCCCTAATATAAGGCGTGATGCTGCTGGGAGGAAGCGATATCTCTGGGATCCATCCCACCCATGACCACAGAGGCCGCCACCACAGTAACCACCCAGATCATGGCCGGCCAGGTCCCACACAACAACCATTAGGACCCCACCAACCACAAGGGTGATCACCCAAGCAGCCCTGCAGATTGAGCAGGCATAGCCCCCGGCGTGGAGGATCCTAATGAGGAAAACACTTGGGTTTAACTAAAACGTTAAAAAGTTATAGATCAAATAAACCTAAAAACGATGGGAAATAAAGAAATAGATTAAAAAAGAGCGACAAGTATAAAATCATATGTAATAGAGTTTATAAAACAAAAAAAGTAAAAAGGACATGATTACACTTGTAAAAGATAGATATAAAGAAGTAGTAATGAAGAAGAAAACAAAATAGAACAAGAAGAGTAAATGACTCATGAAATGAATTTCATAAGAAACACATTCAATTAAAAGCCGAGGTAAAAATAATAAAAATCTTTGAAAGATTAAAGAAAAAATGAACGTTTTTCAAAACTCTGTATACAGCTGAAATACTGCCTCTGCTTAAAATGAGGTGGGGGGTCAAGGGGCGACCCAGGGCCCAGAATAGTGAAATCCTATATTATAAAGAAGATGCTGAGGATGCTCATGGTTGGTACCCTCTCCATCCAAATCCCCTTTCACCACCACTACCACCCATCCCCCACCCCAAAAAGGTTATTATTGTTATTGACATGATGATATTGGTAATGATAATAATTATTACTATTACTATTTGACTTATTTATATACTTATTTCCTCATTTTTATTAGTATTATTACTATAGCCATTATTATGGCAACTAGAATGGTGATGATACATTTGTAGACATCATTATCATAAAATTATTTATATAATTTAGTTACCTTTTTTACTTCCTCCTTATTTACACCCTTATTGTTTATTGCCATTATCATTATCCCTATGACAACCAAGATTAGGATTATGTTTTGTTTGTACATTTTATTATCATTTTAAAATGATGTTTTTATTTATTTAACAAAATTTAAGTTGAGTGTTGGTTTAACCTCAGACCATCTATCCATTGGTTTAAGCTCTTCAACATCAAGCTTGTGCTTTGACAGAAAATAAACTGTGGGCACTTTTATAAACCCCTCGGGTGCTTCCATTTGCCCACAAGGTATGAAAGGTGTTCTTCCAGATTATGCTTCATATTTTTCTGCTGGCTTTCCATCAAATGGACATATGAGGCAGTCTAAGACTCTGGAGAGGGCCTGATCTCTGGTGAGCTGCAGGCTGATCTGCTCTGTGACCCGAACTGTATGAAGCCTCTTGATTTAAAGTCCGGAATGGGGAAAGAAGAAAAAAAAAAAACCTCGAAGTGACTTTCACCATGAGATGGGGGGAAAAAGGAAGGAGGAAAAGAAGAACAGAAGAGTTAAAATCCAGATTGAGTTAAAGTAGCAAACCAGTGCCATTGTTATCTTGGTAGCAGATGAAGAATGAATGGTGTGTATGGTTTGTGATTAATGGAGGTGGTTGTCAATAAGACAATGCAGGTGGGATATTAATTCATCAGTCTGACAGAAAGCTCCGTCTGTAATTGGAGGATGTTCCATCAGGATGAGGCTCACATACAAATAGCTGGAAATAAAGCTGAGAGTTATGTTCAATGTCACAACACGAGAGGATATTAAGTTTTACATAAATATCTCGAGGTGAATTTAGTTGGTGTGGTTTTTAAGAATTCATTTTTTTCACCAAGCAGTTATTAGACGGCGACTATCTGCTTTTGCTCAACATGCATATCACAAAGTGTTCGTAATCATCTGCAGAGTTCATGCAATAAATCATTCTTTCTTCAAATGTGAGAAGAACCCGATTCAGACAAGAAGCCTACAAACATCCTTTCCATTATTTCAAAGGTTGTGATATGAATATTCCTCCGGTCTTTGTGCCGTTTCCACCTCTCTCCATCAGAGTGTGAGGCTTTGTGTTTCTCCTCTGTCACGTCTGCACACCCTGATCGCACAGACGAAGGTGAAATAACAACAACCTCTTTAACACCACAGTACGTGATGGTGTAACATAATATGTGGCGACCACGGAGGCGATGCCAGTGGCAGCTTTGTCATTCCACTCAAGTGCAGCACGAACGCATGAAACCACCAGACTGGTTTGATTCACAAGTGTGGCTATTATTCCATTTCCTGTTGGGAGTGTTGGGAGTAATGCGGAGCGTTGTACTGCATTAGAATACTCAGACTTGATTTGTTGTGATGGGGAACATAATGCATTAGGTTTGCAAAGCATCAATTTTCAGCAGGCACATTTTTGTTACCGTTAGTTACCTCGAGGGCTGCGCAGCCCGTACAGAATAACCACATGTGCTCCACGCATGTTCCTCATGTATGTGCAAACATGGGGTTTTGGAACATTTCCATGTGATGAACATGTGAATTACATGTGATTCGTGATCACATGTGGTTCACATGTTCCTCTTATCTGGATCACATGAACATTTTCACGTGTTTGCAACCACATGTCATTGACACACGTGGTTCACATGTGAATCACATGGGGTTTATATGTTTTTCACATGTGGTTAACACATATGGTTTACATGCGAACCATATGTTCTTGACATGTTCTTCACATGTGGATCACATGTTTGCAAGCACACGTGTAGCGGTTGGTGATACTGCATTTTTGGTTATCGATCCGATACCAAGTAAATCCAGGGCAAGTATCGCCGATACTGATACCGATACCGATACCGATACTTATACTTTTCTGCTTGAAATTTCACAATCATTTAATGATTTTACCTTTAATAATTGATCATAAATATGATCACAATGAAACACAATATAAAGTTTTTTGTCAAATAAAACATTTTTAAATAATAAACTGAACGGCCGAACAGAGAAATTTAAATCGTTGCATTTTTATTTACAAACAATATGAAATAACATCAACAATTTATAAAAGTTTTAAAATAACTCTGTTCTACCCTTTTATCTCACACAATTGTTCAAGAAAAATAAAGTCAACAATGCAAATTAGCTTAATAAAAGCAAAACCTGCTATTCAATTAGCTCTCATTCATATTCTACAAAAAAGTATTGATCTCATCATGCTGCGATACTATCCTTGGTATGGATAGTATCAATATTTGGATCAATCTGCCCATGTGGTCATATGTGAGCTTCGTGTGGTTTTTATGTCTCAACACATTTACTAAACGTGTCATTATCAGGATGTACAGAATCTGTGTCATGAGTAACAAACAATACATGTCCTGTTACTAATGTGATCTGTTGTGTTCTCAGTTCATACATATGCGGGAGGCAGACACTCTCTCTACCTTCAAGATCAGGCTTAAAACTTTCCTTTTTGATAAATCCTATAGTTAGGGGTG
>JBBBVU010000022.1:22712089-22733221 GCA_037177055.1 Atherinosoma microstoma | reverse complement strand
ACGGGCAAAAAAAAAACGCAAAATTTTACCCGTGATTCAGCCGCGATACGCCCGTGAAAGGCAGTGTGACCGGGCCTCAACACTGCATTAGCCGAGCTCTGACGTGTGCTTCACTGTAACCGATGTACCAGAAATCGTACACTGACAAATGTTCTGTGTTGTTTGCAAACTCAGATTAGATTTGCTCATTTTTCCAACGCATCAATTTTTTTGCCGAATTAGAAAAAAAAAGATGAATTAATCGTAATTAACACATTAAAGTCCCACTCCTAATTTATACATTTATCATCAAGTCCATCCAATCAGGTGAACAAAACATGGTCTACTCTAGTTGGTTCAACCATCGCTGATTGTTTGACACTGTGTGATTAGCATGCTAGCAACAGACTCAGTTTACACTAGTCTGACTCTTTATAGAGACAACCTCATGTTGAATAAACCTGCTTGTCCCACGGACTGCAATCTGTAACTTATCCAAAAATGATGTTTGTTCCTTTGCTTAAGAGTCAATGTTAGCTAATTTTGCCATACTACCGAACATTAGCTTGTCATTAATCAGCTGTAGAGATAAGATGCAAGTAGAAAAAAGAAACAGAATCAAAGTAAGGTTTACACTGAGAATATAGTTGTAATTATATAGTTGTGATGTTGTAATTATGTGTTTGTCTCTTGTATCTGGCCTGGTTTATTTGCTGAATCAGCAACTATGCACGTTTGAATCGGCTGGTGTGTTGATATCCGCTTGCTAGCGTGTGACGCGGTGCGTAAAGTGAAACTCAGCTGTAAAGTCACACGGCGTCCCGGAAGCAAAAGTTGTGAAGTGTGGTTTATCTTCCTTGTTATGCTGTCGGGCAGCAACGGCTCTGGAAATGTACATGATAAATGTCATTATACCATCAAATGAGTCGAGAGTTTTAAGGTCAAAAGTTACCTAGAGCATCTTTAATGCAAAAAACTGTGAAAAATGCTAAACTTTTTCAGAGTTCTAAGAGGAAACTCAATGAATAAAGTAAATATCTTAAAGTAAAACTGGTGTCATGACACAAATCTGTTTCACTGTCATTTCTAGCGCAGGTGGATGTTTCTTAATGCAATCCAAAAGGTTAGGTGGTGCAAAAATGCAGGAAATTGGTTCTGAATTGCTTCTTCCCTCCTCCAAGACCCCCGCAAATGATGTATCTCTCCAAGTTTTCACTCCCACACATGACCTTGCATCCTCTAAAACTTTTATACCTGAAGTTACATTCAGATGACTTCAATATTGCTTACTTCCATTACTGAGAAAGGAAGCACTGACGGCTGTAATTTCCCCCAAATAGGATCTAAATACAGGTCCTGTTATAGCTGAGGTAAAGGGCTATCATGTAGGGCCAGACTAGTGATGAACTGGATGTGCTAAGTAGGAACGACAAGTATTAAGAGTAAAAAAAGGTCTGACTGTAAAAGAGTCCAAACAGCTTTCCCTTCACGTTAACATTTTCCACAAGGTCACAGGTATCGACTTGCATTTCCAGACATAATGATCCCAAATGGAGCCGTATGAAGAGCAAACAAACAGGGAAAAAGAAACAGAAGTGGCCGTTTACTTCCATCTAACAGATAATCTAGATTAAAAGGCACCATTACCGTTTAGCAAATGTTTGTTCAATCACGTTTTGAGATTGCTCTTTCAGTCTTGAGCATCAAAACGCATCGCAGAGCAAAGACCATCGTTGATTACATTGTTTACTGCCATAAACAACAGTTTTTATGTTTATCTTTTTCCCTATTCAAACTGAGCTTCTAGTTTCTCTGATATCTGTCTCATTAAACATGAAATTGACTAAATTAGTTACATTATCTTAATAAAATGCTGAATCTCTGTATATACTGTATCATTTCTTTATACTCCCATAATCGATGTATTGTGTGAAAGAATGGGGAATTACTTATATTACAGAAATGAGTGATAACAATCAGAAGCTAAACAGCACACGGCTCAAACCCAATAGTTGTTACTTCTGCAGACAGATAACTGGAAAGGGATACCCTGTACATTAAAAATAACAGGATACCCTGTACATTAAAAATAGACATTAAAGATGCACTACGTAACTTTCCAACCTTAAAACTGCGTTCTAAACTCATTTGATGACGCAGTGACATTTATTATGGACATTTCTGTAGCCGTCCCTTCACACTTGACATTGTTTTCTCCCAGGGCACTGCGTAAGGTTACAGCTGAGTTTGGCTTTAATTTACGCGCTAGCAAGCAGATATCAACACACCGGCTATTTAGAATGCACACACTGTGGCTGATTCAACAACGAAACGTAAGAAGATATTATTGTTGGAAGAGAGGAAAAGAAAGAGAGAGGGAAACAGCAAGAGATGAGACACGAATCAAGGTAAGACTGACTTTTACTGGCTAGAGAGCTTGCATAGGCAGGTTGCAAGATGCATCCCAAATTAGCTGTCGATAGGAGGCGTCACTGAGAAAAGTTCTGAAGTGAGTCTTTAAGGGCTGTTGACCAAACGTCAGAGTCTAACAGTTTGGGAATGGAAATGTGTGGAACAAAGGCAAACTGGTGGAGACTATCAAATTCTAATGTTGTTCATGGCATTCATGTGGATTTAACTTTAACTCCACCTATGCAAATATTACTAGAGTGCCGGTGGGCTCTTTTATTCACACAGCAAAAACTACAAAAGTTTGGCGATAATGAAATCACAGGATATCTTCTTGTGGCACCCATGCCTCGTCCAGTGACAGCGGTTTAGGCTTCCCAACTGGGATTAAGAGCAAGCAGATGGTTTTAACGTTGTGCCTGAGATGTCTATTTTTTTCTTTTTCACACATCATAATTAAATGGAACAAAGATAATCAGAGCATGCCAGCTGAGAAAATTAGGTCTTACCCCATGAAACTAGGCCTGTTGCCAGCTTGTTTTTCATATTATACACTAATCTGGGTCACTAGCTTTCTCTATGCTGTGAGAGCATTTTTGAATAATGTTGCTACATATTCAAGTAATAGTAAGTTGCACTCTTGAAGTTACCTTGAACTTTTTTCCTTTAAGGCAAAAAAGAATGTGGGGTTGTTTGGTAAAGTTTACAAAGCAACAAATAGTGCAATGAATCATGAAATGAGTCCAACTCCTGCAAAAACTACCCTTTTAATTACCATCATCAGCTGCTGTACCGTTACGTTTCATGAGGCTGTCATGCAGTCTAAGTCATCACAGGTTCTTTTGTTTACTAAATCTTACCTTACCAGCTATTATAAATGACATAAAGGATTTAATCAATATGTACAACACCCATGATGTGCTTTAATAATTTGTAAACAAACAAAAATGCACAAGAACAGTCATATTTTGTAGTTTTGTAGCCTTAAAATCTCCAGTTATTTGTGCAATTACACCAACAACTTTTTCATTCATACCACATTTATCAGTTTTATCATAAAAAACAACCAAAAAAAGTCCTCTTCGACTATGAAAGACAGCACAGTCCTAAATCAAAAGGACAACAACGCTTTCATGGCTGCAAATGAACCTCACAACCGTTTAAAAAGAGTAAGTGGCTATAGAGTTATAAAGCGTGAACAGGAAATATTGCACATAGAGAAAAAGGCTCTTGGGATGACATCATTAATTAAGTGAAAAGAAGGAGCAGAAGTTTGTGAGATTAGTTGCGAAAAGTGGATGGACACATATTTGTCAAAAGCGGTCTACTCAACTGTTAACAACCCCCCCCACCCCTCACACACACGCACCCCAAAACCTACAGCATTCATATGTTTATTTTTTCTGCAAGCACTCTGAATAAAGAAAAGAAGAATCATATGTACAAAGACAAGAATTACCTCTAACTGACATCATTGAATGCAGACCTGGCATCAAAAAGTAAAGTGGCACATCAAGTTGAAGAAATACATTTCTTGAACTGAAGGTACATATGGCCAACTTTTCATATCCCTACAACGTCATTTAAAAAAAAAAAGAAAAAAAAAGAAGTCAACTTAAGAAAAAAACGTGCAACAAGACATGAGCAGCTTTTAAAATACTCATAGATTTATCTATCGTGAGACACTGCTCTCCTGCCACTGAAATTACACAGTTCATATCACAAATAACATTGTAGTCAAGTATATACAGTAGTTGACAAAGAAACAGCAATTTCCTGATCTTTCACTGGGACAATAAGGTCAATCTGTTGAGCTTTTTTCAATAAAAAGTAACCACAATTTCCCAATTATTGGCATTTTGGGGAAGGACAATGCAAGCCTGCAGATTATCCATTATAAAGGTTTTTGTTCTGATTTTTTTACCTTAAGTACACCCTCACTGGCCACGGTTACATGACTCCTTTTAATTCAGAATTAATTATTCAGAATTAATCATTTGGAATTAAAATATTCTCCTTCGCGTTTACATGGTGTTTACAGGGGCAGACGTGACGTATTTCTGTCTACAGGAAGAAAGCAAACTTCACTTCCTGCTTCTTTTCAGCTACAACATGGAAGACCACATAATAAGAACCATTTTCACTTTGATCTGGATTCTAGTTGTGAAGCAGCAGCTGGACACTAGCATACTGCTTCGCTTTCACTTGAATAGTCCTGGCTCGAGTCCAACGTTCGCTTCGGGCGGCCATACTGGAATATGGAACAGGACTAGGGAACGAGCATGCACAGGACAACCGGAATTAATTTCATGTGGAATGAACGTAAACATGATCGATGAATTATTCAATTTGGTTTTAAAATCAGAATAAACCAGCAACTTACTCCGGATTTAAGTTTAATTCGGAACGGTCATTTTCATTCGGAATTAGGTGTTCACAAGATCATTTTAATCTTTTTAAAGAGGATTTAATGTTTATTCTGAATTAAAGGAGAATTAAAACTCTCATGCTAACATGGCCAGTGTCTGGATTCTCCTGCAGAGGTCTTCATGGGTCGTAAATTGTACAAGATGGAAGTAGCTTCCATGAATTCTTTTGTGGATTGCCATTTTAAGTGTTTAAATTTTTAAGTGTAAAAATTTGAGTGAAAACCTGGAGACATTACACATCTAGTCTATGATGGTAGCTCACCCCAAGTGGCCCCTCCTAGAATAATCCATTTCAGAGTTTCCCTTAAAGGGGAATTGCAAGAGGAGAAGATGTGGAGATCTATGCAAGTCTGTATGATCATCATATTACATCTTTAATCTTTAAAACAGTGTTCTTACGCGTAGATTTTATATTTGTGGATGTGTGACTAGTCCTCAACCTTCCGCCAATCGTGAGGTTTGCTGCATTTTACGTCAGAATCAAATATTGTTGTTTAAACTTGCATATCTCAAAGATTGGACTTCAAGAGAGTTGCTGTATTAGCCACCTTCGGGATGATAACACATTGAAATAAGTTGTTTTTTTAAACTTTTGCATTGTTTCTTTGCTTCGTTTTAAAATCTGATGCGCAGTGCTACTGACATGTTGAATCAGCTGTGCATACCTAATCTCAGTTTTTGTTCCAGGATATGAACATGTCTATTTTCATTTGTGATGGATGGTATTTTTTAAAAATATGGATATACAGAAATAAACTAGTTTTTCAAGCTACCATCAAGTGGTTGTTTAAGGAACTGCAGTTTTTGGCACATCCACCATGGCTTCATGTTTCTTCCTCAGAGGTTGCCATTTCTTCTCTCTTTGGCAATGATTATGGTACACTGTGGGTGAGTCCATTTGGGACAACACTGGATTAAACACAGTGACACAAACTGAGACCTTCAAAATTAAAACAAAATACTACCAACCTGATTAAAACTTCCCTGGCTCAATTTGTGAATCAAATCTTTATTAGAGACCAGACTATACTGTACAGTGCATCAATATAGTTGAGCCCATTTATGAAAAGGGTGTGTTCACACTTGAGAGGTTTAGTTTGATTAAAACTAACCCTGGTGCGACCGAAGAAGCGTGAATGTGTCAAGATTGAAGTAATTTGGTCTCATTCTGGTCACGTACGAAGTGACTGAAATGTGAATCCAAAACTGACCAGACACAACCTACAGTACTTGATTATTTTAAAGTTAATTCATTCTTCTAATGTAATCACAGTTGTGATTTAACATAGGTATCACACTCCACCATTTCTTTTGATGATATCATAATCTATTGAAATGTTTTACCAATGGTCTCCTAAAATACCAGTGTATCACTTATTGAATCCAAAGGATAGGGGTTAGATTTATCCCAACATTTGGCCACACAGAGATCAAATTAGACATATTTGCTTAAGTTTTGTCCACATTGTGACACCGTAGCCCTGCTTCTCCCTTAACCTGCATGTGCAACCCTTGCCAATAGCTTTAACAACGGTGGTTTACAGTGCAGAAGCAAAATCTTCTGCTTCTTCACAAGCACCATCAGCAAAAAATGGACATGGCAGCACATGTGCAATTTATGCTCATGCATGTCTTTTTCTGCGCATTTGGTGCATTTCTGTGGTAGCATTACATCGCCACTTACAGGCCTGGCACGTGCACTACGGTATCCTTAGTGGATGTGTGTGGACGCACACATTTCTTGAAACAATTTTGGAAAACATTTTTCAAATAAGGTCTACTCCATCTCTGTTTGGATGATGCCTTAGTTTACACAGTATATATAAAAGAAGCAGTCTAATGACTGTATCTGCAGCTATTTTATCAGGCATTTGTTGGTTCCATGAAAGAAAAAACACCAAAACGAATGCGAACGGCGAAGTGGAGCAGGACTACTTTCTGCTTTGGTCAAAACCAGGGAACTACAGGTGTGAACACACCCTAAAAGTAAGAAAAGTTATATCCCCAATGATTGTTTTAAAGTTTGAGACTTTAACATTTTTATTTTTTGAGGTATATGCACTGTATCATCCATCGCTTTACAGATTCTTACTGCTGGTTCTGCTCGTAATCACTAATATTGCACAGAAAGCTAAGATTAGACATATGAAAAAAGCATGATTGTTCATTTTAAGAGCATATGGGATCCTATCCATAAGGCATTGATTTAATGAAAACATCCGGACAAACATTTCACAGTTTAATTGATGCTTGATTGACATGTGATTATGTTGTCTTCTTTAATACTGATTGATTCAGTCAGCGTCATACCAGATCTAGCGTACTACTCTGCCAATTTGCTCTTCAACACAGAGTACCTGATATGTAAAGATGAAAGGAGCTGACCAGAAAGAAACCAGAAGGGTTGTCTTCATGGATAACAAAGCACAGAAAAATAAAGGCTATGAATGGAAATCAAGCTAATTCAAATGACCACGAGCCTCTGTTCTCACCAGTGAATTCATAAATGCAGCCTGAAGCTGCCAGTCAACATTGGTTAGAGGTTGTTTCATACACAATCATCTTATGCCACAAGCACAGTTTGAAAAGAAAGAAAATACTCCCAACATACATACATATTAGATCCACATAATTTGCAGACATCAGTGGAAATAATACTAATTCGGGAACTCTGCCTTATCTAAAATAAAATAAAAAATTAAATGGAAATCTATGATAGATTCCACTAGGGAGAAAAAACAAAAACAAAGAGGGCCCGCTTTTCTTGTTTAATGCTGCTAATAAAGCTTATTTACAATCATCTATTGTACGCAACAGAAATAGCCTGTTTTCACTAACAGCATAAGCTGATATGTTCTGGCCGGTCACCAAAGAAAAGAGAAGAAAACTTAATCCAAAAGAATGGGAATTCATTAATTGTGCTTTTTAACCCACAAATCCACTTCATTGTCGAAATGGGACAGTTTCAAGAGGCACCACTTGAAGTGCTTTCAGCAGTTAATGAGAATCTCTAAAGCTATAACAAGGACTGAAAATACAAATAGTAAATATAGTTTATTTATATATTTATAAAGTTGATACAATTCCCTTCGGGTCTCATGTCCAGTTTAAAAAATATTTCCGTCATGTTGTCAAAAGTCTGACATAAAGGTCTTTGTGTCGATGCGCAAAGCCCTTAAGATGCTCTAAGAGAGAAATGTCTTTGCCAGGGTTGATCCTAGGTACCCAAAATCTGGATGAAACAGAAAGCTTGTGCTAAAAAGCGGGAAGAGTTTTAATGTAGGAAGTTGTTTTAACAGAAGACCGAAATGCTCTGCTGAAACTTGCTGACATTGTGGGTGTCTGCTGACGCGAGTGGTGTGTCTCAGAAATCCTTCCACGCTGCCGTTAAACAGTTACCTCGTTCTTACTGGCAGTGCGGTATGTGTGGTGGTGGCCAGGAATGTACTGTAGGTGGTCCACCGTGTGTGTTCGTCGGGAAGCAAATGCCTGCCTCTTGGATGTGGATGGATGATGGTTGACCATCAGCGTGTTGTAGGAGTCATTAGAGGCACTGGGTTGAGAGTGCATCTTGGTCATCTTGTGGCGGTCCATAACAGGCGTCGTTGGAAGCAACATGTCTGCGTGAGACATGGCCCGGGCCATGGCCTTCTCCCGGAACTTGTCGCGCCTCATTGCCGGAGACAGCAAGGGATCCTGGGAGTGTAGGCGGTCCGCTGAAAGTAGTTGCTCCTTTGATAGGTTGCGACTGCTTCCGTACGCCGCGGCTGCCATGGCACCGTATGACGATAAGCCGTAATCTCCACGTCGCGGCGTCCTGGGAGGAGACAGGACGTGGTCCTGGGACATGGCCCTCTGAACCCGACGGGGACGCTGCCGTTGCTGGTGCTGCTGGTGCTGCTGGTGCTGCTGGGGTTCTGCATTCAGCTTCACCATGTGGGTAGGTCCCCGGCCACCAAAGTCAGGATGATGATGTTTTCTTGGGTAGTAGTCATCTATGTCTTTATCACCTATGGAATCAGAAAAGATAGGTCATCAGAAGGAGACAGCAACATCAACACTTGGTGATTCGCCTTTGGACAAACTATGAATATGAAGCAAGTTTGACATCTTTAGTTTTGTCCAGATGTAGCTAAAGACTAATGAATTACATGCTTTTTCTCTCTAGTGGCATACATATTCTAACCCAATGGTCACTATAGTGTTGCCATAAAGGAAGTCATTTATGGACACTGACTGAGAAAGGGAAGGAATTTTCAGAAATACCTGCCAGGTAACAGCCAAGTTTAGCCAGTTAAACCCCTACCGCACAAAGCCAGATGGGAGATATCTGAAAGCTACTTCATCACAAAACCTACTCTTTTGCTCTAAAATTCTAGTATAACAGCTAACCGGTTGAGGACTTACCATAATTTACAATCCTCATATCTAAAACATACCTGTCACTGCAAGTACAAGACACTAACTGGTCAGACTTCTTTTGCTTGGCCATGAGTGCTAAGCAAGTTTGGAAAGGGGTTTCTTGTGAACATGATCTTCAGAATCCAGCTGCTTCACAGGGCAAGGGTTAACTCTTTCAGATCTTTACCTCTTTACCAATTTCAGCCTTCAATTGGTCACCCTGATCGCTCTAAAAGCTTGCCTTTGACAGAAATCATAGCTTTGAACCTGACAAAACAGACACTCTCACAATCATGAATCCAGCTGCCTTGCACAGTGGTACATAAGCCCCAAAAGAAAATCTCTCCCCAGCCTTGTGACTTGATACCGGATTGGAAGGTAGTCTCTTTTTATGTTTGCGTCCACTTGTCTTTAGCATTGTTGCATAGACTTGAGGGGTATAGATCCATGACTAGGTGAACCCTAACAGGCCAGGCTAGTAGCTTTTAACAAGATGGTACCAAAGCCTTGTTTGCGGTTTTTCATCAGCAAGGAGAGTTCCAATCCTAATTTCTCTCCTTGGGCCAAATATTTGGTTGTATCCCTCCATTTTGAAGGAATGATGTGCCACATTTCCCTTTGGGGTGGGGGGGTGGGGGGTCAAGGAGAAGTGTTTCTTTTAGCTATCTAAGTAGCCCCAAACACTCCAGCTGAAGGATTTGATGAACATTTCTCTTTGACCCCTCCATACAAGACCACCTTTTCCCTTCAAAATGGAGGTGTAGGTCAAGAGGGTGTTGAGCTAAGTTGTTCTTTTTTTTGGGTTTATTTCTAGAACACAATGGATGGCTACCCATGAAAACTTATTGCAGTAGTTATTAGTGAACACAAAAGTCAAACAGCTGAAGGACTACACCAAATTTCACCATGTTGAGATGGAAAAGAATGATGGGGATTGTTTGAATGCTTGTCTCTTCCAGAAAGATGTCATGCTTGGGTAATAGAAGGTCACCTAATTCCCCCCCCCATAAGGAGGTTTTCATGTCGATTGCTCTGTGCATTCATAATGAAGGTGGGCCAACTCTGGCCTGTGGCGATGTGTTCCAGCCTTTTTCCCCCGCAGGGTTGGTTGAGATGTGTCATTATGGCAGAAAATGTCAACCAAATTCAACCAGGGTTACAATTATGACAATCAGCAAAGCTCATAGCTCCATGGTGATCTGTGTGGTAATGAGACTAAAAGCATTTAGTCCACAGATTCTTTATTCTACTTCTGAATTTATGAAGGTAGCACTGAGTTTGATGTGAAAGGCTTCTTATAAATTTTGAATCAGGGTAAAATATATTGTTTAAAATGCACTTTTTCTTTCTTCATAATTACCTTTGCTGACATTTGATTTAAATCCTTTTTTTTATGTGCATACAAACACTACACGGTTTACAGTTTACAAGACTGAAGGATTTAAGATTACCTGTGTCCAGCTCTGATAAAATACGACACTTTACTATTAACATGATTGCATTGGGCCGATGGGTCTTAAAACATACAGAGGAGCCACAGGCACAGTAAATTGCTAACAACGGCTAATTAAACTCCAGCTCCCACTTTGCTCGATTGCATTCAGTACAACCACTATATTTATGTGTCAGCTATTGATCACAGAAGACTGTAATCATGTAATGCACTAACACTCATGAAACTGCTGGAACATCAATTATAAAGCGATCTTTAGGGGTTTGGAGCAAGGAAGGTGGAATTTAAAAGTGTGTGTGTGTGTATGTGAGTTGGGGTCTAGCAGTATAATTTAGATTTTTCTTTCTGGGAGGATTAAAGACTTGGCTTGTATGTTCTGAATGGTGTTTTAATCCTTTTTAGGGTGATTAAGGTGAAAGACAACAGAGCCTCAGTTTTGCTGCCTCCTTGGAGGAGTTAAGCAGGTTATTTTAAGCAGCGTCCTCAATCTCTGCCACGTTGACGTTGGTGAAGGACAGACGGGGTTCAAAAGTTTCTCTCTCTCCTAAATGTTAAATTATATTTGCAAATTTTTTGATGACAAAAAAGTGAGCTAATTTAATTTAGTAATGATCATCTCTCCAGATGGTTAAATTAAATTAGCAACTAATTATATAACTTTTAGGCATGTTTCTCACTCATGCTTGAACCCTTGGTTTAACCTTTTTTTTTTTTTGTAGGGGGTTTCATCGAAAGGACGACTTTACCCGCTTGTTTGACAAATTCTGCTGGGCGTCCTGTCTCCAACTAAAGCTGGTTTGTAGTTCAGTGTGATTTGTCTCTGTGATTTCCTGTGTGTGGACAAGGTTTCAGCAAGATAAGAGCAAAGCCCTGAGTTGATAAGAGAAAAGGCAAAGCTCTGACAGAAAATTCTACTGACGCATGTTTTTCACTCACATAACCAGGCTGTGAAAAAAGGGACCAATGACATATTTAAATGCCTTTCTCCTTGTGCATTTTCTCTTAACATTCAAGCACTCTTTGGTTGTATTGATTTAAAAATTGGCTACGCAGTCATTCCTGCAAAATAAGCTTCTGAGAATAGGTACAGCACAAGTAGTCAGACAAAGGTTGAAGCAGTTTTTTCGTTGATAAATTATTTTAAATGCAGCAAAACTTCTTGAGGCTGATGGCAACTTTTATTCTTTTTTAGAAAGAATTACAGGAAATACATCCGTTAAATGTGATAGCTCAGCTTAATAATACAACTGCAAACAAACTGCAGTTAAATCAACAACAACATAGCAAACAGCAGATGCTCATGTCTGTTTATTAGAGTGGGTTAAAGGACATAAACGTTCTGCTTTCAGGCTTAAAAGAAAGCGAAACGTGCTTCTCATTTAAATAGTCATTTAAATCTGGTAATGGAAACACCTACATTTAAAAAAACCTCAATATTGCTTAAAAGTTTTTACACTCTGAGGTGGTTTTTCAGACGTATCGATACAGAAGTATTTCGCAAAAGTGTAATGGAAACACTTTTTCCGCATTTCCACTTCACCGGATGTGACGTAGGAGGTCACATGACGAGTTCGTTTAAAGTAAAGATGTATGTACGGTATGTATGTATGAACGGAGGAGGAGACGGGAACCTTTTTACAAATAATTAACAGAAAAATAGAACCGGCATCCTTGATAACAAACAACAGCGAAATGCTCCAAAACATAAAATGTTTCGTATCTCCATCTTCCTCAGAGAGGAGTCTTGCGAGATGAGAATTTACCATAATTACGGCTTATGGGCTAAACACAATTCAATGGAAACATCGACAAATCGCAATTGTACTTTGTCAAAATTATTGAAATATCGCTTTTATTTTGCGGAAAACTGAAATGGAAACGCAGCTACTGTTACGATAACTTGTACAAACAGTGCCCCCTGCTGGCCAAAACGAAAAATGACATGAAGCACATCAATCCTGAACTGCAACTTGACAGATTTTGATTGTCATTGTAAAGTTTTTTCTATTTGTCTTTTATTCCATGTCTTGAAACACTGCTTCCCTTTTCTGAATCAGCTTTGCATTCTCACATAAAGTTTAATATTCTGTATGTTAAATTACAATATTCTGGTTTCTGCGGGATAATCTGCGAGTGTCTGATATCTGCATGCATGCTTTGCCTTTGCTTCTATCATCTAGAAGCAATCAGAGAGCGCAGACCTCTGCTAACCCGTCGTAATTTCCTTTTTTGCCAAAGATTGTGGGAATTATTTTTGAGTAAGAAGCTCTAATGGCAAAATTATCCCTATCTCCCCATAGTAAAGAATCCTTTAAAAATGTCCTGGATCCAGGC
The DNA here is from genome assembly GCA_037177055.1 of Atherinosoma microstoma. Taxonomy (NCBI): domain Eukaryota; kingdom Metazoa; phylum Chordata; class Actinopteri; order Atheriniformes; family Atherinidae; genus Atherinosoma; species Atherinosoma microstoma. Next base: position 22,720,216 of record JBBBVU010000022.1, on the reverse strand, counting down.
GGTGATCCGGACCACTTGTTCATTATTGTATTTCCGAGATTTCATGATAATTTAATCAAAATCCGTCCATTACTTTTTGAGTTATGTTGCTAACAGACAGACAGACAAACCGACGCCGCGGAATACATGACCTCCGCCTCGGCAGAGGTAATAAAATGATCCAATAAAATTTTGACGATGTCCTTTTTCCCAGCAAACATTTATATGATTAACAGGAACTTTGTATCTGTTCTTTCTCTCGGCTGTGATATAAGTATGTAAATTAGTCCGTTAAAAAGTAGAAAAAGGATTTTGTAGTCTAATAAAAGCTCATTTTCAATCCTCTTCTTAGCCTATACCACTTGGTTCTAGTCCTTCATTTTTCATAGGTAAAGAGCCTTTTTTTCTTTTTGTGATCAATAAGTGGTGGACATTTATCCATCCAAATGGTCCCCAAAGACCCTGACTCAAGAGATTGATCTTCGATCCTTCAAGACAATGGGCAATTGATCTTTGTAAAATAGAAAGGTGCGGCCAAGTGGTAGTGCCAAAGAGAGGAATTAGTATTGGACCAAAGAAGAAAAAGTATTCAGATACTTTATTTTAGTAGGAAGACAAATGAGACAGGATAAATAACACAAGTCCTCCAATATAAGTTTTACCCAAATACAGGTACTTAACATATACTAATGCACGGTAACTTTTAACTTATCTTGCTTTCAAGCTTTTTAATGATTGTTTTTGTTTGTTTAAATGATTTTATTGTAATTCTAGCTGCTTTTTATCTGTAATGCTTTTAATGTTTTATGTAAAGCACTTTGAATTGTTTTGAAACTGAAAATGTGCTGTACAAATAAACTTGCCTTGCCTAATGTCTATATGAAATTACAAGCACTGCAGTATGTCTTCCTAAAAAGTCTTTATTTACTTTTTTCCACTTTAATCTTAGAGAATATGGCTCTGGTTCACATTGGCTCCTCCAGGGTTACAGTTTTATGCTTTATATGTGGTCTAAACCACCAGCCTCACCGGCCATTTGGTTACCTACTTTCAGTACAAATAAAAATATTTCACCTTAACCTTCAGGCACACGACAAGTTGTACTTGGATTTCTGCAGGGATTTCACTGAAGTATTTGAAAAGAGTATTTACTATATTATTAAAAAGTAATGTGTCACAGCTGAAGTAAAAGCCCTGTCAGTATCATTGCCTCACAGGAAATAGGAGCCTCTTCAGAATGATTTAGTTGATTAAATGAATTAAGTAGGATACAATATTAGAGAGATTGCTCCTATTGTTGGTCTCTTAGATGTTATACTTAAGGGACCTTGTTGCTAAATTAACAAGAAGTAGTCTCGAATCCTCACAGTCGTTGGTAATAAAAACCGCATGGAGTAACATGAAAGAAAAGCTCCAGTACTGACTGATGCTTGTTAGCTTTGTAAGGTTTGTTTTAAATATGCAAAACCCTCTCAATCCCCAAGTTGGAGAGAAGGTAGATAAAACATATCTTTAGTTGTTTTGTTTGGATTTTTCTGTACTTTAGCATCATTTTAACAGGACATTCATTAGAAATGGACTTATTTAAATTATTACTGCTCTCCAAACTGCCTCTGATGAGCCAGACTTATTTCATTCTTTAAATCTAAACTTTAATCCACAAGAAGCAAAGAGACATCATTTAAGGTCGGTCAAGTCTCAGGGACATAAGTCAAATGTTCTAACATGATGCTGTGGAAGCATTGAGAGGGAGACCATCAGCACCAAATTATCGTTAGTATCAGAACTTTGAAAATAATCTTCTAGAAAGTTAACTATTCCACAGAAAACTAAGGTGGACTTGGAAGAAATCGCTGCTTCTGTAGAGGGGGAAATGGCTGGAACCGGTCTGCAGGGTTATCGATGGATGCATCAGAGGGGTCCATGAGGTGGTGATGTGTCAAAAGTTTAAGTATCTCGGTTTGTGAAACCTGTGCTGAAGTACTACTACACAAAATTGCTCCACCGCCCTCGTTTTAACAACTTTCCTCTTCTAAAGCAACTGGTTAAAATATTACGACAAATTTTTTATTGTAAAATTACGACTTAAATTCTTAAAGACTATAAAAAAAATATTTTTCTTAATGTGGCCCTATACTCCGTCCTACATGTGAACTGTCTATTGTGCTTTTTAAAGCTTTACTTATCCCAAACTGTGAAATAGCGTCAATCAAACAAAGCTGGTACTGCAGCTTTGAAGGGTTTTCACTTCACTCACGGATTGTTTGTCCATTCAGAGACACCATAGGAAAAATGGTGGAAAAAATATGGCAGCTTCCTTGTACGTGGACCCACGGCAAGTAGATATAAATGACTCATTTTAAGCGAACAAAAACATTGCAGTCGTTTTAGTAAAGCGATTAGATAGAAATAGAAATAGTTTTTAATGATGTATAAAAATTTTTGTCATTGACCTTTGATTTTGTTTCACACTACACCTTTAATTAATTTGGTAACATTCATGTAAGCCATCAATTACATCTGAAATATTTTATATCTTGAATAAGGGTTCAGATCCACAATGTTCCAGCTGGCCAAATCAAATCCAACCAGATGGGAGCAACAAAAAGTCAAGGTGAGGAGGGATTTCTTTTCTTTTGAATGCCTGTTTGAAACATTCTTCATTATAAGTAAAATCAAGAACTGACATGCAAAAATATTGGAATTTGAATCCTAGATCATCCTATGTATCTCCATGAACTGCTTGCTCAGGCCAGAAAATATTTCTAGCTTATCCTATGGAATAAAAATGCTCTGGGTCTGGTATAATTTAAAATTCAACTAGAAAGACAGCTTTTACCATGACCAAATGTCTCATTCAAAGTTAGTTTTATGAATAAGCCTTCTGTTGGGCCTCATGTCCTCTCCAACTGAGCTCAATGTTAGTGCTAATTAACTAAGTGCAACTGTTACTGTTCTGTGCAGCCATTTTGCTCAAATCTGTCCTATAAACGATAATACATCTCAAGAGACTTCCTGCTTCAAATAAAAACTAAAATCAATACAAGAAAACTTTAAAAATGACAAGAAACATGCAGCCAGTCCACAGAGAAAAAGGCATGCATCAGGCATCATAATCAAAATAAAAATGTCATTGCCAGGAAAATGCACAGTAGTGATGCCATGACATTAAAGCCCCATCCTGTTGGCGTATAGAAGCCAATCTGCAGAACATTTTGCAAAAAAGGCTCTTAATATGTCATTAAGAGACATTAGCAACATGACACGGGCTGCAGATGGAGCCAAATTACACGCCAATTAAATGTCAGTCGATGAGCTGGTAGATGAGTCGATGGGAATGAGTGCGGAGGCTCCAAACGTGCCGTCATGCATTCCAAGTATGTTTCCCTAAAAAAGGTGAAAAAGTGAGAGGAGTGTATGCCTGATGAGCCACCAAACACCTGGAGATACTTATCATGATGCACGTCTCTGTAATGGACATTTAGCTTCATCAGGCCAGACACGGTGAATGTGGCAACCCTTTAATGCACGGGGCATGAGGCTGACGTCATTCCCTGGTGGGGGGGGGTTCAGGCAAAACACGGCGACGGAGGGCAAATGAAGGACCACCTACTTAATCTGTGGAGGGAGTATTTACTTAAGTCAGGCTTGAGGGCCAGCTCGTAAGAGGGTGGCAGATGGCTCAGGTTCTGGAAGGATCTGGAGAGGGACAGGTCGTAGGGCTCCGTCGCCGAGGTCAGGATGTTGTTCATCCGCTGGGGTCTCTCTGCAGGGGACAAGGGAGGAAGTGATGCACTGCAGTCAGCACACAGAGACATGGGCTTATACATAGGGAGAGGATAAAAGGATAGGAGGGGAAAGTGATGCAGCACGAAATGTGCAAGACTATAGAGTAGGTTTGTAATATTTGACACCTTGTGCCGGAAAACAACCGAGCGGCTCTCTCTTGGCATATTTGCTCCAAATTAAACATTAAATTAGAGTATGAAGATCATGAGTGCAGTCAGGGAGCCACGTGGGGTCCTTCCAAAGATGTTTTGCTCAAGTGTTATTTGTTACAAATAACCAATGTACTGACAGGTAGCTTGCAGGCCACAGTAGTGGGAACAGGTTTGTGTGTGCAAGGTGCAGGCCTGATCAAAAAACAGAAAAGAAAGATGCATCTAACAGCTTCTCTCTGTTTTTCTGTGCTGTCCCATTTTTTGCAGCTTGTTTTGGGTTTACCACTAACACAATTCTCTGCATTGACCCTGTGAGATATTTACAAGACTGTATAACTGGGTTCTGAGCAACCACAAAAGCCCTTTAAATCCAAGGCTGGAGGCATTGCCACCAAGCTGTCCGAAGGTGAATATCACAGCTGTGTTTGTCTTTCCCTTATTCACAGTTCCTACTGTGACTGGATCGGCCTGAATAATAACCCCGAGGCATCTGTGCATAACTCAACCTCATGCCATCAAGCAAAACCTGGGTGTCATTCTACAGGGCCACATGCTTGTAAGAAGAGATCAGATTAGAATTGATTGTGGACAGTAAATTTGAAACCATTTCTTCTTGGTAAAGCTGGACTCCCTGAATTTCAGACAATCCATCCATCACTGGAAAATATTTTACTTTTCAGCTAATCTCTAGTAAAACTAATATCAAAGCTTCTGAACCAAAAACATTTAATCCTTTTTAGATTTGTGCACATCAGTGTCTCAGCCTATGAGCCATACCGATGAGAAGTGAACTACTAGAACAAGAGATTCATGGCTAGAGAAGAGTCATGAATAGCCCCACTGATGGAGTGCTGCTACACCAGTCAAAGGGGATGCATGCAGAGGATGTGGAACCACTGGATACCTTGAAACCCAACAGGGCGACTGGCCTGATTCATCATCCCCACCATCTGAAAATGGGTCCCAAGCCCTGGGTTTGAGTATCTTAGCTGTGATTAGGACAGTGGATCTGTTGGAGGGGCACTCCCAGTTAAGAGGTCATGGCCCTGAGTACTCCAATTACCACTGTTGCCTTCACTCCCCACATCTTTGGTGTCTTTCAAGCTTCTTATGTTCCTTCTTCTAAATGCTGTTGATTTTTGGGATTACTACATCTAAAACTGCCGCCTCCTTCCACAATGTCTGGTTGGTTAGCCATCACCAGTTTATCAGTCTGGACCTGGAAGTTAGAACCTTCACTTGGTCATTCTCCATCACCTTTGTCATGAAATTCCATGTTGACACTGTACTTCTGTCACAGTGTGGTCCTGTCACTATGCCTCCGATTGATCATCAGCTACTTGGCCGCAGGGAAATCCCTTTGCCTGACTGGTCAGTGCACGTGACTTTCACCCGGGAGGTTGTGGATTCAAGACCCCACCCGGGCCCTCCTTGGGCCCCGGACCCCACCCGGTCACACATCCATCCCAAACTCGGTACAGATGTTCTTGTAAACTATTTCAGCCACTTGGTTATACCTTCCTGTATCTTACAATTTGCCACTATGTGCTGAACTATATGGCTTCTTTGCACAGCCTGTACCGGGGCCCAGTCTGGTGTACATGTTCTTATGCAGAAATTATCCAAACTATCTGTTTGTCATTTGGGGCCATCTTCTGAACGTACTCCTGGATCTCTGTCGTTTCATCCTGCATATGGGTTCTGATGCTCACTAGCCTCCAGCCTCCCTTTGGGATCATTTTCATATGGCTTTTAGAGTCAAAGATTAAACTATATATTCTATAATAAATAAGAACTTGTTCACCTTTAATCCTCACATTCATGGATTCAGATGTCAGTAAAACTAATTAAATTTAGTTTCATTCAGAAGTCTAAAAGTACATTAGTTACAAACAGGAAGAGGAAGCAGTTAATGTCAGAGCTGAAATATTAGGTCACTTATAAATGCTGAAAGCTCAGCTCCATGAAAGGTTTGACAAAAGATGCACCCAAACTTTTGACTCGTAGTAGTCACAGATGAGGTTAAGCATATTCAAATTAAGCAGCCAGATAAACGCAGATACATCATAGAGCCAATAACAGGAGGTTTGCTAAGGATTTAAATATGTTCAACTCTTCATCAGAGGAGCGATGGACCAATAAATGATGACAATGATGTACATCCATGTTGAAATGTTTTGGTTCAGAAGCGATGACGTATCAACTCGGGTTTTTCGTCACATAAAGTAACTTCTTCTAAAAGTGGGCTGTTTTTAAAGGCGCTCTGTGTGTGTTGACAAGTTATTGCATCAACAAAACTGACTAATCTCACTAAGCTCAAGGCTGAAAGCCTTCGGCGGCTCAGTTCGGGATATCAGTGTGTGACACTATTAAAGCTCCCTGCATTGCGAGGAGCTCCCGTGGCTTCAGTATTTGGGACGCCCAGTCATGGGTCAGGAAGCACAGTGGGTGGGTAGGGCTGGGATATGAGCAGGGACTCTGGTGCTGGATTTAAAAATAGGACTGGGTGACTACTGCAGCAAGAAGGACAGAGAAACACGGCATTGAGGAACATATGGTGCAGAGGAGAAACACTCTGCAAGTCAGAAAGGGTGTGTGTGGTTTTTGTGGGCGAGATAAGGTGGAAAGACGGAGGAAAAATAATGCGTGAAAGAGAGATTTTGAGATTGGTCAAAAGGTCATGGATTGTGATGCAGCAGTGTGAGGTTTTGGGACTGCAAAGAATACAAAAGCATTTGACAAATAAAGGAAAGGAGAATAAAAAATGACCTCCGGTGTGCGGGAAATCAATTTTTGATCCCTTCTGTACATGATACATGTTTAAGAAAAGGTGATGGAAAAATACACATAAGCACCACGTGTATGTGTATCACTTACCATATCTCATTTCTCTGTGGGCTAACAAATCCAAGTGAGAAAGAAAGGATCAATAACAAGAAGGTGTACAGGATGTTTCAACCAAAGCTTAGATACAAGAGGTTGCCCCTGGATTATCTTAAGGCGGTCTGTGGGTTAACTCAAAGTCCAAAAGAGCAACTCTTGAATTATGCATGCAGGCAATGATCCTCGTCTGAAGCTAAACAGACTTCAAAAGTGCTGTTTGAAGAGTTTCATTTAGTTCTGAAAGCACTTTTGAAATCCATTTTCCCTGTGAAAGGCTGTCCCGTTTAAGAGGCGGCCGAGCACAGGCAGGACGAACTGCAGCCCTTCATTAATGTTGAAAAAGTTCATAATAATGACTCAATGACAATCTCTTAGCTTTAACACAAAACATTGCTAGGTTTAGAACATCACAGATTAGATTTTTTTTAATGCCTTTAATGAATCCTGATTCCCTCTTTTTAACTGCACAATGTTGCATTTCACTGCCATTGAAATGCAGGAGTAGTGACTCATTGAAATATTCACTTTCACAGAAAATCACATTTAGAGAAATAGATAGGAAGCCATGACTGTAATTTGGTTTTTAATAACTTGAACAAACTGCACAGACAATCTGTGTGTTATCGTACACTTTCTTAATTTCCCTTTGAGAGATATCTTTTGTCTCTGCAATTGAAAACAGTCTGTCAAGACGTTTCTTTGGCTTTTGAGACAGATAATAACGAATGCGTTTTGGAGAGTCAGCTCAGGTCAATCATCACCATGAAATCTTGCAATAACTGAGCTTATTACATTTTCCTTGAAATAATTCATGGCTTATTTTGCGCTGCCCTGCTTCAACTGTCACTTGTCCGGGACCATATTGGTGAGTTTTCTTACCATGTTTAGGTGTGAGCACAGTCAGATCCAGGTGGCTGTGCTGGTAGTCATGGTGGTGGTTTCCTGTCAAGACAAGAGCAAATAAAAACAAAAAACTGGGTTAATGAAAAAGCTTAGGTCAGACATGTAATATCAAATACTGATAGAGAGAGAGGATTGATGCTACAAAAGCTTCTCCTTTGCATTGACTTTCACTAAAGGGCTCTTGGCAAAACAAGACTGCAATGCAACGAAGATCAGCCAAACTTCCAATAAAGTTGCTCTTAATCAAAAATTGGTTGTTTTTGTTCCAAACAGCACAAAGAAAAATGTACAGCCCATTTAAGTAACACTACATAATGCCCCTTTCACACTAGCACCTACTCAGGCCGGCCCGGCACCACACCGCCCGGTTTGTTTGTGTTCCCATTACCATTTTCCCGGGGCGAGTCGGGCCCAGTCGATA
>JBBBVU010000022.1:22673646-22696087 GCA_037177055.1 Atherinosoma microstoma | reverse complement strand
GATGGATGGATGGATGGATGGATGGATGGATGGATGGATGGATGGATGGATGGATGGATGGATGGATGGATGGACTGGAGACTGTATTAATACTGAAACAACTCATATGCTGGAAAATTGTAAATGTTCTCAGGGAATCGTTGGTCATTAATACTGATCATACAACTATGCTTTTTAGAGTCAGATTACATTTCAAATCATGGCGTTTTCATTACCTTAGAATCAGAATTTTACATCTAAAAGCCATGTGGGTTCTCCTTGAATTGACTGTGGTCTAGCACAAATCAAACCAGCATTTTAAGAGCCCAGACTCACCAGAAAACCTGGGATAGGTTTGTTTGTCCTTTTGTCTAAAGCAGTGTCATCAACTAGGTTGAAATTATGAAAGGGTCATTTTTTTTACACCATTGCTGACGTATGATGTTGTCAAGTGATATAATGGGCACTGTGATCCATGAAAACTGAATGTGTAACCCCCAATTTTTTTGATTCGTTCTATCTCTAACCATTAATTTTCAGCTTTGAGACCAATTTATTTGGTAAATGGTCTGGTTTGGTCTGGTTTGGGAGTTGGTGACGTAATCCCTCCGTCTCACCATCCAATTGTCGCAAAAATGACATTGTTGAGCTCCACATCGTCATGTAACTAGATGTTGCTATGTTTTTAACAATTGTAGTTTCTTCTGCAGGATAACAAACATAAAGAAAACTTATTATAGCTTGTTTGCATCTCTTAAAACGTAATAATGGTCGGCCTGCATGGACACAAACTGGTGGGAAAACACCCCAAAAAGTTGCCATTAGACACAAATATAGGAAATATTTTCTTTGTTTTTTCTTCACAATGACTTACTGAGTAACCTGACAAGCTAACCTCATTGAAACATCAAATTCTTTATTAAAATTTGACATTTTCATTGTAGCTGGAAGGGTTGTTTACAGCTCAGAGTCTTGCTGTCTGTGTAAGTGAAGGTAACAGGTCTATCCATCATCGAATTTTCAACTGATTTTCAATCAGTTCGCAAATGTCAGACGTATTTATGATACAGGAAACTATGTGTAATATTCATGTGGCATCATTGTATGCTTATTTCTAAAGAATGGAAGTAGAAGGAAAAAAGATAATCTAGGTGAAAAGTGGTTTGGTCTGTTAAGTTTGTTGGCACTTGGATTCCATTAGTACCTCCCTGAGAGATTCTTATTTATTTGTAAGCAACAAACAAAGTAATTATGTCCTCATTGCAGAAAAAGGCACAAAGCTCATTTTGTGGACTGATTTCCTCTTGATTAAATTTCTTTCACCCTTCATTTTCCCTTCAGTGCATATTCAGTTTACTAGAATGGATGGGTTGCAGGGGAATGGAATAAGCTCATTTCGTAACAAGGAACTATCTTTTTTCAACCTCCCCCTTTAACCCTTGAATTTGATTGTAGCAATAAATCTCAAAAAATTCTGAAGACTGGAGGAGGACATGAAAACTAATTAGGTCAATTTGCAACAAGTCAGTATATAGCTGGGTTTAAAAGGAGCATATAAGAGAGGTAGAGCCTCTCAGGAGTAAAGATGGCTTGAGGGTTCACCAATCTGTGACGATGGCCACGGTTTTTAATTCAGAATTAAATAATTGACTGTAGATTATCTATTTAGACTTAAATCATTCAGAATTAAAGTATTCTCCTTCAGGTTTTCATGGAAATAGTCATTAGAAATGGAGGTTTACATGGAAAACATTTAATTGCCCTTTATTCAATTCCGCTTAAGATCTGGGGGTTAGAAAGGATTCTGATTGGACAGGGGGCGGACATGATGTGTTTACATCTACCAGAAGAAAACAAACTCCAGTTAGTTCCTTCCTTCCTTCCTTCCTTCCTTCTTTCCAGATTCAGAAGGAATCTCTGCATGCATGGGGCGAGGTCAATGGATTTTCAGGTCCTCAGGTAGCGCTGCAGTAAAACGGGCATTATTTTTTACTGAAATTGCTACGTGGGCTCAGGAAGACTTTCAGAAATCACTGTCTGGCTGGACCATCCAGTTTGTGATCAGCAGACAGTTCAAAACCCTGCATCTCTGATGGGATGGGGTTGCATTAGTTCCTATGGTGTGGGCAGCTTCCACATATGTGAAGCTCCATCAATGCTAAAAAAATACATGATGGAGGTATTAGAGCAACATCTCTTTCGGGGAAGAACAGTTTTCAGCAAGACAATGTTACACTGTCTTGCTAAAATAAGTGATTAGCAAATCATTGCATTATATTGTATCCTAACCTTTTTGGAATCAAGGATGCAGCTTATTTGTGATTAAACCAGTTGAAGGAGACTGGAGCAAACACATTGATCTTATTATCGCTAATTATCATAAGATCTAAAGGCATCATTTCTTAATACTCCCACTTTATTCAGATATTCATGACATAAAATGTCAGATAACCTTGGATAAACAAACTTTATATTTTTTAATAGTATCTGGGGAAGTCTCCAGATATTGTAGCTTGTTTATTTCAACTAACAGCCCAGAAACTCCAACCTTCACAACACACTGATTCAGAACATTGAAGTTTTCACTTGACCAGAATAGTAAACCTCAAGCAGACAAAAAAAAAAATACTCCACATTTAGTTGCTCAGACGATCGATCGGACACCAAATCTCTCTGTGAGGGGTTTGTTTTCCCGAGCAGCAGTGAATAAAAACCATCTACGCCTCCCACTGTAGTGACATTTGTAAAACCATCACTAAGCCCCATTACCTGCTCCCTCCTCTCACACACAGCCTCTCTCTGGTAAGGTTTCAGCTTTAAAAGCAGTAAAACACACCTTTCTACTGTATGGATGAAAACCATACATACTGTAAACATCACGGTTACACAACAGGAAAACAGGAAATACACCAGAAGTCCTCTGGGTGTTCATTTACGCTCAGAAATGAAGATGAGAAAGCAAACAACAATTTGTAAGACTGATTTGCATCATGCCTTCAAGCGGAGTAAATGAAGCTCCTGTGAGCTTCTTCCTGAAGACTCCTGCTGTCAGCGAGCCTCCACCAGTCACATTTTCATCTTTGCTTTCATGTCTTACACTCTTTTCTCTCTCCCTGAACCAGACATATCTCCTTTTAATTAGACACAGGAAGAAGCAGCTTGACTTTCGTTTTTAATGTGCATGTTTTTTCTAAAGCACGAAACTAAAATACATTATTTAACATGGAGTTGCATCAGCAGGGGCGAGAATTCTGTGTGTTTACTGTTAATATGAGCCTATGGCTAACGCACCCTGACAACCACATAGACAGCAATTTATATACAGTATATATATTTAAAAAAAGAGAGAAACAGGAAATTGCATGTCGAGGATCTTATAGATGAAAAAACTAAATGATATCCACAAGTGAGAGATGAACAGGCTGGAGGATATGTGGTTATAGGAGAGTTTAGAGAAAAAAACAACACACTCGAGCAACTACAGCAACAAACAGCATCCATGTTCTTCTCATGAGACGGACTGATGCACTAACAAGCCCTGAGAGTGGCTCCATTTTCCACCTCTCGCTGTTTGAGTTCATTTCAGGGGCCAGACGCTGTGGGTTCGTAGAGGTTATGACTGGTTGGAGAAGAAATCCTGGAGTACACTGCATGACTGGAATTCTTGTGATGTGTTTCTCCTGACAAGGAAGCTTTAGGCTAAAGCAGGCTGTTTTGACTTCACCTGAGAAGCTGAAGATAAAAGATTGGGGGAACAAACATATTGATTTTAAATCAGAGAGCCTACAGGGGACTGATTACTTGATACTAATGAATTCCCACCAACGCCCTGCATTTTTAGCTCCTTAATGATGAAGGTCGGTGCAGTGAGTGAGCAGTGAAGCTCTTTATTTTAGCCGTAAAATGTTCCAACCAAGTTCTGTCATTTTGCTCCGTTTTTCCTGGTCTCGTAAATGAAGAGGAATTTTAATGAAGCCACACACATATTTTAGATCAGCGGTCTATTTTGGGCCGATCTTGGTGAAACAGCACGTTGTTCACTAAACGAAACCTTCTGCATTCTTTTTCCAAGAAGCATTTCTGACAATCAGCTTGAAAAGGAGACGGCTCATCAGCAAGCTCAGTCGAACTAGAAAACATATCACAATCTGTGGCTGGAAATTGTGAGATGGCTACCAATCTGTAGGTTCTTGTTGTCTTTAACCCTATAAAGCCAAAAGTATCATATTTGATACATACAGTTAGATACATTTTGCATCACTTTATGGTAAAAACTTTGCTCAAAACCCTGTAGTATACAATACGATACTTGTCTGCCCCCCCTAATGGATACTAGGAAGCATAAGATACACTACAATAATTTTAACATGTCACACGTAATAAATGGTAGATATACCAAAAAAAAAAAAAGTAGTTAATTTTATTCCACATGTTAAAGGGCCAAATAAAGATTTAGATTAAAATGAGATTTAAAAAAAAAATCTGATTAAAAAAATTTGACTTTTCTCCCCAGTGTCCTTGGGTTGGGCTTTAAAGGGTTAAGCAGCATTCATGTAGGACAATCAGACATGTTTCCCATTAATATTAAACATACAGTGTTTGAGAAATACTGACATCTATTGGTGAAGAAGGGTATAGAAATTACTTCAAATACTAAGCAGTTGTGAATGGACGGTGGCCGTCTGTGGCCAAAATTCTTCTAAACATGTTTTCATCTGTGAGTGGATCCAATGGCCTTAAGCGCAGCCAGGTTATGAACATGTCTACAGTCTGTGTGCCTTTTAAGGTGTGACTAATCCCAAACAGTGCTCTAGCTCCTACCTAGAGTTGCTTGTGCATTCAGAGACACCACAGTAAAAATTGTGGCACAAATATGGCAGCTGCCATGTATGTGGACCCACAGCAAGTAGATATAAACGGCTCATTCCAAGAAAATAAAAGCAAAAGTCGTTTTAGTAAAGTAATTAGATATCAATAGAAAGTGTTTAATGGTATTTTCAATTTTTCTATCATTGATGTAACATTTTGTTACATGCTGCACCTTTAAAATATTTAACATGTTATATGTCTGTAGATGTTTGTAAATGTTGAACCATGTTTTTTTGTTATATGTTAACCAAACCACATACATTTTTTCTCATTTTAATGAGTTTTTAACTACCAACCATCAGTCAGTGAACACAAACTATAATGGAAAGGAGGAAAGAGGACAATAGAAAACATTCTTCAGGATGCATCTTAAACTTATCTTTTGTATGCGGGTTCATGGTTGACCATCTTCCATCATCTCTACCCTCCTGCTTATTTGTGGCCAAATGAGCAACAACAAAGCATTTGTTTGCCCACTGGCAATGCATCGGAACATGTTTTTAGCAAGTTACCCAGCTGACGAACCAAAACTTAAAGCCATAAAATGGCATACAGCTGGAGCCTTCTGTCCATCCTTTGTGTCTTTTATATACTTATTTCAGTCCGTTTTCAGAGCTTGCAGATGCGTTGCCAGATTGTGCAAACGGAGCAACACCACTGGAATTCATTGGGGCAGCGTTGAGCAGTAGGCCTATGGCTACGACATGCAACCAGTAAAAGGAACAAAGAAGAAGAAGCCCCACAGACCATCGCCAAATGTTCTACTTTTAACATTTCTTTCTGAAAATGTATATTATCTTGATCTCTGTTACCGTCACCATGTTTGCTACTGTCTGAAACTCTCCTCTGCCCTCTAGTGGATGTATTGTCTCACAACCATGACAACGTAAAGCATGCATAGGAGTATGTGGAAACGTTTGACAACATTACTTATTTACGTACGTAAAGGAAGCAGAAATGTGGCTAAACTGCATCCCTGTAGGGAAAAGATTAGGAAAACATAGTGTACAATTTTTTGTAATTCTGTGGACAAAGAAATTAACTTGCATTATTGTTATTTTTGAGAGACTCCGGTCACTGTTGTAGCTGCTAGCACAGGGGTAGGCAAGCTCGGTCCTAGAGAGCTGCAGTCCTGCAGGTTTTCCACGTTTCCCAGCTATAACACACCTGATTCAAATCAAATGGATCCATCAGCTTATCAGCTTGTGCTCAGTGCCCCACTATTTGTATCAGGTGTGGTGAAACATTTTAACACTGCAGAATTGCAGCTCTCGAGGCCCGAACATGCCTTCCCCTGAGCTAACAGCTGGACAACTTCCTCTCATATCTTGCCTTTGATTTTTCATTGATTCTTCACAACATGTGCATTAATTATATAATGATTTGTTCCTGTATTTTTCAACACAATGGGTTAACCTTTCTGAGAATGAAGGTTTATCCTTTGCAGACTCAAAGGAGGAATCTCCAATCACAGCATTGACGGCTGATTTTTCTCATTATAATTACTTTAAACACAAACAAATAAACATCCAATTGTTATATTACTCAGGATAAAAATAGGATTTTTATTGGAGGGGTGAATGGCAAACAGCTGACACTGCTGTCAGTGGCGATAACAAAAAGTTAACTTTCCTCACCGCATTACAGAGTGCACACCAGCCACTTACTGCCTCACTCGATTGTTCCAACAGAAAAATGGTAGAAAACTTGAGCAGTGAGGCTGCAGTGAAAAAACAAATAATCCTTTTGTAAGTCCTTTAGTAAGCAACCGCTCCAACACAGCACTACATGTCTGCATTAGCAGGCCAGCAAACAGTGAATATAAATGTGTTTTTGCCTTCCAGCATAACTTGTTTTTCTTGCATGTCAAATTCCACCAATTGCTTTTTGTCTGACACACAATCCTACAGAGTTCTTGCACATCCATGCACACGTTTGCATTGATTAGTTAAATATGGAGAAGATAAAGAGAGAAAACCTTTATTTGGGTTATTTTCTTATTCTTTCTTTAAGGGTCAAATACTTGCATTGACAAGCTGTACTAGACGTGTGTTGTTTCCCAATGTCTGTCTTACAGATTTATGCATAACTTTTAAAATGATTAACCTGCAAATCAATGCCTGCTTTATTCCAGTAATTGAGAGTTGAGGTTTTAAATTTGATTATAATCAGAAAAGTTGATTAGGAGTTTGTGAAATAATTAGCCTCCATTATGGACTGGCTGGCATCTCCTTTACTCCTGATGGTTGGAAACCTATTATCACCCCAGCAGATTAAAACAATGCAACACATTTCACATTCATATTTCATTTCCAGTGCGCAGGGTCTGATGAATGAAACCCGACTGGAGATCATCGTCTGACAGAATCCAGTCCGGGGAGGGAGAAGAGGGTGTTACATCGGGGATAACAACAGACACATAAATAACACAACGCAGAGGGAAAGACAATTTAAAATGATTCTGCTAATTAATTTTTTTTTCCAAAAGCCATTAAAATAGTTTTAGTGCTGTTTGAGCAAAGTGTTATTGTAATTGCATTCATCTAAAGCACATCAAACGATGAAAATGGTGCAGAGTGGAGAAAAGATGGAGCCACTGCTGGGTCACATCATTATATCAGTGTTTCACCGTCTCCATCCATTTTACACAGCACGTAGTTTAATAATCAAGTCCTTATTTCTTCATTCTTTATCTATATATGGTTCATGATCTCAGCCATAGGTTTGATGTAGAGGGGGGACAGATGTATAATATATAAAGTTGTCCATGCTGCTACACGTTTGCCCATGCAGAAAGCGATGCATTTATTGGTTATTAAAGCAGAATGTAAAGGAACCCTGCTGGTCTGAGAATCCAGGGCTTGTTTTATCTTTTCTACTTAATTAATGTATTTCAATGTTACCTTTGATTCTATGAGAGCTGGAAATAAAACAGATTTGAAAACATTATCCAAAAAGAAAGTACAAGAAGAACCTCATGCTCTAGCAGAAGCCAAAAACGTTGGGGTACGCAAAGTCTTGGATTTCACTGCAAAGGTTATAAATGTAATCTTTACATGCATAACGTCCACATTACATGTTTGCATGTAATCTGGATGAATACATTTTACCCCAACTCTGCAAAAACAAAAGTTCCACCTGGTTGCTAGTACCGTTAAAGGACCAAACCGGAATAAACCGGTTTTGCTTTTACACATGTTTAACCTTTGTTCACTACAGACCCCAGATCTGGGGCTTTTAATCAGCACTTATCAAAACACATATATACTATAAACATCTATTTACACATCGCAACAAATCTCACAAATGTTCCTTTTAATATAACACCAGAGTTATTCACATATACCTTGTGGTTGCAGAGATATACTCATTTTATTGAGATTATGCATTTTTAGAGAGTTACGGAAACCTTTAAATCTTCCCAGCAAACTAACAGACAACCACATATCACCATCTTGGCTCTTATCTTAGAGGAGAAATAAACAAGATTCATTACCAGAAAATGATGTGTATGGTTAACTTTACAAATCTGACAAAAAAAATGGTCCATTTCTAAATTAAGAGTTGGTCATGCAGAATGCTCAGAGGACTCCGTACAGCCTGTCTGCTGGGCTTCCCTTGTTGGACATTTGCACGTGAAATTGGGAGTTCTTCTGTAGTGCAAAATAAAGGAAAGAAAAATCAAGTCTAAAGTAATTATTTGATCTCAATCAATTTTTGTTTGATATTTCATGCAATGATTGTGATCTGTCATCCATCTTTGCTACAACCTGAATGTAGTATTAGTTACCAGCTTTAAACCCAACAGTCTTAACCATACATGAGGTCAATGACCCTTTTGTCCTCAGGTGAACTGTATAAGAGTCATGACTGCAACATGTGGGGCTTCGCTGTAACAATGGCGCAACTGGTTTTGCCTCCTTTCTGTGTTCTGACACTTCCGAATGCTTCAAGAGGAAAACAGCTGAACTTGAGAAGATAAGGGCAAACAAACCCGTGTGGGAAGTCTTAAAATACCCCTTTAACTAGGGCAGCGCTCGAGGCTCGGGGTGTAGCACGCTGCACGGAGAACCTGTCCACGCAGACGGGGACACGACTTACATAAAGCAACACGAGGCATCGCGGGATCCCTCTAAACTGGAGCTTCTGATAATAAAAAAGGCCTGTTGAGGGCCTTGGAGTGATCAGGACTGAAAAGTCATCATCTCACCTGCTGCAAGGCGACCCAGATGACTGAGCAGGTGGAGCACAGAGCCAGGGATTAACTCCAGAACCTCAACTTTGAATTTTCTGCCCCTGCAAGCGAAGCAACTTCTACAGCTGGAGAGTTTTAAAACAACCGAAAGGAGCAGGGATGGTTAAAGATTCATGGGCTGTATTTTCGCAGCCATCCGTTTCACTGATGAGGTCTACAGTGAGGGATTAGGGAACCTTGCATATTGTTAAAAGTAAATTGGTGCCTTTCAAATCTCACAGCAGTCTGTCCTGCACATATAATGAATTCCAGTAATGAACTGGCCTTATACAGGGAAGCACACTATAAGCTGTAAAGTGTTGTACTATGCAGACCACATTTGTCACCATTACAGTCAATATTTGGTGACTGCCACAAGATGAATGTGGCCCCGGGGAGCAATGAAAGAAGCTTGGTCTAATATAATGTGAGTCATGATAGTCTCTGTGGCTCCTGTTGGCCCAGGTAATGGTCTGCATTATACAACGCAACACCAGCTATTCTGTCACCTGCCCTCGATGTTCATTTGTATATATTATACAATAAAAAACATTAGTTTGAGAACAAGAAAAGAACAACGATTCCAGCAACAGAACAGCAAAAAGATATAGAGTTATAGCTGAAACTGACATGGAAACTGTGTTTTATTTCTGAGGCAGAGCTGACCCAAATACCTCCTTTTCCATTTGCACTGGTTGTCTCTGGTGACCAAACTTAACGTGGAAACAATTCAACTAATTGGGAGACTTTAAATGGAATTGTTCTTTCCCTGTAAAATGAATCGTTGCCAAACTGCCTTGTTCAGCCTGCAGAAAACAATGATTGTGTTGGTCTGTTAGCGGCGTCTTCTACTCACTTCTTAAACACATTTCTCTGATATTCTTTAAAATAAGCTGTGGGGAGATGTTAAAGTATTGGTTTCTTTTATTTTTATTCTGCTACAAGGCATATAATGATGGATAGAGAGTCAACACAGCAGCAAAGTAATGGAAGCGAGAATGTTAGCATTTCGCACCACAGAAGCTGCATGCTAGCACGGTGCAGTGAAAGGCTGTGTTTACTAGTGTCACTTCAGCTTAGTGTGAGTTTCAAGCTTTTTTTTTTCCTTTGTGTTTGAAGTAAAGGCTCAGCATCCATGCTGTGTGACCTCCATCACCCCTCTACAATACACCAGCAGTGAAGTGACTGTGTTTGTGGGGAAAAAAAATAAAACTCTAGAAAAAGGAAGGCAAAGCTGCACTGACCAAAGCAGACATGCACGCAGCTAGATTATACAACCCCATCAAGTTAACTGCTCCGAAAGCTGACGGGCTAAAACGGAGCTCTCTGGAAAGTCAATTTAAAACAATAACTCTGGGTTTTCTCTCCTGCTAAAAAAAAAAAAAAAAAAAATCACAATCACAATCACAATTTAAGCCCTAAACCAAAGACTGGAGTTACATCTAAGCCATTTAAAGGTGGGTTTTTAGGAGTTTAATTGATGACCAAAGAAAACACTTTAAATGAAATCAATTCACAACAACATCATCTCGAAGCACTTTCACAGACACAGTCCGATTCAATCCAATTCACTGTCGTCCAATTATACTCTTATTAAAACAAAACCATTATATGAGCCATATTAGTTTAATTTATAACTGTGTTCATATTAACTAAATCATAAAAAACAATTGCTTAGTAAAGGAAACCAACACATTGCATTGAATCTTTTCTCATTAATCCCAGAGGGAAATGATATTTTTTGTTTGAAACAAACAAAAAAAACCCCGAAGAGATAAAGAATTAATAGAAAAGCACCGTTGCCTCACAGCAAGAAGGCTCCTGGTTCGAGCCTCAGCCGGGGGGGTGGGGTGGGGGGAGATGAATCAGGTTTTTCTATGTGGAGTTTGCATGTTTTCCCCGTGTATGAATGTGGGCACCCCCCACTGTCCAAAGACAGGCATGTTAGGTTGGCAACAGGTGGCGGCCTGTCCAGGGTGTACCCTACCTGACCCCCCCCCAGATAAGCTGGTGTGTAAATGGATTGATGGTTAAATAAGAATGGATAGAATCTATATAAAAAGATGCAGATAAAAACATACATCATATAAACCTGGATGGACTGTGTTTGACAGTCACACAACTATACAGTTAAAGCAACTCAGTGAAACTGCCATTATATCCAGGTGTTCTGCAACTGGCACCTCCAGCAGGAGATTTTACCAACTTAATATGTTTTCCAAAATGTTAAATAAGGGCTGAACTATCGAGGACAAAAATCTCATCTTAGGGGAGATTGAGGTTGTGGAATCCTACAAGTATTGGTGTCCTGCTGGATGATAAATTACATTTAATAACGAATACGGAGGTGGTCTCAAGAAGGCTCAGACAAGGCTCTTTCTGAGGAAGCTCAGATCTTTCACTGTAAATAGGAACCTTCTTTATGTGTTTCAACAGGGAATTTTAGCCGGTGTTTTTTTTCTATATTATGCATGAATGACAAAAAGACAAACAAGTTGATTTAAAGAGCTGTGGTTGGGATGGGCATCACCCCTGATTGTCTGGACATCATACCGGTAAGAGATTGAGGTAACAAACTAAGAACTGTTTCATTAAAAAGAAATTCTTTACACAACGTCTTAAATAAAAGCTCTTCTACTGAATGTCTTGTTATGCTTCAGTGTTCTACTTAAAGTCTTTTCTTCCTGCAGCTGTCAGATTTTTTAATGATCACTGAACCATGTTTTTATTATCTTGATTTTTCTTGTGGTTTTTTGTTACGCTGCATTTTATAGTTTCTATGTTTGGAAACTGAATGCATGTGATGTTTGGTGGCAAATAAATTTCCCCTCCAGGGGGATTAATAAAACTTATCTTATTTTGACTTATTCTTGGCGAGACTCATCAACAAAGACCATAGCACTCAACTCGGTATCAGCTTGCTTTAGACATTTCTCTATTAGGCTGTCACACTCGGGTCGGGTTTGAGACACATTGCACCCGGATCAAGAAGCAGATTTAAGGTTGTATTGGATTAAATGCATCGACCAAGATGTGGTTTTTCAAAAACAGCTTTCACAAGCTAAACCCTTCCAGCCAGACAGAGTCTCTTCAGGGGCCAACGGCTTGCTCAGTGAGTTGGCCGAGCAGGTAAATCCAGTCACACACAACCTGAAACCATCTGACCATGAAGCATTTATTTTTTCCAGCAGCGTTAGGGGAGCCATCCTCGCCTCCCTACCTTTGTTTTTCACCCCTGGATCCTTCAGCTTCAGAAGAATCAAGCATCCACTGCTGTCGGGACGCTTGTCAACAGACAAAGAGAATGCCTCTGGGCCGCTCGGCATCTCCAGCTCGGCTGGACATCAGCATGAACGCACAGTATGAGGCTTATGTCCATATCGCACCCCGTGTGCGCATCATATCCAACCTCCTCCTCCACTTCTACACACTGCAGGCAATTCCATTTACAAAAGGAAGTGTTGCTGTGCTTACAAAATACAGAGCACGCTGATGTTTCTCATGAATTGTAAAGAATGATTTGAATATTTTATATTTTGCTGTCGTTAATTGTTTTACCTCTGCATGAATATGCGGAATATTGTGGATACAAACAGATTTATTGAATATTTAAAGCTAACAAAAATAAATTCAACAATTACCAACTGAACAGGGGAGTGCCCGTTTCCTTGTGCTGTGGTCTGTTTTGTTTTTGTCGCTCCACAAAGAAAAACTTAAGTTCAACAGCATGCATCAACTTATTGATCAAGAGTACATCTTAAACCACCTCTGAAATCTGTCTGGACACCCCATGTGATTGACAGGTCACTAGAGGTGGTGGATGGAAACGTTTTTTCCAGACATGCATGGATCACCAGTATCTCTACACCAGTTTGTAGTAAATTTTAAAGTACTTTCCTAATTAAAAAATATCAACATGTGGCTGCACATTTTTAGAAGAGTCCTGTGTAAGTACAACTACTAATGCTATGTAAGGCTAACCTGATGTTAGTATGAAGCTACGTAGCAGTGCTAATCTCGTTATATGCTAGCACTAGATCAGTTTTAAGATAATGTGGGAAAACTGCGTCATGTTTAGTTTTCAGTGGGTGTTTTTAGTGACTACAATCAAATCAAGATTTTCACACTGGAGCTGAAAGTTAACTATAAAGATGCTCAAAGATTAGCTCGTATCCACATTACTTAGCGCTGACTAAGCTAGCGCTACCTGATCCAGTTTCATTTAAACATGAGTCTAGCTAAGCTGCTACCTGGTTTTAAAGTAGCAACAGCATAAAAATGTGAAGAAAAATATCCTGGAACCAGTCCTGGAATCAGGTCAAGACAGACCCCAGTCCCAATGTCAGCAGTCCCAACAACTTCCAACGTGGAGCTAGCCATGTAGGTCATTGTGATTAGTCACAAGGATTCAGTCTACCACCACCAGACAGGAAACTACTTCCTGTACACAGTCACATAGGAAGTGACGACCCCTTCCGGCAATAATTTAATTGCAAGATGTCAAATTCCATCCTTTTTTGGTTGGATCTGTAAGATTGGGACCCCAACTGAAGGGTCCCACAAAAGTAGGACAGCTCAGATTGGATACGCTGGCACCCTTCCCAGGTTTTGCCTGTGGAAACGCAAAAAAATGTGCACTGTCAGAGCTTGACCCCTTGGTGGAAACGTGGCTTTAGAGTTCAGGATTGCTACTGATTTCAGAATCTCACCTCAATATTTCTCTGGATTGAGATTGCCTCTGCCCCACATCATCACATTGCCTCCACCAAAAGCTGTTACTCTATCATTGCAGCAATCAGCATGGCGTTGGTCTAGAAGACGTGGCACGTTTTTCATTGCAACCCTCCTACTCATCCCAGAAATAAAATGTCCTTACAAATGTGGCTCCATTTAAATAGGAAATAAGCAGGCTTTTCAACTAGCCTATATACGATTTGTTGCCAAGAAGCCTCGTTACACCAAAGAAACAATCCACCAAACACTAAGTATACATAAAATGGTACCCAGTTTCAAAATCACGATAGAAATCCCACTTGGTGTTCAATCATAAAAGAACATAAAAAAAGACATTTCATCTCTAATATCTTATAGGAACAGTATTGCAGATACTTGGAATATTCCTATAAATAAAAAAAGTTCTGTTTGCTCCAACTAATGCAGAGAAACCCCAGGCTAGGCACCATTAACTCCCCGGTGCAGAACTTATGGTCACAACATAACACAACACCAGGGGGGCACTCTGAAAGGCCAACAGGGGCCCAAAATGAAACATTTCTAGAAAATAAATCTGAGGGGTTTGAAGCAGCACGCAGCATGAAAACATCAACATTTATCTCAGAGGATGACTTCTGGACTAATGCCCATCATTTTATTTTAAAGCGATGCTTCTTAAAGTCCCTGAGGTGTATTGGAGGATGAGATGCGGTTTGGAGACGACCACTGTGTTGAGGTTTCACTTGGAATAAAAACAAAAGAATTTTAATAGAAAATACAGGGTAGGCGGTAGCAGAGAGCTGGAGACAGGGAGAGTAATAAGGATGTAAGTTATTAATTTGGTGTCTGATCTTGACAGTGTGGGTATTAAAGCAGAAAGTAGGCCACCAATCCCAACCAAAGATCATGCAATTTTTCTGAAATGAACATTGTCGGTGCAAAGGCCAATAAAGCAGAGGTGCATCACCCTGCACATGCTCCATAAAGGGGCCAAATGTTAAATATGTTGCCTCTCAGAGTGAATTCCACCTCCGTTCTGGTCTGGGTTGCCTGTTTGCAAACCTTGTCACATTTTAATCGTTGCTGCTTAAATATCACCGGCAACATCAGCTAACTAAGCTTTACAACATGAGAACATGAAAGCCATCAGCAAACAAAATGAACGGAAAGTGAAAGGTTTGATCGTCCAATAAAAGGAGTGACAGCCAGAGTGTGTCTGATACTGAACGGAGTGTTTGAGCCTGGAAAACCAACAAAGCATCACTTAACCTTCTCTGATCCTTCCTCAAATACATTTTAATCGCTCTGTGCTGGATTTGTTTTGTCAGGCTTCTTGCACGCCGGCTCTTTGCAGACGTCTGCCTCCGTGAGCCCCTGCACATTCCTCCCTGAAATCTAATGAACTCATCGAAAATGTGACGTTTCATTTATAATCTCGGCTGACTGCTCAGCTAATTGCATTTCCTCGTGAAAAAAAAATCCCATGTGCCCACCGAGGCCCAAGTGAAACACTAATGAACGTCAGAAATGCCAAATATTTATCTGACTTTCATTAAGAGTTGTGGAGATGCATTGGAGATGCTCATCTAGAAGCCGGGATGAGACTCGGCTTGAATCTGATGAATAGCAGAGAGGTTTAGCCGAGATGTAAGACAACTGATCTGAGTGCAAATGAGGCGTGTTATTTTCAGTTTGATTAGATGTTCTTGAGCACTTTACCGAGATGAACTATTAACTGTGTCGATAAATGAATGGAGCAACCGAGTCTGAGTCATGCGCGGTTTCATTGGGAGGGTTCCTGTTGAATTAATACATCTCATATAATTTTAATAACTCAACATGTTGTTCAACTTCGCAAAAGATGTGAAAAAGAAAACTAAAAGAACCAACAGTAGCGGTTGAATCCAGTAAGATGAGTCATAAAATTAATCTTTAATTGATTGCATATTGCTGTTTAAAACAGTTGCAAAACTTCGTGTTCTGACGTGGAATATTGTTACATGATGTTTCATAGAACCAAAGGAGGTCATTTCCAGTTTTAACTGGCTTCAAGCACTTAATCACACAAGATGCATCCATCCCATCCAATACACTTTATTTCTAATTTCTCTTTTATTCTAATTGTTGACTTCTTTGTTCCCCCACCATTTATATTGGACAGCATGCCTTGCTGTAAGTAATCCTACAGCAATTTATGGCTCCCCATAAATTTCTGAATCCTTTTTCAAAATCCTTATTTGTACTTTTAAGGCCATTCATCATCTTGTTCCTTCGTCCTCTCTGGTCCAGAGTGCTATCCCCTCTCGTTCCCTCAGATCCTCTTCCTCTCTCCATCTCACTATCCCATCGTTACCATGGGGACCAGGGATTTTAGCTGCTCTGCTCCCAAACTCTGGAACTCCATTCCTCCCGACCCTCAGTGTTGTTGACTCCCTCCCTCTTTTTAAATCTCCTCTGAAAACTCATCTGTTCAAACTTGCCTGCAAATTTAACCCTTTTTCAATTCATCTGTCTCACTGCTGGATTTCCAGTTTTATTCTACTCCTTTATTTTGTAATTTGACTGCTTCATTTTACTTTTGCTTTGCAATTATTTACTTTGATTTGTTGATATTGTAAAGTGACAAATGTCCTATAAATAAAATGTATTAATATCATTATTGTTATCATTACTCAGAAAAATAAAGAAATCCCATTTTACTGAAGGGGTTTGAAGCAACAAATGATACAAATGGAAGGGATGAAAATGGATCATGTAAAAGAAAATGAGTAATGAATCATGAAGAAACTTGACTAATTTAAAACATGACGAACATCATGTAACCAGCGTTAAATTAAATTTATTCATCAACAGAAAATTCTGCAATTTTTCATTTCAGGAAAAAACTATAGAAGATACCAAAAATGGTTAAAAACTTGATAGTGATCAAATTAAAAAGCTGGTGAAATGGAAATGAACAACTTGATTTGATTAAAATGGACATTTTATTTGAAGGTATCAGCTTTTATTTGAGCCATCAATTCATTTTTCATAACATCTCAGAAACATTTACTATGGAAAAAAAGGGTAATTTCTTACTTTCAGCTTAACAAATGGGAAGGAGAAACTCAACATTTACTATCTTCAGTGTGTTTAGCAAGCAGACTTTTCGGCACATAACTACAGTCCTTGGTAACACTCATGTATGAAATTTCCCTTTTATTTATGACTTTATTAAAGACACACAGCTCTAAAGCAGACAATAAGAGCCAGAATAAGAAAAAATATAAAGAATGTCATCTTGGAGTGATGAAGGAATGACTTCTCCTGGTGGTAAAAATGGAAATTAAACACTACCTGCACCTTATTTTACAGTCTACTCTAAACCATAAATGTTATTATGGTTCTGTTTATTAATCAGTTAATCCACAGCTCAGCTAATTATCAGAAAAATCAGTAAAAAATCAAATTCATTGGCAAGCCATGAATATTTTTAGATTTGCTTACATTATTTGCTCATTAGAAATGTTTTCAGTCTTGTTCCTGTTCCTTTCGTCCTTGAGGAGACTTTCCTGAAATGATAAATGTCGGGTCTCAGGTTGCAAACGATGACTGATGAATATATAATATCAGGTAAAAATGATGAAACATGGCTCTCTCTTCATTATGCTGCAGCTTTATTCAATCATTTAATTCTCCGCTTTCCATTCATACATTTTAGAAATATCTATTCTTTTTTATTCACATGCATTTTTATCCCTTCCATTTTAAATAATTTCAAATTTTTCCATTCATTATGATTCTGCACTATTAAAGATATATTTATAAATATAACATTTTTACTGTTGCATGAGGACATTTTTGTAAACATCTTCCTGATTCCTGAACAAGATGTAAACAATTTTGTTATTGTTAGCCTCATAACATAATCGCCTCAGTCATATTTAAAGGTTTTATAGGCGATGATGCAGTCGGTAATATCAGAGTAGCCTACACTTCGACAGAATTAGCCAAAATATGATTTAAGGCTGGCACACATTACAGGATTTTTCAAACCTTCACAGATCCTATAAGATCTCTCTCTTCTGATCTCAGTGTGTGAGACCACCACAAGCTAACTTGTTCTTCAGCAGATTATCAGGTTCTTCACGCTCAATATTCCAAATCTCGCGTAGGCAACAAACGTGACTTCAAATATTAGTAACGTTACCACAATCATTGAAAACTATCAGATAGATATATTTTGTTTGCTTTTACTTCATCTTCCGTCAGTCAGCTGAGTCAGCTCGCGTCTTGATTGGCTAGTCGTTGGTTGACCAAGTGTCTCTGTGAAATGGCATCGGCCACTTGTAAGCGCCCCAAACAGGGTTAAAAGTCCATATGCAAGGTGTATAACTGACTTAATAGTTGTGGCTGACTCATTCTTAGCTGATCAGCCAACTTGCTGTACCCCTTTTCTTTGTTTATTTAGTGCAGCTGTGTTCTTATGATGTGTTCTTTACTACACATGCAATAATTTTATTGTTTTTAACATGAGTTTCTAAGGCTGAGATTTGTTTTATTGTGGTGGGCGGGTTTTTACGCTGTGTTTGCCCTGGAAACGATCAGATCTGGTAACCCTGCTCCGCTCCTAGCACCCTACACACTACAGGATTTCTAGCCGCAAATATTAAACGTGTTCATTATTGACGATCTCTCCTTCCGAGCTGATCGGACCAAACAAAATCACTCTTAACACCCCCCACACCACAGGAAAATCAGACACTATGTCATTTGAAAACATCAGCCAATCGGCCTTTGCTGGCTTTGATCGTAAAGGGGGGGATCGGGACAAAAATCTCTATCTTGTAGTGTGTTCCTGCCATTAGGAAATTATGCTATGAGGCTAACGATATATGAGAAGTCTAATTTTCAGTCTCTAAAGCATCAAATTTAAATCTAAATCTTCATTAAAGGTAAAAAAGGACAAACCTCTTTTGGAGACGTCTTAGAAAAAAAAAAAAGAAGCCAGCAGGTTTAACTGGAAGAAGCATAAAAACATCTGTTTCTGTGCACCTGCTCCATGGTGAAACCTGGATTTTCTTCATTCACAAACACAATTTCAGCTTTTATATTGGATCACATTGAGTGTGAACACTGGAAGCACAAACTTCTCCCTTTATGTGATTCCGAGAAGAAAAAGCGAGCCGATCTGCGGCTGCAATAACCACAAACACAAAACTCACCTGACATCTCCGATGATGGAGTGCAACCGTCTCACACATGGCTGCTGGTTACACAAAACCTTCATCCCTTCCTGCACACAGGCTTTTGTAATAAAGCTGGGAGGAAATAATTACGCAGAGGCCGTGAAAATGGAACCAGATGCATTATTGTGCTTCTTTTTTTTCCAATGCGCAGTTTACTGAAAGACTTATTTCCTCAGCAGAAAAACACCACGGGCATGAGGATGCACCGTGTGCTCTCTCTCCGGAAACTCCACAGGGAATTAGAAAAGTGTTTTCCTAAACTCATAAAATAACTTTTCTGCAGCGTGCCTCCCTGGTTCCAGCTTTCTGTGATGAATTCTGTTGCACAAATAGCAGATAAAAGTCATTTTCAACAAAGTTGCTCCAGATCAAAGAAGCACTTAAAACTCAGACATCACGTAATGCTTCTTCAGAAAAACACTCATTAAGCGGCGGGTCTCCTCTTCATGACTGAAGAGGACTTTTAGAGCCGAGGTTAATTCAGAGTTCGTATGCATTCAGCCAGGCTGCAGAACAAAGAGCAGGTGGAGCTTATATTATCTAGCATCGCACAAACAAAGCCGTTTCTGGAGCCAAGAGGATCCCCGAAGGTGTCAGAGAGGAAACACCATCTGTGCGCGGCAAGTCGAAGCCGACAGGACGACTGCCATGTTCAGACAGAACGGGATTACATTTAAATTCTGTAACCACAGCAACAATAGACACACAGCAGAGGAAGATCTCATTAAATACAAGGCAGAGTGTGTGTGTGTGTGTGTGTGTTTTTTTATTCCCCTCAGGAATATGCAGCTGTTTTATGAAAAGACATCGATCTGAAACATTTTGCCGACAATATTTTAGATGCGATGCTGTGCAGAGCGTCAGCAGTCAAGCGGTGATGGTTGTTATGGTTGTCAAACAGGAGGTGAGGTTCCCACAGCTTTTCTGATGATCCTGCCTCATTTGTTCATCCAAATCTGAGCAGAACTTGTTTGTACAGCGAACAGAAAGTTAAACAATGGATGGGATTGAATGGGATTTTTCCTCCATCAAGGCCGGAGGTGCAGGTGGAGATATGTTGATCCTTGTTAGCAAGATTTTAAAAACATCTGCTCAGCTAAATTTCATAATACTGAAATACTTAGAAACTATTTGGAGTCATGATGGCTGCTAGATAATCTAGAATTAATGGCTGTAAAAGGTCACAGTAAGGTCAGATAGGGTGGGAGTTATACAGTTTACTCTGCGGAGTATAACAGAAAACATCTTACAATTTTTCTTTTTTTCTTTTTTTTGCATTTTATATCAAACTAAACATTTGCATCATGAAAAGACCAAATGTGAAGAAAACATTAGAGATGCTCTCAAAAAATATGCCGTCCACAGAGATCGACTCTATTTTCTCATTTGAACAGAAGCAGAGACTTAGAATCGCTAAAAATGTGAAGATTTTCATGAGAATGTAGAACTGAATCACATTAGGAGTCTTCTTTTTCCCCTGTGTTTTTCCCCCTTGAGACTCTTGTTTGACATTCAGTCTGTTTGCATGAGAAAAACTACAAAATGCACGAGTCAGTTATCTGCAAAAATGCCTTCAAATGAACCTTCACAGCATATTCAATGGGACATAATTACTAGCATAAACGCTGGGCTTTTTTCCCCACCGTTTCGTGCTGAAATCTAACAGATATCTCTGCACGCAGGCAAGCCAAGCACTCTGAGCTGTGCCACGGCCATGCAGCCTTCACTGCAGCCTTCCAATTACCAAACAAACAGGGAGATTGTCCTTTAACAGATCACGCACACGCTGAAACCTTGACAGCAGAGATAGATCTTGGAAATGGAGTCGAAGGACACGAAGCAGATTGGAAAGGAACACATCTGAGGTCTGTTCTCTCTTCAAAAAAGGTCACTTTTTCCCTCATTTTGTCCAAAGGTTGTGGACGATGTGCTTCCCATGTAGGATGTCTTTGAAAACCTGGCTTTTTTTCCCCCTCCCCTGCACCTTTCTGTTGTTGATAGCACAGGCGCCACATATGGCCGGATGTGTGCTCATACCCGGTTCCAGTTTCCCAGCGTGTCTGGTTTCCTCCCGGTCCTCTCTCACCATTTGTGTCTTTCCCTCCTCGGCTCGTCTGAAGGATAAATTACAAATGATAAAAGCGTGTTTTGCATTCAATCCCCAGCAACACAAAGCCGACGCGTCCAGTAATGAGCTCATTATTATGCATATCGCAGATATCGAGAGGAATGGGCTTAAAAGCTTACACGTTTAATTGATTAGGGCGAGCGGGCAGCAGAGACGGCGTCTCGTAACAAAGATGGCTTTTCTTTTATTTGAAGGTCATGATATTTGAACGACGCATCCGACGCGTTCTTATTAAATGCAACAATAGTTTGACTTCTGGAAATGAATGAGTGGCACGCTGAGGTTCATGGCCGAAGAAGAAACTGCTCGCTCGGTGTTTTTCTGTCACAACTTCATGTGTTTGATTAATGCTGCAGCCACAATCAGGATGAGGAAGGTCCTCAACCTGACCCAGATATCATAAAAGCTATCATCTATTTCTGGATGCACTGACTTCAAGTATGCTTGTAAATTTCTGCTTTCATTATTTTCTTCGTACTGATAATTGTTTTGTATGATTAGTTAGATTTCTGAGGTTTGAGAGCTCAAATGATTTCTCAAAACTTGTTTTTTAAAGATGTAAACTCTCATTTTAAAATGGATTTAGTCATATAAAGTCAAGCTGGGTTTTTTTTCTGCTTCTTCTTGTTCACCACACTCCCAAACTGCTCTTTTCTATCATTTCACCTGCAGAATAAATCAGGCTTCATCATCGTCCCCCCTGTTCTCATTTTTCCAAACGGTTTGCGTTTCTCTTCTGGTCCGTGACTATTCCTGAATGAAAACAATAGTGTCGACTTTCAAGAGTGCTGGCAGTATAAGTGTAATATCATATGTAAATAAATATCAAGTCCACATGTACAACTGCTTGTTAACTTAAATATCTAATCAGCCTATCTAATCAAATGGCAGCAACTTAATGCATTTAGTCATGTAGACACGGTGAAGACGACCCGATGAAGTTCAAACTGAGCATCAGAATGAAGAAGAAAGCGGATTTAAGTGACTTTGAACGTGGCATGGTTGTTGGTCTGAGTATTTACTGGAATTTTCACACACAACCATCTCTAGGAACAGGAAACTGAGGCTACAATTTACACAGACTCACCAGAACTGGACAAACTGGTCTGATGAGTCTCCATTTCAGCTCCACATTCACATTTAGACTCAGAATCTGCTGGAAACATCATGAAAGCATGGATCCATCCTGCCTTGGATCAGCCGTACCTCCTTCCTGACCATGTCCATCCCTTTCTGAGCACAGTGGAGCATCTTCTGATGGCTACTTCCAGCAGGATGATGCACCATGTC